>JAYEPQ010000003.1:68191017-68508517 GCA_036321105.1 Dracaena cambodiana | reverse complement strand
TCTAAACATCATGTTTTTTTTATTGGATTTGAATAAAGATGATAAGAATCCAAATTTGGTCACTCAATAAGTATGTGGATATCACAATTATTGGTAAAAGTAGAATATAGTATTACTTAGGAGTAAGAATCTTCATACTTTTCACTTGATTTTAAATCGAATTCATAATATTTTGTTGAGAAAACCATGGAAAAATTCAAAGTCCAATTGACTATGATTTGGATGGGACCCTAAGTTTTTTATGGGCCTGCATCCCAAGCATTTAAAAATTATAGTGGAAGCGTAGTGGATCTTGTTAAATTGTACCCCACTATAAGGGGAGTTTCTAGAGGGGCACACTATTTTTCCTAGTGAACCAACTTAAAAAGTTCATCCATATTATAAGCTTGTCATCAAATTTTTTAGACTAAAATACCCCTTTCTTTAATCTCTCCTCCCCTTCTTTCTCAAACGATAGAACAGTTAACAAAAAAAAAAAAAAAAAAATCCAAAACCTACAAATATTCTATCAAATCTTCTCATATATTAAATTATCTCACAAATTAAATTCAAAAATTGATTTTATTAGACCTTTGCTTACTCAAAAACCCTAGAAATAGTGCGGATTGATAAAAATTATGAACCCTAAAAAACTCAAAGTTCGGACTGACAGTTCGGATTACTCTCCACTGTCCGGACTAGCAGTCCGGACGGTTCTATATCCGTCCGGACTGGAAGTCCGGACAGTGGGCTTCTGTCCGGACTGGAAGTCCGGACAAAAAAACTTCGTCCGGACTGGAAGTCCAAATAGAAAGGGCTCCATCCGGACTTCAAGTCTGGACGAAATATTTCCGTTCGGACTTCCAGTCCGGACAGTTATAAATAAGTTTGTTTCGTCTAATTATTCATGAAGTTGTTGTAATATAGTGGTGAGTATTCCCACCGCACATGTGCAATAGCAAATCCTTTTTTACTTTATTTTATTTTCCAAAATAAATACATTTTCTTGTGTAACTATTACAAATCTAGTTAAATTTCTTTATTTTATTTTCCCAAATAAATATATTTTCTTGTGCAACTATCACGAATCTAATTAAATTCCTGACTCAAACAATTTTTTTTCCTTAACCACTATTTCATTCCAATTCAAAGATAAATTAAAAATTCATATTAGTCTAAAACTAGAGAAATTATTAGATACATATTATGCAAATATAGTACTCGAACAACATAAAACACAAAAATTAGAAGAAACATAGACTCATCATATAAATGTCTCTTTTTATTATAAACCTTTCACAATTAAAATGTATTAAGAATTTAATTTACTTATTTTCAATTACACATGCACATTAATTTAATTTACTCACTTTAATTTTCAGATAGAGGTAAAACAAATAAAACTAATCTGATTCAATTCTGATTCCATATAAACATTTTGAAAATATGGGTATCATATGTGCATCAATATTAATGATATACAAACACAAATAGTGAAATAACAATGACAGTCAATTCGTTCATATAAATATTTGGACAAAAGATCAATTTGCATCTCCATATCAATTATCATCTCCAAATCAATATATGAAATTATGTTCATTACAAATTGATATGTCATGAACTGCATCATGGACAAGCAATGGTTAAATTTCCCATGCTCTGATCAAGTAATGGTTTTCATCACAAATAGACAACCCATAACAGCAATTTTAAGTACACCAAATAAGTTTAAATACAAATCATCATCAAATAAAGTTAAAGTGTCAAATTTCTCTGTCGTTCACAATAGAAGTATTAGAACACCACGGTTCGTCAGTTTGAGGGAGATGGGTTGTTTGAGATTGCTAGGTTGCTAGAGATAAGCCATGGCTTCCTCTATATTCTGAAGTTGTGCTCTACCTTCTTCCATGTGCATCCGAACTTGATAGTTGCATTGATATACTTCTGACTATACTGGGAATAGTAGGCATGCTTCTGGGAGCATGGAATATGGTAGAATAGACACTTAGTCTGTGCATAACTACTCTCCTCTCTAGGGATATAGTGGCACAAAGTTTGCGCAGTGGCTGATGGTGTAAAAATTTTTCAACCACTCCAATATCTATTCTGCCAATACAAAATAAAATTCATATCAGTACACATTATGCTCTACAATTAAGCCACTAACACAATAATCGCGCTAGACAAACTGGATTGCAAATTGATAAATACATATGTAAACACGATAGTGAAAGTTAAAATAATATTAAAACAATCAAGATACTGAAATATTAACTACACAATGGCCAGGATATTAAAACCATTCTCATTAACATGCAAAATAACCATTCACGATATGAAACTCAATAACAATTAAGGACATTGACCTTAAAAATGAGGAAAAAAACTCAATAATAGGCATGGATAGTGAAATAAATCTTAATTACCATGCCAAAAACCCATACATGATACAAATTGCAGTAACAAGTAAGGATAGTTTAATAAATACTAAGTTGAATCTCAATAACATGAATGGACACTAAAATTCATATCAATTAACATGCCAAAACTCCATTTAAGTCCAAAATCTCAATATTAGGTATGGACCACAAGCACGACACTAAGATAAATCTTTATCACAGGCATGGACACTAACTAATAAAATTTACCATTACCGTCCACGATTGAAAAATTAATAGAATTTTGTATATTTTATAACTAGCATTACAATATTTTAATTTTTTATTAATTATAATCAAAATATAAATTGTGAGGTACACTTATAAAAAGAATGAATTGTGAGGAAAATTTTAAAAAAAAATTTCTTCTATGATCAAGAAAGCTCCACTTCTAAAATCCCAATGTTCCATTCTCAATGTTATTATCAAAACCCTTCCACCACCTCCTCCTCCTCCTCCTCCCCTCTTTTTCCTCTCCAACCCAACAAGACCACCAAATCTAAATACAGAGCCGGCCCTGGGCAGGTGCGGGCTGTGCACCTGCCCAGGGCCCACAATCTAAAGTGGCCCAAAATTTTCAAACGGCTAGTTTTTTTTTTAAAATTTTGAATGCTTTTTTTTCAAATGGCTTGTTTTTAACCCAACAACTCCATTCCAAAACAAAATCACACTAAACCAATATCTCCTCCTCTCTCCCTCTCTTTATCTCTATAAATATTTCTTGTTATTAGGTTGTCGAATGTGTTGGCTCCCAGCTATTCTGGCATTCTGCTGCTTGGTTCTTTTCAAGGTACTTTTGTTTTTTTTCTTATATAATTTTGTTATATTTTTTCTTAAAAAAATATTTTCTCAAAAATATTTGTCTGGGAGTGAAAAAAGAAAAAAAGGAAAACAAAGAGCAGTTAATACAATCACAAATGGGAGCTATGGATAAATTTTTTAAAATAGCAAGTGCCTCTAATGAAAATTTGGATGGATTAAGTGATGATAATATTGAAAATTCAAATGAAAATGTAAATGAACAAAATCAAAATAATAAGGATATTGATAATTTGAATGAGCATAATGATGTACCAAATGAATCTATTATTGAAAATGTAATAGTTGATGAACAACCAACCCATTCTTTTGATATTTATGATCCTAGAAATTGGGATAATCTTGGTAATAAATCAAGAGACATTTTGGTTAAAAAAGGGCCTATTAGAGAATTGAATCTTGTGTTTCTTTTAGATAACACATCTAGGCATTTTTCATATAGTTATTATACTAGGAAGTTAAGTAATGGAGAGACTAGTGATCGAAAATGGTTGGTATCCTTGAGTATATGTCAATGTCAAATATGTTAATGTCATCAGTTGAAATTCTTGAGTATGTCAAAATTGCAGATTGCTATCCTAATGTTTTCATTACTTATCGAATTTTATTGACAGTACCTGTGACTGTTGTATCAGCAGAGAGAAGTTTTTCAAAGTTGAAATTGCTGAAAACTTATTTGAGGTCATTAATGTCACAAGAAAGGTTGAATGGTTTGGTGATTTTATGTATTGAGAAGGAAATGTTGGACAGTATTAATCTTGATATTATTATTGAGGATTTTGCATTTAGGAATGCCCGAAGGAATTGCTTTTTATGAATTATGATTAGTTTTTGTAATGGTAAAACTATATACTAAATTTTAATTTTGGTAATAAAAATATTTATTTAAATTTTTAATAAGACTTGTTAGGGCCCCTTTCTCATTTCGCCCCGGGCCTCTAAAATGTTAGGACCGGGCCTGTCCAAATATCTCATATTGTTTGCTTCAAAAAAAGACCAAAATTAAAAAAAATACTACATTAGGAGATCTCACCCATCTCGACCCAAAAAATGACGGTCGGACGGCGGCCGTGGGCTAGATCACTGGCGGTGGCGGCAGATCAACAGCTTCGGCGGCCAAAATAAAGAGAGAGAAGAAAAATTGGAAGGAGGAGAAGGTAGAGAAGGGGAAGAGAAAGATGAAGGATTAGGAGATGTGGGAGAGGGAGGGAAGAGAGAATTTAGGATTTTTGGGTTCCATCGGAGAGGTGAGGGAGAGAAAAGTGAGAGAGAAGAGAGAGGAGAAAGAGAAAAGTGGGAGACAAAGAAAGTGAGGGTAGTTTTGGTATATTTGATATGCTCATTAGGAAAACCCTCTCTTTTGTAAAGAGAGTGTGGGCACATTAGGAAAACTGAGCTCACTAGGAAATATGGTGTGCTCCTTTGAAAACTCCCCACTATAAGGCAATCTTTACAGTGACCTATAGGCCCAAATATGGGTATGGACTCGAAACACAAATCATTTCAGATCCAATTCTTTCACTTATTCCCAATGGGCAATTATAATAATAAAGTAAAAGAAATCTTATGAAATTTCTTGTTTTTCATAAAAACCCCCGTATTGTTTTTAATGTAATATAAACTCTACAAAGTTTCAAATTTCATAGGAATCCTAAATAGATCAATTTAAAAACATAATATATATCCATTCCATGACAATTCGAAATACTCATTATTTGATTTAGTGTATTTTACTCAAAAATGTATATTTGAAAATATTGAGGAATGGGTATCTGATGCGTTTTGAATTTGATTCATTAATTATTTCAGTAATTTTGTATGGAATTTTCAGGAAATTTGAAACTACGTAGGAATTTACATAACATGAAAAAATTTATGGAGTTATAGGAAAAATATGATACTTAGTGGGGATTTCTTATACTTTAACCTAATTATAAAGACAAACCCCAAATATCCAAAGCACATTCCATCTAAGAGCACATCTTTTTGTCTTTAGAAAATTCTCAAATTTTCTAAGAGTACACTCTTTTCCAAAATACTATTTTCTTTCGAAAAACAAACCTCCTCTATTCCTGTCATCAGCCACCTTTCACCCACAACCATCTTTTCTGTAGGTCAAAATCACTATGCCATCTCCTACGATTCCTTCCTTCTGACAAAACCCCTCTTCGTCACCCTCTCTGCCTCCCATCCCTTTCTCTTTTTTTCCACTCTTCGCTGGTCCCAACCTTTCGCACCCTCACTCTTCCTCCCTCCCTCTATGATCCTCCTCTTTTTTTCTCCATCTCCATGAAATTCTAACCCTTACCTACTTAGAACAAAATAACATGATAGAATAAACTTATAGAAAAAAAAATTAATAGCAAATTTGTAATTAAAAACAACTTTGGAAGTCATATATCTAGGGTGTGCCTTTATAATGGAGTTTCTAAAGGAGCACACCATTTTTCCTAGTGAGCGCACTTTACAACGTCCAAGCTGAAAGCCCGAAAACTATCTAGTGGGCTCACTAGGAAAGGTGGTGTGCACCTTTGGAAACTCCCCTTCAAAATTACCCATCCCCGTTTATCACGCTCCGAAGTAAAGCTCAGCCGACAAATCCTGGAGATATCCCCATTCCCCGATTGAGCCACGTGTTGTGACCTTTCGCAGGACACGATCATAGATCTCAACAAAAGCGAAGAAAAATTTCTCATCTTTGATCAATCTCAGCAGCCAGCGAGCGAGAGAGAGATGGACGAAGAGAGGCTGCTGGAGATCGAGCGGCGTCAGATGGAGCAGATACGTGCCCTTGACATGGAGGAGCTCCAGATCGAAGAGGTCGACGAAGACCACGCTTCTTCCTCCGATGACGACAACATCTTTACAAGGTTCTTCCTTTATTAAACCTCATTTTTATCTATAGGGTTTAGGGTTTTTATATAATAGATATTTGCCACTGTAATTAGGGATTTATGTGGGATTTTTCCTTTTTGTTACAAAGAGTAAAGATCGATGCTCTAACTTCAGTGCGATTACTTAAAAGTAGGGATAGATCGTAGAAAATATTAACCCTAGTTATGAAATACTTTTTCTGAAGATATTGAGAATCCCAATTTTTATATCATATTTTTGTTCTTGCTGATACATTGATTTTCCGGAGGCATTGAATTTTTTCCCCCAGTTATGAATCCTATTTAGCCGTGAAAATTGATTGCTTTATAACCCTGGTACTATATTTTAATATGGGATTACTGTAGGTGAGCCGCCAGCTCAGGAAAAGTTACTTGAGCTAGCGGCAAAATTATAATGATTCAATGTTTTTTTTTCAATTTTTGTTTACAGTTACTGTCTCTATTTTCTTAACTTCTTTCGGATTAAATTTCATAAATTTTGGAGTTCATTTACCCTTTCATCAAGTGCATACAAAATATTTTATTCATTGAAAACTGTTAATTTTATGTTAACTTGATGGAGGACCAAATCAAAACTAAAACCCAAGAAATTGGGTATGAGTAAACCCTAACGGGTCGAGATCATAATCCAAAAGAAATTTTTAAAAAAAAATTATTACAGATAGTGGAAATGAACTGCAGCTCAGGTAACTTGTATGAACTGTCAGCTCATTTCCATTATTCTCTTTTAATCTCTTTTAATCTTAGATTATAGAACAATGTTATGTGTAGCTTATGAAATAGGTTTTTTATCGATTGCCAGAAATTTGGGATGATGTAGCTGAAGACATCTTGCTTGTGATTACTTCTCAAAGATAGTCACGGCTTATGTCAGAATGATCACTCTATCCATAAAATTATTTGAAATTCTGACTCACATAAGTCACAATTATGTGGTAGCTTGAAGACTTGGAAACTATCATACCTTTCTGGGGGGAAAAAGAAAAACTTTTTAGTTACAGGAGAACAACTGGGATTTTTAAATGAAGAGCAACATGTTGTTTCTAACACTCTTCCTTACAAGATTTACTAGTGTGGATTAGGTACTAAAGGATTTATTATTTAGAGAGGGGCCAGAGCCAACTCGAATTGCTGTATTAATTATCTTGAATGGTGTCATCTCGTTGTTCCTGCTGCATTGGATTATAAATCCATTCCAAATTATTTTGAGAAGCATGAGCCTGAAGCTGATATGATTTTAGTGTACTGTCCATCTATCTGTACACACACCCATGGGTCCTTTCCCCTTGCTCAAGTCTGCTTCTTTACCAAATACAATCTTGCGGTTTTGCCCTCTATCGGTTGATATCATAATTATGTGTGACCCAATGTATGGACAAATTTGATGGTTTTTAAGAAGGATAGAATAAGCTTAGATCGCTTGATGGATGGGAAAATGATATCCAAATCCTATGATTTTCCAAAACCCCTCGAGGTCACGACAAGGGGGGTGGATGAAAACCCACAAGTGGATTGGTAAACCTACAAAATATACTCAAGAAATAATGATGACAAAAACCAACCTATACTATTAGTAGAGAGGAAGATGTTCACCTTAGCAAACTTGGTGTTAGACGCGACATTTGTTGAAAATTCTATACAAATACACAACTACGTTTGTATATTTCATTTGAATATATATACAACTACATTTGTATATTTCGTCTGAATATATACGCGCGCACACACAAATACACAACTAATATGTGTGTGTGTACACACACACATATGACTCATAAATATGTGTATTAGTTATTAATCACATATGAAAGAAACAAATTTTCATAAAATAATCCTTAGAATGAATAGCTTAGCTCAAAAAGGACATAGCATGCTCCATTTGGGAAATAATACTCGTTTAAGTATATATAAGCATTAGATATGGATTTGACACACATGTCATGTTTAAGTGTGCTGAAGAGATCAAATTTTGTTAGGGGAAGTGCCCTGTGTATCGTTATTCGCATAGAGAAATTTTTAGATTGCTATTGAACATATGATCATTATTGAACTTGTTAAAATCCGTACCACCGCATTGCAACTCTCGAGTTACGAGGATTACGTGCTGTAATTTTGTAAAGTTGGGCACCCTTTTTATGGGACGGAGTCTAGTTTTCTACTATAATATTATTAAACACATGTTGTGGGATTTGAATTTTGGTGCCGATACCATCTTAAAATTGTTGCCTCATCAAAACTTTATGGTAAGGGTTAAGGATAAATTAGTAATTCTTTACTATAATATTTAGAATATGAAGGATTTTTAGGTAATTACTTTCTCTTTTGTATCGACTATGACAATGTTATCACAGTAAGGCATTCTTTAATCTTTTCCTTTTTGAACTATCTGGTGGCGCTCATGTGGCGTGCATGCCCAGTGCGAAACCATCTATAGATGATCCATTTAATGATGCAATTCTGCAGATGATGATGTATCGATGTTTACCTACCGCGGCAATCTACTAACATTGATTTACTGATAATAATCTATCGACAGCCTTTTATCGATGGTGATTTATTGACGATCATTCGACGATGATCTACCTACTTGGACCTCTTGACAATGACTACCAACACCCTTGTTAACTTAATAATCTTATTTCTACAGTGATCATCTACCAATTTAGATAAAAAATATTTATTATTCTCTTTGCAGAAGTATTCTGGCCGTCTCTAGACTATGCTTAGTTTTGGTCGTCTCTAGACTTTGTTTGATCTTAACTGTCTTAAGACTTTTCTTAGATCTGACATGTTTATAACTATTTCGGTTTGTATTTTGAATGGGCTTCGCCACTGGATTCCTAGAAGAATTCACATAATTTGGCAAGGTTCGACCGATTTTAATGGTTCAAGTTTCACTTTTATACAGTTTTAGGGAGAATCTTGACATTTTCTATCATTTTTGAGGGTGTTCCTGTTCTTTGTAACAAACTGAGAATGTCCAACTCGAGGAGAGTATTAACGCAAAAGAATACTTGCTCTGTTTCTTAATAAGTTTCGAGTATATGATATATGCTCCAACTTGAGGGAAAGCGTCATAATATTTATATATTAGGGTTTTTATGTTATTTTTGTATTTTCTCTAATATATAAATAAATTGTAGCAAAACTAAATGGATATGCTGTCTTTCTTATAAACTCTGACAAGTCTATTACCACAGACTTTCCATGGATATTTCCACTCATAAGGTGCATTGAAATCTTAAATAATGAATCAGCAGTTGTAGTGAATGATAGTTTAATGCACAAATGTGGATTCTCTAATAATTTTGGTAGTTGGATTCAGGTTTTTCTTTTTTTTTCTTTTGCACAAAGCTTTGGATCCTAAACTTAGACTAATCAATGAGGACTCTGTAAGTTTATTGACACCAAAAAGCTGGTGTTTGTCGATCTGATTATCCCGTTCTAAAACATTCATTGGTCTCTGCATTCAATTTTTTTGGGGCTTTGGGACTTTATGAGACAGAAAAGATGGCCTCCCATTTAAATTATATTGATGAACAGTTTTTATGCATATTTTAACCATAAAGTACATGTATATAGTATTGTAGTACATGCTATACTGTCGCTGATTCTCTGGCATTTGTATATTGGCACATATCCGATTTTATGACTCTTTCCCTTTTCATTTCAAAGTGGCAGAAATGATGGGGGTGCAGGTCCAAATGTTGGCTTTACTTACAATACATCTCTGGCCTCTCTACATACGTACCTTGGTGGTAAGTTCTATATCTCAAGTAACTTTTGAATCTTGTAAATTAGAGGGCTTACGGGTGCTTTTATGCAACAGAGATCGATGATACTCATGGCAGGCTAGCATTTCTGGATGGGGGCACAATCTTGAGCTTGCCAATGTTCTATCTTGAAGGTAGCTATCATATCTTATGTCTTTCTCTTCTTATTATATATATATTATTGTGGCCCCAGTTTTATTCCTCAACAATGTTCTGCTGGTACCTTTGCATTTTTTTTCCGTAATCTGATGATGCATCCTTTGACAAGTCCTTATAAGGAATATGGATTTGATATGGTTGTGTGCTGCTAATGTTAGGTTGCTACCACATTTGTAATATGTAATGAAAATTTTCCCTCTCTGAATAAGTATAAATTTTTATCAACCCGGTTAAAAATAAGATTAGAGAATGATGCAACATCTCCAGTAAAAGTTAATCTCAATGAGGGAATTCAATTAATTTTTCTAAGATTCTCATCCATTTCAATGCTTCTACAACCTCTAATAGCCTCACTACCTCAATTGATTTATGATTTACAAATGTGGTAGTAGTATACTACTACAATAACTGATTTAACAACATTTGTTCCTTTTGCTGTTGCGGTTCATAATCAGATAGGTTAATTTGGGAAACTGGCCTCTGGTTAGTCGTTACAGCAATATCCAAATCCGTACGTCCCGAAGACCCGGGGACTCGTATATTCCCTGCTCTTATTTTCCTATGGCCCTTGAGTATTCTTGCAAAAGTTCTTTGTGGTGAAAAAATTACTGTACCTCTCAATGCTTACTTCTGGGATGAATTATATGATTTAATGCTTGTTCTGAGAAAGACAAATATCAACTTATGATTCAGGTCTTAAAAGCGTTTTATATTGTTAAGTATACTGCCACGAGGACCAAGTGCTTGCTTTTCTCGTTTCTCTATATTAACATGCTTTTGTACCAGGGAAAGGCATATGGTGTGGCATTGAGGTGTATCCTTTCCATATGTCACAAAAAGACAAGAAGGTCCTTGCCTTGAAAGTGGCATGGAAGAACCTATCATCAGGTGGAATTGTCCTTGATCTTGAAGATCTTAAAAAATTTAGCTCCCTAAAAATATCCATATTACACATTAGCGATGCCTGTCTTGATCTCAATTATATTTTGTGGAAGAGAGGATTTCTTTAATCTATATTCTATCTGGGGCATTCTTTCTGGGGCTCATTCTGGGTAATGCTCCCTCCTACTCATTAACTTAGAATCATAGAGTTTCTCTGCTCTCTTTTAAGGGAGGTTCAGCAGTGCAACAGGAAGGGTTGTAAATTTTGGAATCTCAGGTTTATGTCCCCATTCATCTCAAGAGAGGTCCAATAAGCGTTCTACAGTGCTATGAAAATCAATAGGTTTGCTGCTGCAAACTCATGTCATGCCTGTCTTCGCCCTCTTTGACTAAATCTCTCCTTCATGATGACCAGCGTTAGTGAGGTCTTTTCTGATTATGCCTTTTGTACACTTTGTGTAATCAACTACTTCTACTTGGAAACTAACATATGATTGAGCTCCAGCCTGTGATCTTATCGCTGTTTGGTGTTCCACTCGTGTAAAAAGACACTAGTTAAATTCTCTATTCTTTGGCAGATTAGTTTCAACTAGAGATGGTCATTTAGTTGTTAATTTTAATTAACTGATAGTGTGGATCCAGTGTTGGAAATCCAATCTCCTATCTTATGATGGGGGTCCAACATGGATTTAGGCTTCTGTGGCACCTATTCTGACATGGGACGGAAGCAAATTTATGATCAGCGTTGGAAAATTTAGGGATCTTGTAGATGAACTGGGGTTTGAAACAAAGCAAATAAGGTCTGGACCTCACATCCAGGCGAATTACATGCGAATCACATGTTCATTCTCACACGAATAGCTCGAGAAAAGATTTATAGCTTTGACAACAAACTAGCAAATTATATATGCTAATAAACTAGGACTTTTAAAATCAATTCTCATCTATTATTAAAATAGTTTACAAGCATATATATTAAAAATATCTACATGCAAACAAACTAAATCCTAATAAAATATAAATCCTAATCCAACTTTGACTTAGAGTTTTAAATAAACTAAAGACAAACTAATCCTTAACGAGTTTTATCTATTTATTATCTTTGTTAATTCTTTCGGACTTGAAAATATTCACCACTTGCGAATAAGGACAGTAAAAATTGAGCAAGCAAGGAGAACTGAACAATCTCTGCTGAAGTGGCCTTCCTTTCCAGTGAAATTAAATACTTTTGAATCGAGGAAGGCCTCAGTCAATATCAGCTGGGTCAAGCAATTCTTTCCAGCGAATCAAGTAGCATCAAAATTTTTCTGTGGTTATAGAAGAATTAGAAAGCCCTGTGCATCTATTACTGAAAGGACGATTAACATGGAACATAAGATGTTGAATTCCACTAGAATTTTGACAGCTTCACTGTAAACCCTAATCATCTTGTCTCCAACTGCAAAATTCCTGCACTCTTACGTATGTCTCTAACGAATTTATAAATATCATTGCAATGTGTAGATGGATTTTCTCACGAAACTTATGCAGGAGGTATGTACTGGGCATGCCATTGATAACTCTTACATGGACTCAAAACTCTTCTAATGAACATGGATATCATCAAGAGCTTTTGTGTTCGATTGTGGTTGGATAATCTTATCAAGTTTGGAAAAAAATTTCAGCATTTACGTTAACTTAGCTTTGGATCGGCTCATTCATAATATCACTTGTATTCTTAAAAGTAATGTCTACATCTACATTATCAATAAATACAAAACATCAGTATGTTGACTCTTTGAGGTGCACCAATAATCATTGTGTCAGTCCCTCTGTATTGAAGGATACCATGTATGCGAAATGTTTGACTCCCTCAAACTGTTTTCTAGCTTTAAAAGTAGATCTCCCGTTTGGAAATGGTATAAGTTTCTTATTGCTTGGCTTAGGTTCGTGCTTTGGTTTTTGTTCAACTTCAGGCTTAGATGATATAGATAAATGAGATTTTAATAAATAATTTGAAAGATTTGCAACATATCGATCACAAAGAACTTGCAAGCGACCTTAATGTTAACAAAATTTATAGATGCATATGGTCCAAGAAGATGCTTCTCCAGCCAGCTAAATCAAGCATATAGGTCTTTTTTACATAAGAACTCTTCCAGTTTTCATGATCATATATCATTAGAATTGCTAAATATATATATCACACTTCAGTTGCTTTGAATCACCATTTATGTTCATGCATTGATCAAAGAGTTAAAATCGAAAAATTCAGTGCACAAAGTTTTAAAAAATATCCTAAATGGTTAATAGCTCGAATCTAGCACGAATCAAACGCGAATCAAGTTCCGAAACACAAGGTAAACCCTTAATGGCTCTAGAATTATGTTGGGTTCGTTTTGCTGTTGACTACTAATTCGAAATTGGATATAGGTAAGGTCTGAATATGAAATATGCAGGTCATTAAAGGAAACTAATTGAGTCCTAAAAACTAGTGTTCGTTCTTAAGTTTGGATTAAAAGGACCCGACGAAGAGTTATAAAACTTGTGGGATCCAAAGGCTGAGAGGCAAGTCCAATGAGGACGATGATTGGAGTGGGTGGGTCTCTGATATGTACTAGAAGGATTTGGGGACTTGGCAAAGTTTCTCAAGGCTCCAAGGAGCTGTTGTTGGCATTGAAGAGGCTGGAACGACGTGGGGATCAGAGCTTGATTGAAAATTCGTAGGCGGTGGCAGTGATTAGTCATGGACGACGGCTGCGGTGCTTTTACGAAGTCGGAGAGGAGAGGAAAGATCGAGTGTCTAGGGGAATCAGAGTGTTGTCGACAAAGTGAAGGCTATCTCGGCAAGGTGAAAGCTTCAAGGGAAGGTTTTGAAGCGGATGGCGAACTTCGAGATGATGAATAAGGTTGCTGCGATTGTTATTAAGTTGTTTAGGAGGTTGCTGAAGTTGAAGTTTGTTGATGGTGATGCTAGATGGTTATTGAAGATTCTTTTTTCTCTTTTCCTTTTTTCTTTTCTCTATATTTCTCTTTTGATTCTTTTATGTTTTTTCTTTAATTTTTTCAATGATTTTTTAAACCAAAAAAATCTAAAAAGAAAAAGATGGATGATTAAGGGGAATTTCGGGGTGGGGTGTGGTAAAAAGATTGGAAAAATTGTATTTTTGAGCTTTGATACCAAATTTGTCATGGGATAGAATCGAATTTATAGAGTTTATGGTGGAAAATTTGGAGATTTATGGATGAACAAGGACTTGAAACAAAGGGATAGGATTCAGGCATCATTCCCAGACAAATAATGCCTCACTCTTACATGAATCATTCGAGAAAGATTTTGATAGTAAACTAGCAATAACATGCCAATAAACTATGATTTTCAAAACCAATTCTTATCTATTATAATAAAACAAGCTTACAAGAATATATAGAAAGTATCTATGGGCACCAACTTGAAAAAAAAACTAAACCCTAATAAAATACAAATCCTAATCTAACTATAATCTGGAGTTTTTAAAAAATAAAAGACAACCTAATCCTTGATCAATTTTATATATTCATATCCCTGTCGTGTCTTCTTGTATCTTATGAATGTTTAAACTGAAATATGGAGAATGAGATTGTGGAATTTTGTTGTGGATTTTAAAACCTGGGAAGTACCTCACCTAGAAACTTGAGACTCACAAAAGCCCCATGAAAGGGTAAGGATTGGACCTATTTAGCTTTCAAGTATGTTGACTATGTCCTGGTATTGAAGTTTCTCAAACTTTAATTTTCGAGTCGACGCTTTATTGAAAAGCAAAATATATCCTTTCTAAAAGGGTCACAGGAGTCGAACTTCTAACTTGTTGCCCTCCTGCGAGGTGTGACATCCACTAGCCCAGTGGAGGACCAAAACTTTTTCTCAATGTTGGTGCGGTAGAAATGTGTGCATATGAGGTTATCGAATGACATTGGAGAAATTTTTTTTGGAAAGGCTAAAACTCCATGTATCCCTAACACTTAATTCGATCGGGCTCCACAATGTTGATCTTTATCCCTTAGGGCCCCCTTATTCTAGAAATCATGGGTACATCATGTGGTTTGGTATTGATCAAGTGATTACAAAATTAACGGTTTTTAAGAAGCACATCTTTTTAGACCCATTGATGGAGGGCCAAATAAACATGGTATTTCCATGATTTTTTTGGTATGGGTGAACCCTTAGGAAGAAGATTGACATGGTGGGATCCAGTTAAAGTAAAAGATAAGACAAGGTCGAGCGTATCCACCATTGACATCAAAGGAATTTTTTTTTGCAGTGGCAGCAAACTCTATCTTTTTCTATTTTTTAACTCGTTCAGATTTCACCGTGTTGATCTTCATCTCATAGGCCCCGTGCACCAAAATTCATGGACATATCATCAGCTTTGACCATTGATCAAGTGGTTGCAAATATAATGGTTTTCCACAAACATAACTTTATAGATCCATTGATGGATGGACAAATAAATACTATGGCCTATGCTTTTTGGTGTGAGTAAATCCTGGGGATGAAGATGAACATAGTAGAACCCGATGCAGTAAAAGGTAAGAGAAATTCTAGTTTTAGCCGCCATTGGATGAAAATTTTCTTCAACGTCATTTGATACTCATTATTCTCTTTCTCGGTATATTTATTTATTCCACATCATGCAATATAGAGTAGTAAAAATGCTGATTCTAATTTTAGATGCAAAGTTAGCAATAGTTATATATAATCATGCCTAGAGATTATTACTCTAATATATAAAAGGAGTGTGAATCGTCATCTAAAATTACGACTTTGCAAGGGGCTTATACTTCATACGAGCTTCAAAAGTAGAAAACAAAAAAAACCCAATTTCCCACCCACTATAATATATAAAAGTTAGAAACTGTAACCTAATTTGAACACATTCGAAATACAAATAAAAATTGCCCATTTTAAGTGCAACACTGATAAGACTAGTTTGATAAGTTACTAATGAACCTGTGCTTCATCTTTTATCACCTCGACAGAAAGATAGGAAACATGATAAGATGCAAGTAAGACTGAGAGACAATCAATTGAGATACGAGGGTTGAAAGGAAAATGACAGGTTTAAAAAGAGGAGAATTATGAGATTTCATCTTTGCACCAATTTCTAACAAATCTAACTAAAACAACAGTATCCAAGGAGATTATCTTATTTCTACTAAGTTGCTAATGAGTCTATTTTTCGTCTTCTATCACCTCGACATAAAGATAGGAAACATGCTGAGAGGTGTAAGAAAAAGAGACGAAGTATGAGATAACGAGACTGTTGAAAGGAAAATGAATGAGTTTCAAAGAGAGAAATTATGAGATGCCATCTTTACACCAATTTCTAAACAAATCTAACTGAAATGGCAGTGGCCAAGAAAGGAAGTAATCTTATTTTCATCCAAATCTCCGTCAAAAACTTAGAGAGAGATAGGCCCACTAAGGGCTTAGCTTACTCGGCCTGATAGATTTTTGATCTTTTGTGCTGGATAAAGATTGTGAGGCCTAAATTATGAGATTTAAAAGACATGGGTCTTTCTTCCCAGGAAAATGGCCATAATTTTGGTCTTAATATGGCCTTTAACATAATTTTAGTGTGGGCCTCGAACTTACTTGGGTAGTTAGCCAGCTAAAAGCTATATAGGCATTCCTATCTTTTCAAAACTCAGCTAAAGGTTATATAGGCATTCCTATCTTTTCAAAACTCCAGTGTGGTCTTTTGCCCCTGTAGTAGCCTCTAGATGGTTTCGCCCTTGTAGTAGCCATGTTCTTCTCGAAGATCTTATCAAAACTCCTTGTGGTCCTACTAGGCCATTGATATCTTCAATGATCGACGGTAGCCTCTTCAAGAGGCTAGCTTGGTAAACCACATGTTCGAGACGCGGATTAATGACTGAACTATATGTATGTGTATATGTGGTCGAAAATTGGCAATGTATGTACTCTCTGATATAGTCGCCGTAAAGTGCTAGTGTGGTGATATCTATTGACGGGTATATCATGATTCCTGTAGATGCAATTATGTGGACTCCTCAAGATGGAAGTATTATTGAAAATATGGAAGACTTATAATTAATGCCTAGCCTCCTTTATGTTATTTATCGCGTATAGTGTATTGCATACATATGTTAACAATTTTTTGTTTATTTAAAATAAAATAAAATTTTATAATAATTATAGTGAATAGGGAAATAATTTAAAATTACTTCAGATTAGCCTTAGTTCAGCACATTTGATAACTCAACAAGAATCACCACGTTGTTGCTATGGTCTTAGATTAATGCTTTGGATTAGCCTTATTTTATATGTGCAAAGATCATCACTGTTTTTCGGTTTCAGCAAAGGATTCCGAACCAATTCAAGAAAGCAATATCAAATAGCATGCGATTAAGAATGCAAAGTGACGTGCCACTAAAACAATCAATCAAGCCACATGTCAAGAATGATTGTCACCAAAGTAAGTGCATGAACACCAAGTAACAGCAAAGAATATAAAGAACTAGAGTCATAATCAATCGCTTAAAAGGAATAAAAAACCAGCATTTAATTAAAAGAGAAACTAATGAACCTTTTCATTGAAGGATTCTATCACACACCTTGCACACCATACTCTCCCCCAAAAAGTTGTAAGACTTTTACAAACCAATAACCCACTTTAATGCGAGATCAACCCTTCATGAGATATAATGTTTAAGAAATCTCACTAGAGAGTAGAAAGGTTGGAGTAGAGTGAGGGAGAGGTCGGAGAAGTGACTAGATGTCCGAGAAGTTGTGGTCGAGGTCCTTGACATTGGAGGAGAAGTCGAAGTAATTGAGAGATGAGACACTGGTTAGAGGAGTTGACAGAGAAAAGGGAGTGGAGAGGGGAGGTAATTACTTGAGGAATCACAATTGTTGGCTTGTTAATATTTGAGAAGATGATGCTGGAGAACACTGAGGAACCAAGAGAGGTGAAGATATGAGAGAAGATGATCGTTGGCTGTTTTTTACTTCCCATTCTCCTAAGTGCCCCCATGTTCGATCTTTTAATAAAGTGCAACTTGTAATGACATTGTTGCATGGTCATAGTTACAAACACGAGGTGTTTGGAAATTTATATTTTCAGGATTTTTAACTCCCATGAATACAGAGTGCTTTGAAGCGATCGTGGTCATTAAGATAGCCACTTGTAGCATAAATCGTTCAAAAAAAAAAAAGAAAAAAAATAGCTACTTGTATTGTATCTTCTACAGCGGCACCCATATCCCATCCAATTCTAAAATTATGGTGGAATTGATACTGAATTTGTCTAATTCGTTGTGAAGTTGGACGATTTCTTATTTTTAGTTTAAATGGTTATGGTAGAGGCATTGTGATATCAATTTCAGTTTCTAAATGGTTACTGTGGAGGCATGTTAAGAGCAATCTGTTTTTTAATGGAGCCAGAGAGTGCTTGGACCATGACCTTGTTTGTTACTTGTATCTCTTAGCAATATTGCACGCGTACGCACACATAGGAAAAATAAAAAACTACAATAATAACAACCAATGTTGAAAATAACGCGTTATGAAATATGTGATATTGCATTATGATACCTAACATAAACCTTGCACCATCTAACAATTGAAAATAACTCGGTGCACGTTAAGCCCAAGTACTTCGGATAATAGACTTAGTTGTTGTTGTATGTGGTGTTATATTTTTTGTAATTTCTGAAATATTGCCAATTATTTGCTCTTATTATTAGTTGATTAATGCAATATTTTTATTTGATTGCTTGTTGTTTGCTTGTTTGATTGCTTGTGGAGTTGCTAGCTTGCTAATTCATGATTGTTTTCTACTTTACGTGCTATAATTTTTCTCCAGTTGGTGGAATTTCTTATTTCCTATTGATTCTATTGAGCTTCCAAATGAACTGAAATGAATAATTATACATAAGATGAATTGGGCATTACAAAATATAAATTAAAACATTGGTGATGACTGAAACTAAAATAAATAAATTTAAAATTTTGTCTTCTTGTTTGGTGATGATTGAAACTACAATTGCGACCTAAATATAATTATTAAGATAAATGAGAAAATCATTTTGAAACTTTTTAGAAACTTAGAATAGTTTTTATGTGCTATAGAATGTTCTATAAAATTTTTGGATTTATTTTCCAATTTATAAAAATTATAATATTTTATATATAATTTTATTAAATAAATAGAAAATTGCATAGACTATGTTTTGCATTACGCTGTATATGCGATGTAAACTAACAGAGGCAAGCAAAATGTTATGTTACTGTTATCACTATTTTAATCATTGACAGCAGCTATTACTATTCTACTATCCAAATTCATAAGCAATTCTTCAATCCCAAAATTCTGGCCCACTTGTATCGTGAAGGTGACATTCATCTGAAATGGTATGTAAAGTTGTATCTTATAGGATGATCCAGTAAATATGGTGTTTACTTTAGAATTTATGACAACAAAGTTATCTTTTTAAGGACTTGGGCATTGATACATCAGTTGGTTGCATACTTGAGCTAAAATCTGTCCCAACCACTCATCTGGCACTGGCTTGTCTGATTATGGGCACACTGGAGTGTAGAGGAGAAATGTCATGTAAAGCATGTTAAAGACGTCATACAGAGAGAAATTTTGGTGTCACTGGAAAAATTTAGGGGAGAATCATCATCAATCACTCCTTAGAGTGATTTTCCTTGTAAAATTTATTGGTTCTAGATATTGTTAGTTATGACTTGTGTAATTTGTTCGTGTTCACTTATCAGGAGTTGTTTTGTTCCCTCAAGCAACCCTCCCGCTAAGAGTAATTCAGCCTAGATTCAAGACTGCTGTTGAAAGAGCTCTGCGACAGGTTGATGCTCCGTGCACTATAGGTGTGGTATGTTAACTCCAGTTTTTTTAACTCATCATATGGTCAATGACAATACCAGGTTTTATTTTCTTCTATCTTGCACTCTTAACATATAAAATTAATTTAGGTTCGAGTTTACAGTCATCCAGATGATGGAAGAATTTGCTTTGCGAGGACTGGAACAACTGCAGAGGTGCGGCACTGGTGTCTCACTGGCTATGTTGATAAACATTTTTTGCGTTCTTTATAAACTACATGGTAACTTATTAGATTTTATATAATTTTTGTTCTCATTAAAGACCTATAAACTCAGTAGATAGCCTGCCTTGAAAGTTGAAACCTGCTTAAATTTAACTAGCAATGGAAATAGATATTACTCACGTTGATATGTTTGCATGAAATTGTTATGTAATAAGGTACTGTAAAGAGGACTTTTGTGTAAAAAGGTCCATAAACATATTTTAATAAAAGGTGATGAGATGGGTAGGACTTCTATCTAATTTTCCTAATTAGTTCTAACTTTGATAGCATCATGTTATTAGAGCCAAGTTCACCAACTTAATCACTTCCAGATTAATTCTTAAATCTCTTAATCTCTTCTCAATCTCTCCTCTTAATTAATTGAACCTGACATTGGCGAATCCACCCAACTTGAGGAACAAACCACTTACAAACCAACAACTAATGACTCAAGCATCAGCCGAAAACATCTATGTTTCCGATCTGCTCCACCAACGAACCTGCTTGAATTTAACTAGAAATGGAAATAGATATAACCCATGTTGATATGTCTGCATGAAATTATGTAATAAGGTACTGTAAAGAGGATTTTTGCTTAAAAAGGTCCATACACATATTTTAGTAAAAGGAGATAGATGGTTAAGTCATCTATCTAATTTCCTTCTCTAATCCTAACTCCAACTGATAACCTCATGGTATTAGAGCCAAGTTCATCTCCTTACTTCCAGATTAATTCTTAAATCTCTAAAATCTCTTCTCAATCTCTCCTTTCTTATCAATCGAACCTAACATTGGCGAATCCACACAACTTGAGGAACAAACAACTTACAAATTAACAATTAATGACTCGAGCATCAACCGAAGACATTGATGACTCCGAGATGCTCCACTGGCGAACCCACCAATGAATCCAACAACCATTGACGACATCTGCGACATTGACAAATGCAATCGATGGTTTCGTTATGCTCCAATGCATCCACCAATAACATTGACACACCCAACTGACGACACCAATGACTCCATCGTCGCCTGCAACCACCAAACCCGAATCCATCTTATTTTCACCGATTCCATCCACCGACAACCACCGATGACTCAAACATATCTTTTGCATGATTCAACATCTTCAGTGAGTCGAACCGAGTTCTCTGACCTTGCCCAGCATCGATTTTAGCGATGCCTCCAATGAACTGCCCGGCTCCACAACTCCACTTTTGGAGACCTCGCTGAATCTTCAATTCATTCTTCGACCTTGATATCAACATCAACGACTTTGGCCCCGTTGTTCAATTCATTATCCTTTTCAACTTTTCGATTCGCTATTCTAGAGACCACTTTCGACTCAACATCAATATGCCTCGGCATTAATATCAACGAGTCTATATATCCGTTCGTTCGTTTAGAGATCTTCCATTGCTTGAGTTGTATTTTGGACGAAATTTGTGGACAATTGATGAGAGATTTTTTTTTGGAGAAATTAATAGCAATTTAAGTTTGGAACTATTGTGTGAAGGAGGATTCTTGGACCTCGTTGTTGTGAGTATGTAGTGATTGGGAGTTTGAGTACGGCAAATTCGAAGAGTACCAAGTCAACACCTGTTATTTCAGAGTTTATTGCTAGTAAGATCACTAATAGAAAGTTGAATACGAATAACTATTTTACAATGGAAGAAGATTGTTGAAATTAATTTAACAAGTTGTGGAAAGAAACGTCATCTGTACTCAAATCCTCCTTGTTATGAGAAAGATTAATGGAACAAGATGTTGCTGCTATTTTTTTGCCAGTTAAATGTCATGGAGCCAAAAATTTAAGACTTGGTGATGCATACATCAATAGTGAGAGATGTGAAACCATCTTGAGGAGTTGTATTTAGGGAAGAATCTTAGTAGAGCTTTTGACTTCATACAAGAGATGTTTCGAAGTGAGAAGGGTAACAAAACCTTGTTGCAATATTATGTCGACCTCAACAAGGTTTTTATGAAGAGTTAAAAGGTGTTATTCCCTGTGTTACATGATGCGAAGAGGATGCAAAAGCAATGGGTTTAACTAGCATTACTGACTTGACTTGGAAGTTTGCTATTCAAGTACACATGCATGTCTACAAGTGATGGAGTTTTGCAGTTGACTCTATACCAGAAAATTGATTCTTTCAAAGTGTCTTTCCAGAAGAATTGCAGAGTGCTATGGGAGCGGTTACCTCTAGCCCTTCAATAATGGAAATTTGTGGCTTTTTGAGGATGAGGTCATTTTGGTGGTATAAGGGATTTAGGTAGAGGAGATTATAACCAAGGTAGCATTGTAGATTTTGGAAGAAGAGGTCGTTTTTTGGTGGCGGCAAAGGAGAGTTCAGTCGAGGTGGTCGATATGGTGGTATAACAGGAGATTTTGCTCGGAGAGGACATACAAAGCAGAAAATTGGCAAAGACACAATGATCTTTTACAACTGCACGAGATCTCCCAAGTTACTCAGTTTGCTCATGCCACCCACATCTTGGAAGGACAATCTCCTTCAGGAACCAGAGGTGTACTTATGTCGGATTAAAAAATTGATAATACTAGATGTTCCAGTTGTTTCAAGTTATTTTAATGACACCATCTTTGTCCATTGCTCCCATGGCATAGTCAGGTAATCCCACAACGTCTTTCTTTTTTAGAGTTCCTAGTACTTGGATCATTGACACTGATGCATCGAATTATAAGTATTCTTCATGACTGCAAGTCATCTTTATCACTTTCTACAGTAATATTAACAAATGGTATTGTGTCTCTTGTTGAGCATATAGACAATACTAAGGCTACTTCTTCATTACCATCATCATATGTCTTCTACATACCCAAGTTTTCATTTAATATTATCATTCAATTAACTTACACGATATTTGAATTGTTCAATGATGTTATTTCCTGATTATTGTATATTTGAGGGGATTGGGACGTAGAAGATGATTGTCATGGGACTTAAATCTAGAGGTCTGTATCATCTGGAGACTGATGTATTTCAGTTGGATGTATGAGCTCTACTTCTTTGCAAGAGTTATATCGTTGGTTTGGCCATTCTACTCTGCCAATTTTAAAGAAATTAGTTCTTCATTTAGGTCAAGTGTTAACTTCTTGAATGTGAGTCATATCAAATGGATAAACACCATCATATGTTTTATCCATTACGAGTCAATAACAGATTAGATCATCCATTTGAATTTGTTCATTCAGGTTTTTGGTGACCTTATTCTATGAGTTCAATACATGGTTTTAGATATTTTATTATTTTTATTGATAACTTCTCATGTGAGATGGTTATATTTAATAGAAATCGTTTAGAAGCTCTTTCTATTTTTCAAACTTTGTTCATTGGAATCAAGAATTAGTCTAGTGTCTTTATTCATATTTTAAGTATTGATAATGTGAATTTTTTTTCCAATTTATCTTTTATACATTTTCTGTTTGATAGTGGAATTATTCACCAAAACTTTTGTTCTTACACCCCCGACCATAATGTTATTGAACTTAAGAATCGTCACTTATTTGTGATAACACGAACTTTGCTAATTGACATGAATGCTCCTAAATATTTATGGGGGATGCAATTCTTACTTTTTTTCTACTTGATTAACTGTATGTTTCTAGTGTTCTTGATGGTCAGATATATTATATTCTTCATCCCGAACATGATTTATTTTCTTTACCTCCTAGAATTTTTGGTTATGTATGTTTTGTTCGTGATCATAATGTTAATCGAACCAAACTAGATCCTAAAGTTTTTAAAGTTTTTTTGGGATATCCTCGAGGTCAAAAAGAACATAGATGCTACTGTCCAATCTTGCGTAAGTTTTACATTTTTCGAGCCTACACCATACTTTGTTAAAGAATCACCCCAAGTGCACTTTTAGCAATGGAAGACAATTTCATGTTCTTTTCGGAAAATCCATCACTTGATGTCAATGTGGATCCTATGCCTCATAAATTTGGACAAGTGTATACAAGATGTGTCAATCCACCACCTATGCGCCAATTGTCATGTATCTCCGATTATTGACACTATATCTGGCAGTGTTCTAAAACCTTGAGAATTTGTTCGAGTACTCGGACTCATTCTCCAAACGTACCGAGTTCAAAAAACTCGTTAAGAAAACAGATAAAATAAGTACACATTTGATTTTTCCGAGTAGGTAGTCAAGTCTAAGTTATGAAATAGGTATTCAAACTCTCATTGGATTGAAAAATAAAAAGTATCCTAATGTTTTTACGCAAACTCGATTTGACAGTTTTTGTTGTATAAGCTATCGAGAGAGATTAGGACTCAACGAGCTTCAACAACTGTGCGAATTGATGATAATTGAAGCACGTTCGAGGCAGTACGATCAGCGGCTCAATGCCAACTTGTGCGCATGGAGTGGCCACGGTGATCGGTTAGGGGGCGGAGGCAATCAACCAGTCGATGTCTTGTCTTAATTCGAGCTCAGTAGGAAAGTAAGATTGATCTTTTCTTAATGTTACATTTATTTTCTTTCTTTATTTCTTTTTTCTTAGTATTTTACATTCTATTTACTTTCATTATCTTTTCTGATTATTTTGAAATTGATTTTTTTTTCAAATATACTTGATTCATGAGTTGAGAGCCGAGTTAGGAAATGGATCGATTTTAAGAAGAATTTGAAGTCGAGCTCGTGATTGAACCTTTTGTCTTTAACGTTGAAATTACGTGTACTTATATTACATATTTAATATTTTTCATATTTTTCGTGTATATGCATTTTAAAATATTATTATATTTTTAGTTTTGGATGATTAATCCGAGTACTCTACGAGTTTTATGAGTATTCACTACTCGTTTTCAGACCAAGCGCATAATGAAGTTGGCTTTTAGAACACTGATATCAGTTGAGCATGATGATATTTTTGCAATTCTAATTCGCAATCTGACTGATATTCCTATAGCCCACTGTAAATGGAAATGATGTACTCTCCATCCATTGCATAGTTTCTTGTTTTATGAATATCTTTGCCCCCAATATTGTGCTCTTGTTTCCTCTGTTGATTCTCTCCTATTCCCAAGTCTGTTTCAGATGTCATGTCAAATCCATGTTGATTGGCAACAATGGAAGATGTGATGTATGTCTTAGAGCAAAATGAGGCATCGTACCTAGTTTCCCTCCCAACTAGGAAGAGAGCTTTTGGATGTTGTGGGTTGTTAAAATGATGGAGGAAATTGGCTCGTCTTAAAGCGTAGTTGATGGCCAAGGGATACAAATATATGGTGTAGACTATCGAGACACACTCTCCTATCGCAAAGATGACTTCAGTTTGATTATTTATTTTACTAGCGGCTAACTTGCCATTAGCCTTTATATCAGTTGGATATGAAGAATGTGTCCCTTCATGACATTTTTGAGGAAGAAGTTTATGTAGAATAACCATATAGGTTTGTTCACTAGGGGAGGATGGCAAATTCTGTTGTCTGTAAAAGTCACTTTACGGCTTGAAACAATGTCCCCGAGTTTGTTTTGGAATGTTTGGATTTGTGGTTCACGGGTTTGACCTTCATCATTCTTAGAAAAATATTATGTTTTCTTCTACTTCAATTAAAGAAGCATATTCTTTTAGTGGTTTATTTAGATGATGTTATTAGAGGATGATGTTCAGAGGATTAGTGACTTAAAGATGTTTACTTCACAAGTTTCAGACCAAATATCTAGGGCCCTCATGGTATTTCTTGGAGATTGTGATGGCTAGATTCTAGAAGCGGGTCTCACTTTCTTATTAGATATGTTGTCATAAGCTGGTATATTCGAGTGTAAAGCTGCTGATACATCAATATATCCAAACTTGAAGTTGTTACCTAATCGAGGGGAACTTATGGAGGATCAAGAAAGATATATAGATGATTAGTTGGAAAGACAAGAAATTTACTATAGGTTATTGTGTTTTTTATTGAAAAAAAATTTTGTATCATGGAATCTCTAGATTAAATTCAGAGTTAGAATATGGAGCTATGATTGACCTTGTGAGCTTGCATGGATACACGATATTCTGATCAAGTTGAGTTTCATACGCAAGACTCCAATTAAGCTATTGTGATATCCGGTCGTCTATTTACATTATACAAAATCCTGTATTTCATGAAATAACAAAATATATTGAAGTAGATTGTCATGTGGTACGGTAAAAGTATAAAGCTAATATGATCAAGCCCAATTATTTGTCTTCTACCAACCAACTTGCCGATTTGAGGAGTAAGCCTCTTGGAAAATTTTGTTTGCAGTTCATTAGTTCATTTGTGACAAACTGGATATGTATGATGTCTATGCACCAGTTTAAGGAGGAGTGTTATGTAATAAGGTATTGTAAAGAGGACTTTTGTGTAAAAAGGACTATATATATTAATTAAAGGATATGAGATGGGTAAGCTATTATCTAATTTGTTCAGTTAGTCTCTTACTCCAACCTTAATCTTTTACTCTAACCTTAATTCTGATTAACATCAGAAATATTATTGGTTGTTAGGTCACTTGAGATTGAAACCTGCAGAATAAAAGCATTACTCGTAAAACCTTTGTATTGTTTTAACTTTTAGCTATGCTGTAGTATGTTTATTTGACTGCTCTTTTCTTGTGCCTACCATGCAATTTTCTATTTCAGATTCTTAAATGTCAAGAATTGGTTGATGGCTCCATAAATGTAGTTTCTCGTGGTCAACAGCGCTTTCGCTTGAGACGCCAGTGGATAGATGTCGAAGGAGCGGTATGTTTCATTTCATGTCATGCGATCATTTATTGGGCGAGTGAAATGTCAAAATATTCAGGAAGATGCTCTTTTTTTTTTACAGCCATGTGCAGAAGTTCAAATTATTGAGGAAGATGCTCCTTTAAGAACTCCAAAGGGTGCATTTGGACAGCTGGCCTCCGTCAGTAACCCCAGAATGTATTTTTCTCATCCATTGCCTTCAAGTCCTTCCCCAGCCAAACGGTTCGGACATGAGGATGCTGAAAATTATTCAGAATGTATGTCTATTGCAAGTACAGGAAGTGATCATTCAGACATATGTACGAGAATATGCCAGTCAACAGGTGATTCACCTAGTCTATATGAGAGGATTGATGTGTCCTCCAGCAGTGATGAGGAGTTGCTAGGTGGGCGAAGGCAGAAACTCCGGAAATCCCTGTCCTGTAGATCAGGAGGTTCGGGCCATAGTAAAAAAAGTAGGGATGATGATGGGTTTGGTTGCGACTCAGTGAACTCTTCACCAGAAAAAGGATCTAGCTGGAAAGGTGGCTACATTGTTGGTGGTGCAAAATATATGTGCCCTGCTCCATTGACCTTCTGGCCTTGCTGGGTCTATCAAATGTACGACTCATATGCACTTGCTTGGAGGGCTGCTGGTAATGTTCCATTTCTCTCAATATTTCCTTGTGCAGTAGTTTATATTTTTCCCTATGCACATGATACATTCGCTTGTTGCTATTGAACATGCAATTATTTGTACTTTATATCAAGCTTCAAAATCTCAAAATCACTATTAGTATCTGATGATGCGGTCAGCAATATCAGTGTATCATGTTGGGTGATATTAGAAATATCAGCAATATTGGCAATATCAGTACGACTATTATATTGTTTGTCATATCAAATGTCTCAGAATCCGATGGGATATTTGCGATAAAATCATGGTTGGCGAATATTTAAAACTGTTATATATTAAATGGTCATATAGATGTAGTTTTTTTTTTTTTTTTTACTGCGATTATTCAATTGAGATGATGAATTATAATATGGTAATGTGAATCTGTCTTGCTTTTTAGATCTTTCAGTGCTTTGGAGTTGATCCGTATAGCAAATATTGTCTATTTGACCTGTTTGTCGGACTCTATGTTGATCTTGAACTTGAAGGCCTCAAGTTGAATGCAGTATGCAGAAAACCGATGCATTCCTAACCTAGATTTCTGGGCATAGCTTACTCCTTTTTTTGGCAGTCATTATGATGATCATGGTTATAATCATTAATTTCGGTCTGTAGTCCATAGCTGCCTTATTATTTTGGGGAAAAGGCTTTGGTGATAATGATGTCTAACCGTAATAGTTCTAATAGGCAGAATTTTAATAAAAGCTTTTGGTGTTTTAGTGACTAATGCTTAATTATGTATTTTAATATTAGTCTCTGCATCAATATTTAGGACAATTATTATCAAGAAAGAAAATAACAATCAACATTTAGGCCCATAATAGAGTTGTTGGAGATTTATTGTGACGTAGGACGAAAGCAGAATTAGGATTTGATGGTGGAAGTATTGGGGATTTTGGGAAGAGCAAAAGCAAATAGACTTTTCTAGAAAATTTGGAATAAAATAAAAAAGATGAAGATTAATTTGGACTTCGGCACCTAGGTGATCTCATCCATCCTCAGCGAATCAACGAGAGATTTAAAGATTGATTTGGAAATTTATCCAAGTAATTTCTCACCCACTCTCAATGAATCAATGAAGAAAGACTTGAAACACAATTCTCATGCAAAAAGCAATTTTCATAAATTTTTTACTTTTTCGTTCCTTTTCAATTTATGGTACAAGGCTTATTTATAGGAAATCCCTAATAATAACGATAAAAACAAAGTTCTATCCAAAATCAGAATTTAAATATCTAATAATAAAGATCAAATTAAAACTCTATCTAAATCATAATAAAATCTCTATCTTAATCAAAACTCTATCTTAATTCCAAAACAAGTTCAAACTCTACATTAATTCAAACTCTACATTTTCTGATTTTATTATTCCCATCAATTCTCCTCCACTTCAAATCATTCATCGGAGATTAATGTGTTGATAAGAAACATATCCGGATTGAATTGATCAACATCCTCACATGAAACTTCTCAATTGGTACATGGTGGTGGTGGAGGAACTGGCGCTCATGGGGGTTCATGATTGAATCTGATCAGCGATGCGCAGTGAAGTCGGTTATGATGACGAAGCGAGGTCGTTGAATTGTAAAGAAGTTGATCAGGGATTCTTCGTTGGAAGAAGATGATTTGATGTTATGAATGCTTGATGATGTTGCTCGAACTTAAAGCTTTTGAATTCGGCGACATTGAAGAATTTTTGAATTTTTTTCTTCTTATTTTCTTTTCTGCTTCTCTCTTTTTTTTTTCCTATTTTTGCTTTCTTTTCACTTTTTTCTTCCCTGATTTTTTTTCACTTTTTTCTATTTTTTTCATAAAAAATAAAAAAACTAAAAATAAAATGAAAATAAAAGATGGAAGAAAAAACTTGGAGAAGGTTGATTTTGAGCTCTGATACCAATTTGATGCAATACAAAAGCTGAATTAGGGTTCTTATGGTGGAAGAATTGGGAAGAACAAAGAGAATTTAGACTTTTTAAAGAAAATTTGGAACAAAAATAAAAATGATAAAGATTAATTTGGACATGGCACCCAAGTGATTTCTCATCCGCTCAATGAATTCATGAGGAGAGATTGAAAGATTGATTTGGGAATCTATCTAGGTGATTTCTCACCAACTTTGAACGAATCCACGAATAAATAATTGAAACGCGATTCTCATGCAAAGAGCAATTTTCACCAAATTTTCTTTTTTCATTTCTTTTCAATTTACACATACATGGCTTATTTAAAGGAAATCCCTACTAGTAACAATAAAAACAAAATTCTATCTAATATCAAAATCAAAATCTCTAACGATAATGATCAAATTAAAACTCTATCTAAATCATAACAAAAAATCTATCTTAATCAAAAACTTTATCTTAATCCTAAAACAAATTCAAGCTCTATCTTATCATCATATTACCTTGATTGGCTATAAGGAATACTTGTCATGTTTTGTAGTTATATGCTTTGTAGTCTTATTACAAGCTCTTAACCTGCTTGTTTATTCATTCCTGAGGTATGCAAGTTTTTGGCTGAACACTATTATGTTGAAAATTTGCAGGTGTTACAAAGTTTGATCACTAAACACAACGAATTTGCAATTGTTTAGTAGGTTATATTATGCATCCTGTGGTGTTTATTTATAACTAGCCAATAATAGTAGTTGAAGAAATTTAACCATACCACCACCACCACCCAAAAAAAAACCAAGAACACCCAAAACACACACCAAAAACAAACCCACCCACTGCCCTGCCCACCTGTTAATTTTTATGTACAGCATAAAATATTCTGTGACCCAGAGTTCTCTTTTGTTGTTTGGATCTATATTGTTGTAGATATAGTTTGTCATTTGGTTCCTTTCATCTCACTATGGATTGCCTTCGGTTGCCATGGTGTTTTCCTGATATTTGTTTTTTGTCCACAGCCTTTAGAATAGCTAACAAGACCTTTCTTAAGCCCTTCTAAGTCACTTTCTGGTGTTATTTCCACTATTATTCTCATTATAGCCGGATTGAGAGCTGTGGTTTCCATTATCCCCCTCTAATGTTTTTATAATTGTTCTTGTTTATCTGTTTTGGAGTCCTGGCTACTCTGATAATTTCTTTGCATTTCATGAGTCCTCTGCTTGAGTCATTTTTCCTTGACGTGGTTGAGTAGGGTATTTTTTTTTGTTTTTTTTATTTCCCATGCCAGCCTAACCTTATTAATACAACTTTTTAGTTTGTGGCTTTTTATTGACAAATCTTGAAGTTTCTTGAATCATACATACATGTATTGATGTTGTAATATATTGCAGTGGAGAAGTAAAGAAGAATATAAGAAGTTAAGCTTCCTCTCATATATCCGTGGCATAACTGTCCTTTTTCTTTCTCATCTGTCATGTCAGAAAAAATGCTGTTACCTCCACCACCCCCCCCCCCCCCCCCCCAAAAAAAAAAAAAAAAAAAAAAAAAAAAGGGTTCAAGTGAACCATGGTGTCTGGCATAAGCCTAAAAACCAAGGATGACCCTCATGATTGTGGTGTGACAGAGAGGTCACGACCTTTTGGAGAGCCACTATTGGACTTGATCTTTTATGGATAAACTTCTCATTTTACAGTTTAACACCCCTTTATTCACTATGAATTCAGTAGTTGTTTGAGAAGCAGAATGCAGTAAGAATAACCATCTGAGTTTATTCTGGCTGTTTTAAATTGTTGTTCTTTATGTGTCCTCTTCTTTCTGTTGCTTGTTGTATCCCTGAATCTTTTACTGTTGCCTTTTGCTCGTGTCCAGACATTAAAGCACATCACATATTATTAGCATTTTACACCAGGCTAATGAGTGTTTTTTTTTAAAGTATAAACGGTAGATATAATCCCTTATGTTCCATTAAGAAGTGTTTAACAAAACAGTTAAATTACATATAGAATAGTAATGCCCCTTCCCCAGAGTGGGCCAAATAAAACATAAACTGAAAAAGCATCTGTCCTACATCGAGAAAGATAGAAAGAGGGCTCCACTTCCATCTAGGATGACCAGCGAGGCAGTGGTGTCAAGGCCTCCAACATTCCCAACCTCCTGCCTTCTCTTCAAGATGCTCAGGTGTCTTCCTCTGGCAAATCAATCCCCTCTACTCCATAATCCATTGACAGATGAAGAATGAGATGCCTATGAGGGTCCCTGCATATTGTCGTGGATGCTATGGAGGATTCCGGTTTTTTCTGTTGTACATGCCCATACATTCAAAAGACCATCAATATGATAATAAACATATTGAACCAAAAGTAATTGATTGTTAAAAAGGTGATTGTTTATTTCTAGCCAAATAGACCATAGCCCAGTCGCAATGACTACATCTTGGCCATTGAGCCACCCGACTTAGAGGTATATTTTATAGACTAACAAGTTTTTAATATCTGTTAATTAAGGTTATCTTAATTAGCTGATGTACCTTTTCTGCTTAGTAAGCTATTAGAAATTCATTAGTAAGCTTTTTGAAATTCATGACGTATCATACTGAAATCTGATACTTCATTGGATATTTAAGAAAAATAGAACCTTGATAGTAGTGCATTCTTTAAAGAACAAACAGATTATTGTTATAGACATAAAAATATGTGAGTATGCCCACCAAGCACATTTTGCTTCATATCCCTCCTGGTAATAGCGATACCATTTTGCCAAGGGTGTAAGTTGACTTGATTTGCCTGCATCGGTATTAGTTGGAAACAGAATGGAACTGTATCATCTTCCATTGGTACCTGGTTCCCAGAAATTGCTGGTTACAAGTTTCTTAGAACATGAGAGCTGTGATGACGTTCATGTAACGATTATTCTGCAGATTTGTGGAAGAAGATAATAGGTAGTCCAAGTCTGGATGATTATATAAAGAAGCCAGATATTTTATCATTCTATATTGCCAGTAAACTTCCTGTATCAGAATCTAGAAGGCAGGATCTCCTAGAGATTGATGGCATCTCTTACAGATTACAGAAGGAAATCCAGTTCCTCAAGAGCTTTAATCTTATCCGCTGTAAAAACTGTCTGGTAAGAGGTGTTTAGCATGTTTTCTTCTGAACTTGTAAATATTAGCTTTGATGGAATATTTGTGAATTTACAGTATTCTTCTTGTTGCAGACCTTAATTTCAAAGCGGAGTGATATGGTAGTGATGTCTAGGGATGGACCACTTAATGCATATGTCAACCCAAGTGGATATGTGCATGAGACGATAACTGTCTATAATACAAGTGGGCTAGCACTTCAGGGTTCTCCTGTTAAGGAGCATAGCTGGTTTCCAGGGTATGTGCTGATATTTTATGTTGCCCAATATTTATTAGTAGATTTTGAAAGTTTCTGCCAATTGAGTAAGGAAAGCATCTTTTTTAAAAGCTGAAAATGAAAGGAAGTATTTCCGTTGAGTATTGAAATATTCCTTCACGGTAGTTGATGGACCATATGAGTAGGAAACTTTGATATGATCAATTATCTTTCATGGTTCAAGTTTATCTTACATGTTTGTAAACTGTATTTCTATCGTTACTAACTAGACTTTTAGGCACATAGGTGCAAGTTAGAGCTATTAACCATGCTGTTCTTTTGTGAGAGTACAAATTCACTCTACAACCAACCGTGTCCTGTTGATCTGCAGTTAAGAACATGCTCGAGAATTAAGAGAGGTTAAATGTTAAGGTTGAGAATCTTGAGATGGACTGGTGGAGAAATGCAAGGATATATTTGTTTCCTTTATTAAAATATCAGCGTTCCACTCTTATTCTGAATTTTGTTCTTCAGTTTGATGGATCAGTCTAGTATGTCTAGTGTTTTAAAATTGAGACTTTGATTTTACCAAATCAGTATAAGTACTTCTTGTGGCATTTGCACGGCAACAATGGCCAGTCCATTTCTTATGTTGGCAGTCAGACAACTTGACTGGTGATAAGAGTTCAAGGAAAACCACTACTTTTTGGTTGTTCCTATTGCCTGGTATGGTTAGTTTTTATGTAACTAGCCGTCCAGCATAGATCATATGGTCAATGACAAAATATGCAAATATTATATAATGATGGATGTCATATGTGAAATTAAGGAAGTCCACTTGCAATTATCGCTAATAATATGCAACGCTCCCGTTTTTCAGCTGCTTTCCAAAACGGAGGACGTCACTTCAAATAACACTAGATAACCCAACAGTCACAAAATCTTGGAATAACCGTAACTACTGCCACAACAGATAAATAAATAATATGTCTGAAATTGAAGTAATATTTATAAATATAAAGTTGATTATATGGAAGGGGCACATTGCTCTACTTATATACAATAAAAGAATCAAAAGAAGGAACAATGCCCTAACAAAAGATGTACTCTACCATTTACGATAACGAGCTCACTAACAAAAGAAAGATGGTATGGTAGATAGAGTGTAGGTCTACATAATAAACATGGGGAGATATAGTAAGCAAAAAAAGAACTTGAGTCTGGTGTCGAAACTTCCGACGCCGTCGGTGGTAGACTTGGATAATAGGTGGCCTCCTGAATCGATGCTGATGTGAGCCCGGTTCGGGCCTAGTGATGACGTAGCGCCTGGATAAAGGTGGAATGAAGCGAACGGGACGTCGTTTGTGAATCGCCTCCACTAACCTCCGTATGTGTAGGTCGGTCTAGTCGGACTCTAGCTCCTTTGGCACATCGAGCTGGGCAATGACACAAATATACACTGACTAAATATATGCCTAACCTGGCCGCACTCTTGACACAAAATCCTATCTGCTCCATTATCAGCCCCTAGACTAGATGCTTGTGTCTGCATTTTATATATACAATCTAGAGTTTGAAAACTAGGAGATTAAACCTAGCAACTAATACAGAGAAAAACAATAGTTGTACTAGCATAATGCTCAGAATATGTGATTGTGAACATACTATGTCAGTGTCAGCCGTGATAGTATAAATCAAGAATAATATAAATAAATTTGGGATCACGCATTTAGGAATATGCAACTTAATGATAGTTAGTATATCTTATTAAGGTCTTATGTCAAATATCATAATCTAAACGGAGTAATAACTAGTCAGACAATTGAAACTACTAATGGATAAAATACGCCCTGTTGCTAATATCATATAAGTGTCTGTATATATTCGGGACCTGGCCCAAACCCGTGGCTCTGAACCATGACCCAAACCCGTGGCTCTGAACCATGACGCATCGCTAGGTGCTGTTAGACAAACCTCGTACTGTGAAATAGTAACGGACGTCATCCTTATGCGGACTCATGTATTAGACTATGACTCAGTAGCACACGGTATTGCTGCAGTTAAGTCCTCAGTATCTAACTAGAAAATGACCAACTAGATCCTCATAGGATACGGTTCTTATCCATCATGTAGTTTCCCTAATCTTCATGTCAATGATACACAATACACATGAGCCAATGCAAACATATGGTTTGCCAAGTCAGATAGTGTATATATCCTTTACTAGAAATTGAAATTCAAGAATCTATTTAATTCAGGATCATGTACACTTAAAAAGTAGACACACAAACAAGGTTGGTCCTACAATCTCAGGGAACTAATACTAAGAGGGAACTAATACTAAGAGTATATGTTATAATTAATACATATACTAATAGTAATACTAAATGTCTAATACATACTAATATTAATATTGATAGTACAATATGATAACTTTTTATTATTTTATTCACATTATCCACAAGGATCACGATGCTCCAAATAATATTTTATTATTTTATTATTACAATATAAAATAATAAAATAATCTACACTGTTCTTTCATGCAAAGGTAACATTGCTTTTATATGGGTCCTTGTTTCATGGGAGTTTTGGAGAAAAGAAAGGTAATACTGACGACACTTGTAATAATAGTTATTACATGCTTTCCTAATAATTGGGGCAAATTAATCCCGTTTGTGAATTAATAGTTCAAAATATGAGCGAAGCATGTTCACGAAATAGTAATCCAAATTGTGAGCTGAGCATAAGATAAATTAAATTAAATTAAATTAATATTCCAAGAAAAGAACAAAAAATAACAGTGTTACTTACATCGAACTTCTTCTGATTTATTGAATTTTCTCTTTTTTTCTCTTTTCTTTTCTTTTCTCTTGTTTATTTTTCCCGTGAACAGAGAAACAAGGTTCTGGACAGAAGTGATTTGTTTGGCTTTTTTGTAAAAATTCTCTTTGAGAGGCATTTTTGTAATTTCATCCCCTTGATAAGGGATTCCAAGTAAAGGCATGTGTCCAACCAAAGTGCCACCTCACTCTTCTTTTAACAACACATTACTAACTTAGGATTGGAGTGTGCCCTTAGAAATTTAGTTAAATATGGAGGTGTAGAAAGAAATCTCCAATTTATTTAATATTTGATTATTTACGGCTCTGGTAAATATTTTCCAAATGCTACCAAATTTATATAGGATATGGTACTCAACGATAGGAATATTAAAAAATTATTCGTTTGTCATTTCGATTTTCAGAATAAAATAAATAAAATTTCGAAATAATTAGAAGAATAATTTAATATTATTAAATTAGCAAATTCGTGAATGTTTTTTGGGCTTGTAAGGACAATCTATAAAAATCATAAATATTAGAAAACTAATAACCGCGAAGACCGAACGTAATTTAGAGTCACGGATTTAAAGTTATGTCTATCGAAAATTATTTCGGTATCCAAAATTGACTTCGATGGCCTTTGTTCGGCATGGTTGGGCTCAAAAGAAGGATATATGTAGCACAAAATTTCGAAAATTGCATCCTACTTACCTAACAAAAGAATTTCGTTTTCGAAATTCCAAATTAAAAGATATGACAGTATATACGGGTATGTACTGATATAAAAATAAATTCGATTGACATACCTGACCATGAAAAAAGATATGGGTATTTTATCCTGATGTCTTTCTTAAACTCCCAGGTAGAATCTCTCGGTGATTGTGCATCTCATGAAATAAAATCAATATTATTACTTGGTTTTCAAAACTTTCTCCTACCGGCCAACGATCGCTACAGGTTTCTTTTTGTTTTTTTACTTCTAAGTTCAATCTCAAATTCAGCTTTGATTGATCTATTATTATATACTCTTTACCTAAATACTTCCTAAGTATGATACGTGAACAAATTATTAACGGTTTTAATCTCTTAATGATGATAATTTGTAGGCAAGATTTTTAATTCATCCTCAAAATTTTATTCGGGGCAGAGGAATGCAAAAAGTAGGACAAAGTTTAATCAGTAATAATTGTAATGGAGCTGTGAATGGTAAAGATGCAAGATTAGAAATGAATTCATGGCTAATTACAAAAATTCAATCACACAAAATGATCTTATCGAGCGACTGCAACTGCTGGTGTCAGAAAATAAATCTGTACAATTGCTTTGCCGATTTAATAAGACTTGTGATATGCAAAAAGTTCCAAAATATGATAATGTTTAGATAGAAAAGACTCTAATGGGATTTATCAACAAAAGTAATGGAACAAGACAATCATTTGAAAAAATAAGCTTAATTTGAGTAGTAAGATATAATGTCATGTTCTGGCTTGATAAAATTTTTCTTTAATTATAGTTTATCATCAATTTCCTATCATCTACTTTCAACTTGACTAATTCTACAAAATTCTCAGCTTTCTAAGATCTTATATCCTTACATTCACTCTTCCGCCGGTTACTCCTTTTCTCCTAGTTCATTTGCCTACTTAATCTCATCAACTATGCTTACTCTGCCAAGTCAACCAATATCGATTATTGTAATTCATCAATATTTATATCTTAATCCTTCTTTTTCCATTCAGAACTGCATACTCAAAGTCATATCTCTTATATTTAGTCTCCACAATCTTCTTTAAAAAAAAATACAAGCATGACATTATTTTTCTTTTTCTCAAAAAATTTAAGGACAAGATCCAAATTCAATCTCTCTTCCATTCTGTATCAATACATATCATAATCCTTACTTGAAACATCACTATAAACCTTCATGCCTCCAGGATTGTCTGGAATTGCTAACACATGTGATATTATCAGTCTTCATTTCAATTCTTCAAATGTCTTATCATACTCCTCCATCCAGACATATCCCACTCTTTTCCTAATCAATTTGGTCAGAGGGGATGCGATTTTTTCAAAGTCTCGTACAAACTGCCTGTAATATCCAGCCATCCACAGAAAACTCCGAATCTCCCGACACTGATTTTAGTACAAGCCAATCTATTACAATTTCTATTTTCTTGGAGTCGGTTGATGTACCATCTCCAAAAACTATATGACCCAAGAAAGCAATCTTATTCAACCAAAATTCACATTTAATCAGTTTTCCATATAACTTTTGCTCTTTTAGAGTTTGTAAAATTGTTCTCAGATGCTCGCATGCTCTTCTCTATTCTTGGAGTAGATTAATATATCATCAATAAATACCACCACAAATTTATTTAGATACTGAGCAAAAACATGGTTCATCAAATTCATAAATATTGCTGGAACATTAGTTACTCCAAACGGCATTACCAAATATTCATAATGACCATGTCTGGTTCTAAATGCAGTTTTTGAAATATCTTCTGTTCTCTTGATGGAATCCCGAATGAAGATCTTTTCTCGAAAACACTTTTGCTCTTCTTAGTTGATAAGACAGATCAATTAGCTTTAGTAATGAATATTTATTCTTGATTGTTACTGCATTCAAATCCTTGTAGTTCACATACAATTTTTGGCTTCCATCCTTCTTTCCTGCTAATAATACTGGAGCTCTCCAAGGTGAAACACTAGGTCGTACAAAATCCAACTTCAATTATTCACCTATTTGTCTCTTAATTTCTTATAATTCTTATAATTCTGCAACTCTTATTCGATAAGTTGGTCTACAAACTGGTTCAGTTCCAGGGATAATGTCAATAGTAAATTTCACTGCCCTTACTGGTGGTAGTCCAGGTATCTCTTAAGAAAATATATCTGAGAATTTTGATACTATTGGAATAATTCTTTTTACTTCTATAGCTTTCAAAACTCCTCTCGTTGGGGACACCTTATGTTTAACCAGTTCTAGAGATTGACTTCCACCAACAAATTTAAACTCTGTTCGATTAGGAATCTGAAATATTACTCTTTTCCTCCTACAATTTATTACTGCATGAAATGTACTCAACCAATCCATGCTTAAAATAATATCATACCCTCCTCCATGGATAACTAGCAAGTTGGCGTAGAATTCTCTACTATCAATCACCAAGGAACACAATCTACACTCTTTATTAGTTATGATATTACCATTCCAGTCTTAATATCCCACCCTGTAGGTAAGATTAGAAAATCAATAGAATTACGAAAAACAAACATGACAGAGATAAAACAGTGTGAAGCTCCATAATCGAATAAAACAGTTGTCGGTGCATTGCCAACTAGAATCATACCTGCTACGACTCCCCTAGTAGTTTGAACTTTCTCAGTATTCATCAGTCTAACTAGCCCCTGCCTCTGACCTGTTTCTCTTTGGGCTCTGGTATAGGCTTGTTGGGTCTCTAAAGGCCTTCTCTGGTCTTCCGGTCTTGGAATTGGGTTGATGTTGTTGGCTTGACTGTCGGCTGGAATGGGACCCTGGATACTGCCTGTTGTTGAACCTTTGGACAATCACTCATTCGATGACTAGCGGATCCACATGTCAAACACAACTCTTGGGCCCTTCTACACTCTTTCTGGGTATGTTCCGGTATATGGCAGAATTTACAGATTATCGAACTTCGATTTGGTATCATCTGCTTCTTTGCTGGTGGACCATCAAACCTCTTGGCTGATAAGCTTGTCCTTTATTCAAACGACCTTTCAAATGTCACTGGTATCCCCTCGGATACTTACTCTAAGCGACATGTTGCTTTGAATATTTTTGAGCAAGTCTTGTAGTTGACTTACTAAGTGCTCTCTCAGGGTAACTCAGTCCTTGCGGGAACAAGTGTGCTCTCTCCTCACCAGCTATTAGGTTCGGGGCAAAACGACTGAGTTTTTCAAACTCAGCGGCATATGCGTCCACAGTCCGATCTCCTTGTTGTAGCTCTAGTAATTTCTTCCTCATTTCCCATTTCACTGATGCATGGAAAAACCTTGTATGAAATACCTCCACAAACTTCTTCCAGGTTAGAGATTCCTGGTGCTCTCTCCTCATCAGCTACCAGGATCGGAGCAAAACGATTTGAGTCTCACAAACTCAGCAGCATATGCATCATCCAATCTCTGTGTTGTAGCTCCAAGAATTTCTTCCTCATTTCCTGTTTCGCTGATGCATAAAAAGCCTGACAAAAAATATCTCCACAAATTTCTCCCAGATTAGAGATTCCTGGTGCCTTATCTCTTCGGCAAGCCACCATGTTCTGGCCACATCAACCAACTGAATACACATCGTCTCCACCTGATTCTCCTTTGGAATTCTTGTCGCTTCCAGAAAATTCTCCATATCAACAATTCATTGTTCAGACTTTAATGGTTCTTCCGTTCCAGAAAATACTGACGGCTGCAACATCCGAAAATTTGATACCATTCTGGTCCTTTCCGGCTCCTTGGACTGCAACATGCTCTCTAACAATATTGTCGTGGTCTGTTGTGTCTGTGCTACTCTAGATTTCTAAGCTCAGAGCTCTCATCCATTGGACTTGCACTTGCACTCGCAGAAGATTGAATTGACATTATTCTGCAACGGACCAAATAGGAATCAATAAAGGGAATTCCAAGATAGATATTTCAAACAAATAGGAAACAATAGAATATGTACGATACTAGATCAGATAGATATTAAAGAATAAGGAACAATTATCAAGAATGAGTCACAGACATGTTCTTATGTGACAGTAGTCATATGGTTTTCCACCTAAATCTAGGCTCTGTACCACCCTATAACGCCCATGTTTTTCAATTGTTTTCCAAAATGGAGGATGCTACTTAAAATAACACTAGATAACCCAACAGTCACAGGATCTTAGAATAACCGTAACTACTACCACTACAACAAATGAATAAATAAAATGTCTGAAACTGAAGTAACATTTATAAACATAAGGTTGATTACATGGAAGGGACACATTGTTCTACTTATATACAACAAAAGAATAAAAAAAAAGAAACAGTGCCCCGACAAAAGATGTACTCTACCTTTTACGTTAACGGGCCCACTAACAAAAGAAAAATGGCTTGGTGGATAGAGTGTAGGTCTACATAATAAATATGGGGAGATGTAGTAAGTAAAAGAAGAACTTGAGTCTGGTGTCGAAACTACCGACGCCATCGGTGGCAGATGTGGATAATAGGTGGTCTCCTGAATCGATACTGATGTGAGCTCGGTCCGGGCCTAGTGATGACGTAGCGTCTGGATTCACTAAGGACCAATATCCAGGGTAGAGGTGGAATGAAGCGAACGGGGCGTCGGCTACGAATCGCCTCCACTAACCTCCATATGTCTAGGTCAGTTTGGTCGGAATCTACCTCCTTTGGCACTTCGGACTGGGCAATGATACAAATATTACACTGACTAAATCTTTGCCCGACCTGGATGCACTCTTGACACAAAACCCTATCTGCTCCATTATCAGCCTTTGTACTAAATACCTGTGTCTGCATTTTATATCTGCAATTTAGGATTTGAATCCTAGGGGATTAAATCCAGTAAGTAACACAGAGAAAAACAGAAGTTGTACTAGCATAGTTCTCAGAATATGTGATTGCGAATATACTATGTCATTGTCAGTCATGATAGCATAAATCAAGAATAATATAAATAAATTTGGAATCACACTAAATCAAACATTCAGGGATATGCTGCTCAATGATAGTTAGCAGATCTTATTAAGGTCTTATGTCAAATATCATAACCTAAACGGATTAATAACTAGTCAAATATTTGAAACTATTATTAATGGATAAGATATGCACTGTTACTCGTATCGTATGAGTGCTCGTACATATTTAGGATCGGTCCAAATCCATGCCACTGAATCATGATGCACCGCTAGGTGCTATTAGACAAATCTCGTGTTGTAAAACAGTAATAGACATCATCTTTATGGGGACTCATGTATCAGACTGTGGCTCATTGCCGCATGGTGTTGCTGCAGTATAAGTGCTCAGCACCTAATTAGAAAATGGCCAACGACATTCGCATAGGATACAGTTCTCATCTATTATGTAGTTCCCTCATTCCTTATATCAATGATACACGATACACAAGAGCCAATGCAAACATATGGCTTGCCAAGTCAGATAGTGTATATATCCTTTGCTAGAAATTGAAATTCAAGAATCAATTTTAATTCATGATCATCTACACCCTTAAAAAGTAGACACACAAACAAGGTGGGTCCCACAATCTCAGGGAACTAATACTAAGAGTATATGTTATAATTATACTAATAGTAATACTAAACGTCTAATACATACTAATATTAATACTGATAGTACAATATGATAACTTTTTATTATTTTATTCACATTATCCACAAGGGTCACGATGCTCCAAATAATATTTTATTATTTTATTATTACAATATAAAATAATAAAATAATCTACATTGTTCTTTCATGCAAAGGTAACACTGCTCTTATATGGGTCCTTGTTTCATGCGATTTTTGCAGATACTGACGACACTTGTAATAATAGTTATTAATAATAGTTATTACATCTCTCTTGATAATTGGGGTATAATCCCGTTTATGAATTAATAGTTCAAAATATGAGCGGAACATGTTTACAAATAGTAGTCCAAATTGTGAGCCGATCATAAGATAAAATAAAATAAATTAAATAAATATTCTGAAAAAAGTATAAAGAATAGTAGGGTTACTTACATCGAACTCCTTCTGATTTCTTAAATTTTCTTTTTTTTTTCTTAGTTTCTCTCTCTTTTATTTTTCCCGTGAACAGAGAAACATGGTTCTGGAGAGAAGTGGCTTGTTTGTCGTTTGTGTAAAAAATCTCTTTGAGAGTGAGTGTATACATGTCCGAGGGCATTTTTGTAATTTCATCTCTTTAATAAGTCATTCTATGCAAAGGCATGTGCCGAACCAAAGTACCACAGGCATGTGCCGAACCAAAGTACCACCCTCACTCTTCTTTTGACAACACATTACTTAGGATTGGAGTGTGCCCTTAGAAATTTAGTTTAGTATGGAGGTGTAGAAAGAAATTTCTAATTTATTTAATATTTTATTATTTACAGTTCTAGTAAACATTTTTCAAATGCTACCAAATTTATATAGGACGTAGTACTCAACGAGAGGAATACTAAAAAATTGTCCGTTTGTCATTTCGATGTTCGGAATAAAATAAATAAAATTCCGAAATAATTAGAAAAATAATTTAATATTATTAAATTTGCAAATTTGGGAACATTTTTCGGGCTTGCAAGGAATATTTCTAAAAATCATAAATATTAGAAATCTAATAACCGCGACGATCGAATGTCATTTGGAGAAAGTTATTTCGGTGTCCAAAATTGATTTCGGTGGCCTTATTCGGCAAGATTGAACTCAAAAGAGGGATACACGTAGTACGAAATTTGGGATATTACATAATATATAAAGGTGGATATGGTAATCTAAGGGAGTTTGCTTACAATTACAATTAAGGGAGGTTAAATGTTAAGGTTGAGAATTTTGAGATGGACTGGGGGAGAAATGCAAGGATATATTTGTTTCCTTTATTAAAATATCAGTGTTCCACTCTTATTCCGAATTTTATTCTTTAGTTTGATGGATCAGTCTAGTATGTCTAGTGTTTTAAAGTTGAAACTTTGATTTTACCAAATCAATATAAGCACTTATTGTGGCATTTGCACGGCAACAATGGCCAGTCCATTTCTTATGTTGGCAGTCAGACCACTTGACTGGAGATAAGAGTTCAAGGAAAACCACTACTTCTTAGTTGTTCCTATTGCCTGGTATGGTTAGTTTTTATGTAACTAGCCGTCCAGCATAGATCATATGATCCATGACAAAATATGCAAATATTTTATAATGATGGATGTCATATGTGAAATTAAGGAAGTCCACTTGCAATTATTGCTAATAATATATAAAGGTGGATAAGGGAGTTTGCTTACAATAACCGCAAACCGGCCCTCTAATCTAGCAGAAGTCTTTGACGTTACTCTTGTTTTAAACTTATCTGCATATTGACTGTTTGCTGTGCGTATCTTTATTGCAACCTGGGTTATTTCCTATGTAGCTGGTTTAAATGATGTCATAGTGACTAGAACCAAAGTTGTCAAATCGACATACGTATAGTGTATCATTATCTCTATGTATCGTATCGCATAGTATCGCATATCGTATCGTAAAATACACTAATAAATATATAATAGATAAGTAATAAGCAAATAACATTTATAATATAACAAACATATGAATAAATTTAAAGAGTAAGTAAACAAATAAATAAAGACAAATATTAAAACCGGTAATATGTTAAATATAAGTCAATAGCTATATATTAACAGGCAACTAGCATTCAAACGACCATGAAGTTGTTAATCAAAATTATACCACATTAACAAATATATTGCTAAATTCACTAGAAGTTGAAAATTACATTCGTTTTTTTTATCTGTCTCTTTTGCTCTACACAAACTCTTTTTGTATTTTCTACCTTACCTTTATTTTTCCTCATTTATTGTTTACAATTACATTTAAGTTAAAAGGTCTTACCAGTAATTATAAAATAATCTATTAAAGAGTATATATCAGGAATAAATAAGTAATTGATGAAACTTTTACCATTACATTTTCTCTTCCTTTTCTTCTAAGTAGATTCATTATTTCTTGTTCAACTTAAAACACAAATTGAAATTCATTCAGTTAACATCTTTCACTATGTAAAGTTCTTATTTTCTATCCACACATTCATAATCGAATTTTATATCCAAAGTCAAATTAGATTATATGTCCCCTTTTTATTATCTCAGTTTCGATTGTATGCTATATTCACAAAAACCAAAATATTAAGCATAAGTTCACTATCCCTCTAAAAAGATTAAAACAAGTAATATAATATCAATTAATCATCCGTTATCACTATCATCATTCTTAAAATCTTTTATTTAATTTCTTCATCTTTATCTTCTCAAATCTATACAAATTCTTCATTTTATCAAGATTTTATTATATAATAAACAAGCTCGTTAGATACTTGAAATAACTAAATAATTTATGTTGATTATAAATTAATAAATACCTCTGTTGATGATTTGTTTAAATATTTTTAACAACTAAAATAAGTATCTTTAATTTTGATATTATTTGTTGTTAAATGTCTAATACTTAATTGGAATTTGTATTTTATATTTAACTCAAAATGTTTATTGGAATGAGTTTGAAATCCATTTATAAGCCAAGTCAGTGTATCGCAACGTATCATATATCGTAAGATACGTATCGTATATCGTAGGATATGCTTACCGTATCGTAATACTTAACTCAATAGTATTGCAGATAAGATACGTATCAATTTTTTTGCATATCGTATCGTAGGATACGTATCGCATATCGTAGGATATTGACAACTATGACTAGAACCCTCTCGTGCATCTCTGCACCTAAAATTTCAGTGTTTTCCTTTATTTACAGGCATGTTCTGGGTAACCTCTAATGTCTATTAGGAATTATTTTGCAACTTTGTTGTGTTCAATCTTCAATTTTATTCCTCGTGATCATATTTTATCTTCTGAGCAATGAAGTTCGTTGGTGCACATTATACCATGTTTTTATCATCTACTTCAGTGACTTTGTCAAGTGCTTGTTTAAATGTGTGGGATTAGCAAACAATACATGAGTTTCAATGTGAATGCATAGCGAATTGGGTGATTAGTACAGTGGTGATGATACTATAGCATTTGACCTGCCTTGGAATGAATTTGCCTTGGGCATTGGTGAGTTATATGTGATGCCTGAAAGGTGGCTAGTCCTGTTCATTTTTTGCAGATATGCTTGGACCATTGCCAACTGTGCTATATGTGATTCGAACATGGGTTGGCTATTTACAGCAACAAAGAAGAAGTTGTTGCCAAGACAGTTCTGGGGGATACGTAGTTCTCAAGTTTCTGATGATATCTCAAGCGGGGAAAGAGACGGTGGGTGAGGGAAAAAGAAAAAAAGAGGACCATGTTTCTGTTCTTTTCAGAAGTATGTATGAGTCCTTGTATAAATTACAGCTTAAATGCCTTTAGTCGGCCTTATCCAATCAAATTGTATGTGATGTTCATAGTATCTCTAAGATTATCTTGACACCAAAGTTGTAAGACTTTTGTTATGTGAGAGTATCGTTGTTTGGCTGAAATAAGGAGATTGCTGTTCACTGACACCATATGCAGATTTGACAGTGGATGAGATATATTCAGTTTGGACATGCCTGCGATAAAAGGATATTGTCCAAGTAGGAAGAAACTGACATCGCTAACATTTAATGTTTACAGCTGAACTCTGAAATTTTACATGGCTGCAGCTGGATATTCCCTCCAGCTGATTTTGTTACTGATCCTCTCCGTTATCTTCAGGCATTGATTTTGTTACCGATCCTCTTTGCTATCTTCTTGCTTGAGTTTTGTCTTCTGAGGTGGGGCATTTACAGTCTGCCGATGAAGTTGACGATGTGGATATTGTATTCAGGTTTGTTTTCGGATGATACACCAGCTGTGCTTTTTGTCCAATTTATTCATATGTTGTTTCATAAGTCTGGTGTTGGATCTAGGCCTTCGATGAGGGTAAGGCCATATATTATTCCAAGCCTCGCTGATTGCTGGCACAATAGAGACGAGGGAATATGCGGGTAAGGCCATATATTATTCCAAGCCTCGCTGATTGCTGACACAATAGAGACGAGGGAATACGCCAAAAGGATTACTGAGATGTACCCATCTCATGGAATAGATAGCTAAGCCATAGAAAATTCATAGTAGTCGAGATCTTTAACAAGATTATTTCAAATAACAACAGCCATCGCAATTGACTCGGTTTCGTCTCTCTCAATCTTGTCAAGCATTTAGTCCGTCTTATATGCCATTTGTCGCTTTTCTACTGTACTGGGGTGTGGGTGTTTTTGTCCTCAGTATCAGATTTGTCAAATTTCGTATTACAGATATTATTCAAGTGGTGCCAGCTGACCGCGATTATCACTGTAACCACTAATAAAATGTGTCCGTCTCTGATTGCGGGTGTACTTATAAATGTAACATCCAGCTTAAATATTTACAGATAAGATGAGATAACCAGTGTGATTTATAATTATTTCTACGAATTCATGAAGTATCATGAAAGAACTGTTCTGAGAGGTTATTTTAACTCTTGTCATTTGAGTACTTACACGTGTATCATATTTCAGAAGTCAGAACATGGAGAGTTTCTAGAGGGGCATACCATTTTTCCTAGTGAGCCCACCCTTTAAAGAGAGGGATTTTCCTAGTGAGCACCCTCAAAATTTCCTCTCCTATCCTTCCTTTTCCTTCCCTAAACCGCTCCTCTTTTCTTCTCCGTCCTCCTTTGGACTCTCGGGTTCTAGGGCTAGGGTTTAGTAATGGCGCACCGATGAACAACCGTCGCAGATCACCGTCAACGTCATCGACATCACCGCCACCCCTGCTCCACACCACCGCCACCCCTGCCCAGGTCATCCAGGAGAAGATCCCCAAGCGCGGCCGCATGCTCTAGACTGAGCAGATGTTCCCGAGGCTAGCGAGCGCTGGCCGGTAGTGATCCCTGAAGAGGAGCTCCAGATGAGCTTTCCTGGTACAAAGGTGAGAATTTTCTTCTCCATCTCTCATTTTTTTTTGGGTTTCTAATGTGCAGGATATTTCATCGAACAATTTGTGAGCGTAAGAGTTTATTTGAGAACTGCTTGATTTAAAGGTGGTTTCTATGCAGAATACAGTATATGAAGCACGACTGAATTAGAAAATGACATTAGCTAATTAGTTCGTATTATTTAAATAATTCTAGTTAAAATAAAATTAACAAAGGTGGCAAAATTTTGAACTTTTTGATCTTATTTTTGTTTGTTTCTCATAAAGGATTTGGTCGAGCAGTTGGTGTGCACGGAGGTTTTTGATAATTATATTCTAAAAAAGTGATTTTTTTTTACGTGAAAGATTGTATGCAAGTGTATTTGAGTTTGGAAGTTAGATATTAATACAGATCAATGATAGCTGGACTATAGTTTCTGGAGATGTTGTGATGTTGTAGTAGGTATAGACATGAAGAATTACTGAATTAGGAAGCAAAATGAATTAATTATTGCAAACAAATTAGAGAATTCAAGCACACAACTATTAATTAAATAACAGAAGTAACCATGGTGGGATTGTATTCTCCTGTATTTCATTAAAGCGATTAATGAAACAATTAATTTACATATAAAGTAGTTATGTATGCTACGAAGAGCAGCAAGAAAAGTTACAAAAGAAAACTATTACTTAACTCCATACAAATACAAAAATTGGGATTTTAGTATTTTTTTTCTTTTTTATATTTTTGTAGTTTTCTGTTAAATATTTATGATTATCCACTTGTAAGGATTAAGGCATCGATATTAGTGAAGTTCCCCATTGCTGAGAATCTGGCAGGTTCACAAAGACTCATCGATATACCAGTACTCCATTGCGGCGTCAAAATGTTCGGAGATTTATAGACATTGAATCATTTTCTTTTAGGGTTAGGGTTACAATGGTATTTGTCATGGCTTGAGTGCAACCCGAGAAACAAGCCACGTCAGAAGCACCCGATACTGCTAGAACAACTCGAACCAGATGTCACCCCCCTAGGAAGACACGAAGGTAATAAATCATGTATAAAGTTTAGGGGCAATGGAGTGCAAATGTTTCGTGTTTTGTAATCATCGTAAACCTTATGATGAACGTTTTCTGTATTTGCTTTTTTATGGTTTTTATTATGTTTCGTGGTTTGTATTCGAGTGCGACACAACTCAAAAATTCCTCTTTTGTATGATTTCTTAGGAAATAATATACGAAAATGAACTTCTTTTGTAATCATGGTAAACTTTGTGATGAACTTCTTTTGTATTTATTTTTTATGGATATTATTAGGATTTGAAGATATCTAAACTGACTTAAAGTTATTTCAGTAAGAATTGCAATTATTATATATTAAACAACTTATTATGTTTTAGTTTAACTTGATAATGGTAACCAATTTACATCCAGGGATTTTAATCTACTATCCAGGGTATACATCCTGGATAAAATAGCAACTGTCCGGACTGGAAGTCTGGACAGCAGTCCACTGTCCAGACTTCCAGTCCGGACGAACAAAACCTTATCCGGACTAGAAGTCTAGACAATGCTCCACTGTCCGGACTATCAGGACAGTGAAGAAACTGTCCGAACTGTGAGTTTTTTTTTTGTTTCATAACTTTTATCAATCCACACTATTTCTAGAATTTTTGAGTAAGCAAAGGCTTAATAAAATTAATTTTTGAATTTAATTTGTGAGATAATTTAATATAGGAAAACATTTGATAGAATAGTTGTGGATTTTAGATTTTTTTTTTTTGGTAAATTGAACCGCGATTTGAGAAGAGAAGGAGAAGAGAAATTAAAAATGGGGTTATTCTAATAAAAAAAAATCGATGGTAAGTTTGTAATATGAAAGAAGTTTTTAAGTGGGCTCACTAGGAAAAATGGTGTGCCCCTCTAGAAACTCCCCACAACGTGGCGTGACCATGGACCTGGGGAGTTTCTAGAGAGGCACACCATTTTTTTCTAGTGAGCCCAGTTTTCCTAATAAGCCCACCCTCTCTTTTCAAAGAAGAATGATTTTCCTAGTGAGCACACTAGTAATTCTAAAAATACCCTCACTTTATTTCTCTTCTTCTTCCTCTTCCTATTCCTCATCCTCTTCTCTAAGCCCAACTCCTTCCAACCCTAAACTCTCATCTCCTCCTATCCCCTACCATAGGAAAAATAGTGTGCCCTCTAGAGACTCCCGTTTGGATCCGTTCGCACCATAGAACCTTAGAAACCTATAGCAAAAATTCGTTTCCCTCAAATTCTTGGAAGAAAAGAAAAAAGAAAAGAAAATGGAGACAGGGAGATTTCAAGTGGATTTGGGCAATCTAATGGCATACGATCCAACTCACCATTTCCAATCCGTCCATTTGTCAAGATTAAAAAAAAAAAAATCAATCTTTGTAACAAATTTGCTCAATTTTGCTTCTAGTGTTTTTTAAAAAAAAAAAAATTATAACAAGCAATAAAGTTCTGATCTTGAATGAAATTTCAGGGAGGAACTGACAAAGAAGTGTCTTGAAAAGGGGACGGAGTTATTTCAGGCCATTGCGGATGCCCTCTTTAGTTTGCCGACGAGTGAGGATCCAGATGGCCCTCTTGTTCATCTTTCTCGGCCTACCACTAGGTTGCCCAGAGAGAAGCATGTAAGCTGTTTGTAATATTTGCTTAAGTGAATTGTTTTCATTTTTTCAGTTTTTTTTAATGGATATATCGTATATTAGAGTTTGCGGCCTCATCAAATGGAGACTGAGGTCCATTTCTTTTCAAAGTTTTGGTTGCTAATAATTTGAGTGAGAATTTATTAGAAAATTACCTCCTTTGTTCTTTCGCTTGTTTGATTGTAACTGTTTTTGGGATAGAATATCCTAAATCTCAAATTTGGGTAATACTTTTTTACCATACTTTAGGTAATACTCTTGATCAATGATGCAGAAGTATAAATCACATGATTTTTTATGTACCATCTAATTAGAAGGCTTGTGTCCGGACTGTTAGTGAAGGGGTTAAGACATCGATATTAACAAAGTCTGTTATTATTGCAGAATCTTACGAAAGAACAAACATTGATGAACCAGATTCAGAAGAAGGAATAAAGTGCAACCAATTAGTGGAGAACCGGTTGAATTAACACTCCTCAGAAGTTTCAAAACCTGGAGACGTTAGAGTTAATTATTTTTTGTTTTGGAACGTAATTTGAAAGGACTGTACTCTAAAGCAATATATTTTTAGATGGTTGTTCGAAAACTGTTCTATGCAAACGATACTTTGTATATATATATTTTTTATGTAATGTTGATTCTAATTATGAGCTAATTTGTTCATGATTGTCATTATGTGAATTTACATTGTTATTTAAATTTGAGTTTCATATTTATATGTTATTGATGAAATCTCTAGTTTGAAAGAAATAAACTTTGTATACAAATTTGATAGATAAATGAATTCTTTGTGTTTTTTGCATAATTAATTCTTAGATGCAATTATATTTTGATTTCTTCATCTAATAGGTTTCTATAACAAAAGGGACTTAAAGAAGCGGCATGGAGTATTGTTTAATACTCTTGCGAAGATTAAAGCCGTATAACATGTTATGGATATGTTATAGACTTTTTTTGATAGACTTCTTTTGCATTTGCTTTATTATAGATATTATTATGAATTTTTGTGTTTTATGTTGTTTGAGTACTATATTTGCATAATATGCATCTAATAATTTCTCTAGTTTTAGACTAATATGAATTTTTAAAATATTGTATTGTTGATTCTATTATCCCCTTTTACTTTCTTGGCTTCCAATTGGTTTATCCAGTGATGATTAGATTGCTAATGTTAGATGATTAACCTATCATTATGTCTTTCATCTAATTTATCTTTGAATTGGAATGAAATAGTAGCTGCAAATTGTAGTCTGTTGGTGGATAACATGTCCAAGATATGTTACAGGTTTCCTTCAAACTTTCTTGTAGATAACTATTTAATGTGGAATGCTAAAGAAAAAAATTTGAGTCAGGAATTTAATTAGATTCGTAATAGTTACATAAGAAAATGTACTTATTTGGGAAAATAAAATAAAATAAAAAGTTATTTATTGTTGCCAAGGATCAAACCCAAGGCGCTCTCATGAGTGGTGGGAATACTCACCACTATACTACAATGACTTTATGAATAATGAATACTGGAAGTCCGGATAGTGGGATTTTGTCCGGACTTTGAGTTTTTTTTTTGGTTCATAATTTTTATCAATGCGCACTGTTTCTAGGGTTTTTGAGTAAGCAAAGACCTAATAAAATCAATTTTCGAATTTAATTTGTGAGATAATTTAATATAGAAAAAGATATGATGGAATAGTTGTGGGTTTTAGATTTTTTTTTTATTTTTTTATTAACTGATCTATAGTTTGAGAAGAAAAGAAGAAGAGAGATTGAAGAAAGGGATATTTTAGTTCAAAAAATTCGATGACAAGCTTGTAATATCAATGAAGTTTTTAAGTGGGCTCACTAGGAAAAATGGTGTGCCCTTCTAGAAACTCCCTGGACCTGCATGCTGACCCTTCCAAAGATCCAACCCGAAAGTGGTCTCGACCCGCTCCAATTGGATCCGGATCCGTCAGCTAGGATCATGGGGAGTTTCCTAAGGAGCGCACAAAAAAAAAAAAAAAAAACACTGAGAAGCGGATTCACTGGGAAAAATCGTGTGCTCCTTTGGAAATTCCGGGAACTTCTAAAGGGGCACAAGTTTTTTCCTAGTGAGCCCAGTAAGTTTTTACTATGAAGGAAAATTTCTTAGTGAGCACATATAGTATTCCTAAAATGTCCTTCCTCTATATCTCCTCTCTTCTTCCTCTTCTCTCCTCATTTCTCCTCCAAACCCTAACCCAAACTTCCACTCTTCCTCTCCCACTTCCACTCATCATCTCCATAGTTGTTCTCTCCTCATTTCTCCTTCCAAAACGCCCTCTCTCTCTCTCCCATTCGTAAACCCTGCTACTCTCCCTACCGCCGCCGCCGCAGCCCGCCTTGCCGCCGCCGCCGCCGAGGTCCCGCCGCCGCCGCCGAGGTCCCGCCGCCTTCCCGTAATTACTAGGTGAGATTTTCTAATTTAGTAATATTTATTTTAAAATTTAGTTTTTATTATTTTTGAATTAAACAACTCTTGAATATTAGGATTTGGTAATTTTGTTGGGTTTGGGAGGAGGAAGAGGGAATGAGATAGCAAGTTTAATTGTAGCATTTTTTGTTAATTTTTATTTTTAACATTTAGATTATAATTATTAAGAAAATTTAATATTGTAATTCCAATTGTAAGATATGCAAAATTTAGTTATTTTTTATAATCATGAATGTTAGTGTAACACCCCAAAATTATCATGTTTATTAAATTATAAATTATCAAGTTAAAAATTTCTTTCTATACACCTTCAAATTTAATTAAGTTTCCAAGGGCACCCCTTTTGCATTTTGTGGGGATGAGTTGTTAGAAGAGAGTGAGAGGTGGCACTCTAGTTGATATTTGTCATGCATGCAAGAAGCCTTAGGACTAGGCTAGAGGATAAGATGACCAAAATGCCCTTAGGAATATATAACCTTATTCTCTCAAAGAGAATTCTTATCAAAAAGAACAAAATAGAAATCACCCTTGGTTCTTCTAGTTCGTTGAGTAAAGGAAATAGAAGGGAGGCTTTGCTACAACAAAGGAGGAGATTAAAGGGAATAGAGGCAAGGATCACCTTGTTCTTGTTCTCTCTTTGAATCGTATTTGAGTACAAGCAGCATGTATGATCTTTCTTGGAAATTATTTGATTTTTATTATGAGTACATGATTCATTTTTCTTTATGGATAAATTCACATCATATTGGATCTGCATACTTAGAAAAATTTCTGGACTGCATACTTAGCCTGATTTACGGATGTTAGCTATTTTTGGCTTAGCCTCGCGTTTGGCAAATTTTAGCCTCGCGTTTGGCTATTTTTAGCCTCGCGTTTGGCAATTTTTAGCCTCGCGTTTGGCAATTTTTAGCCTCGCGTTTGGCTATTTTTAGCCTCGCGTTTGGCTATTTTCTGCTTCCCGTTTGGGTATTCTTTTAGCTTCGCGTTTGGATATTTTAACCTCGCGTTTGGCTATTTTCTGCTTCCTGTTTGGCTATTCTTTTAGCTTCGCGTTTGGTCATTTTTAGCTTCGCGTTTGGCAATTTTTAGCCTCGCGATTGGCTATTTTCAGCTTCAAGAGAAACACGGATTTATACACTTGGCATGATTCGTGGATTTAGGATAACATGACATGTGAATATCAATATGATACATGAAGGCAAGATTATTCATGAGAACAAGTTCTAGTATCTTTATTACAAGACATGATTATAAGTTCTAGTATCCTTATTACACGACATGATAACAAGTTCTAATATCTTTATTACAAGACATGATTTCAAGTTCTAGTATCCATATCATAAGTTCTAGTATCCTTATTACAGGATAACAAGTTCTAGTATCTTTATTACAAGACATGATCACAAGTTCTAGTATCCTTATTACAGGATAATAAGTTCTTGTATCTTTATTACAAGACATGATTACAAGTTCTAGTATCCTTATTACACGACATGATAACAAGTTCTAGTATCTTTATTATAAGACATGATTACAAGTTCTAGTATCATTATTACATGACATGAAGCATCCTTATAATACATGTGTACATGATTCCAAATCTTGATTCTTGAACTCTTGATTCTTGTGAAATGATATGTGTACAATTTGATATGAGAGTCCACGTGTTTCCTTTAATTCACGCATATCATATGCATTACTATATGAGAAACTTGTACAATATGAGAAACTGCGCGCTATCTTATCCATCATTGAGTTTTAATTCCAACACTAACATGATATAGACCTGTTAAATTTTACATGAAGCTTGTGAATGACTTTCATAGTTCTGGTTACATGCAACATGATTGATATTTACATCGCTTACACTTGTCACTTTTACATGATTTGTTTTTATTTGAATGAATAGTCTTGCTCAATTCATTTTCAGTATTCTCAAGATACGTTTGTATCAACGCAATTTATTTAATTCTTTTATTATTTGTACTGTGATAGTACACGCGTTTCTTGTTTTTGTGTTACTTGCTGGGTTTAATCCCCTGGGTTTTTTTAAGCCCAGATCACAAAAGTAGAGAAGGGGAGATTGCTCCAGACAACAATCTTTACTTCACCAACCAGGTCGAGTAGAGGATACTACTAGCATAATACTATTGGGGTACTTCGCACTTCTTGTTCTTGTCTCCTTTGTCACTTCTTGTTCTTGTTTCCTTTTTCTGGGCACTGCTTTAACTTGTAGTATTTAACTCTTTTGTTTAGATATTTAAAGCAGTGTGCCATTTTATGTAATTAACTCTCTATATAAATGAAATCCTTTTAGTTTCAGACATAGTTATTCATCTTGACATGGCAGTAGTTACGGTTATTCCAAGATCATGGGACTGTTCAGTTATTCATAGTATTAAGTAATGTCGCCCACTTAGAAAAAAAAAAGAGCTGAATTGGGGGCGTTACAGATTTGGTATCAGAGCCTAGGTTTAGGTGGGAGACCATATGACTACTGCCACATAAAAACATGTCTAAAATACACTCTTGACACTTCTTCCTTATCTTTGATATCCATCAGATCTAGTATCGTGCCTATTTTATTGTTTCTAATTCATTTGGAATATCTATCTTGAAACTCCATTTGATTAATCTTCCTTGGTCCGTCACAGAATGATGACGACCCAATCTTCTACTAGCGCAAGCCCAAATTCAACGAGTGAAGAGTCTGAGCTTAGAAATATGGTACAAAGGATAGCACAAACGTAACAAACCACAGTAATGATATTAGAAAGGATATTGCAGTGCCAAAAACAAGAGAGAATCAAAATGGTGAACCTTCTAAGGGTGGTGAATAAGAGGTCAGTAGCATTTAAAGGGTCATATAGGCAAGGAGCAAACCCATCGGCCAGGAAATTTGATGGCACATCAACAAAAAAGCAGGTGATGCCGAATCGAGATATAGTAATATGTAATTATTGTCATAAAGCAGGACATATCAAGAAAATGTATAGAAGAGCTCAAGGGTTGTGTCTGGTGTGCGGATCCACTAGTCATCAGTTGAGAGATTGCCCAAAAACTCAACAGTCGGCAAAAGCTAAGGTCCCATGTCAGGCAAAGGACAGACCAACAAGCATATCAATCCAGAAGATTTCAGGACCAGATCAGAAAGGGCTTTTGGAAAACTAACAACAAACTCATGCCAGCACCCGAGGAGTAACAAAATGGAGGAAATGGTAAGTTAAGCTGATGAATGTGGAGAAAGTTCAAACCACTGTAGGAGTCGTGGCAGGTTTAATTTTAGTTGGCAATATACCGGCCATTGTTTTATTTGGTTCCGGAGCGTCACACAGTTTCATCACTAGCATATTTGTTTCCCGCAATTTTATCGATTTTACTATCTTACCTGCGAGGATATTAAGACTGGGAATGATAGTATCATAACCAATAAAGAGTATAGATTGTATTCCTTGGTGATTAATGAATTTTGTGCCAACTTATTAGTTATTAGTGGAGGATAATATGATGTTATCTTAGGTATTGATTGGTTGAGTACCTTCCATGCAGTAATAGGTTGTAGAAGAAGGAATGATCTCAGTAGTGTCAGAATTCTTAAAAATATTTTCTGAAGAGATACCTGGACTATCACCAGCAAGGATAGTAGAATTTACTATTGATATCATCCCTAGAGCTGAACCAGTTTGTAAGTCACCTTATCGAATGGAGATTGCAGAACTCGAATAAGTTAAGAAGCAAGTGGGCGAGTTAATGAAATTGGGTTTTATAAGACCCAGTGTGTCACCTTGGGGAGCTCCAGTACTATTGGTAGGAAAGAAGGACGGGAGTAAAAGGTTATGTATAGATTACAGAGATTTGAATGCAGTAACAATTAAGAATAAATATTCATCGCCAAGAATAACTGATCTGTTCGATCAACTTGGAGGAGCGAAGGTATTCTCCAGAATAGATCTTCGTTTAGGATTTCGTCAAGTAAGAGTCCGAGCAGAAGATATCCCAAAGACTGCATTTAGAACCAGACATGGTCATTATGAATATTTAGTGATACCATTTGGGGTAACTAATGCTCCAGTAGTGTTTATGAATTTGATGAACCATGTTTTTGCTCAAGTATTTAGACAAATTTGTGGTGGTGTTTATTGATGATATATTGATCTACTCTACGAATAGAGAAGAGCACGTTAAACATTTGAGGATAGCATTACAAACTTTAAGGGAACAAAGGCTATACGGAAAATTGAGCAAATGTGAATTTTGGTTGAATAAAATTGCTTTCTTGGGTCATATAATATCTGAAGATGGTGTATCAGTAGATCCTAAAAAGATAGAGGTTGTGATGGATTGGCCTGTACCGAAATCAGTATTAGAAATTCAAAAATTTCAAGAGATGACTGGGTATTACATAAGGTTTGTACAAATTTTTTACAAAAATCATATCTCCTTTGACTAAATTAACTAGGAAAGGAGGAGAATATGTCAAAATAGAGGAATGCGATAAGACATTTGAAGAATTAAGATGGAGACTGACAACAGTGTCAGTGCTAGTAATTCCGGACAATACTGAAGGTATGAAAGTTTGTAATGATTTTTCAAGTTAGGGATTATGATATATGTTGGTACAGAGTGGAAAAATAATTAAATTTGGATCTTACCCTTAAGTTTCCAAGAAAGGTAAAATAAATTTAAAAAAAAAATGATGATTCCATACTTGTGTTTCTTTTAGAAGATTGGGGAGACTAAATATAAGAGATAGGACCTTGAGTATGTAGTTCTAAGGGAAGAAGAATAATTAAGAACAATTGGTGTTGGTAGACTTGGCGGAGTAAATATAGTTGATGAGATTAAATAAGCAAGCAAACTAGAAGATTTAGAACAATTCACGGAAAGGTAAATGTAAGGATACAAAGAGATTTTAGAAGGTCGATTGAAAGTAGATGATAAAAAGTTGATGATAAATTATAATTAAAGAAGACAAATTTTATCAAGTCAGAATATGTCCATATATCTTGGTATTCAAGTTAAAACTTATCTTCCCAAACGATTGTCTTATTTCATTACTTTTGTTGATCAATCCCACTTGACATTTTAAATCTTCCATCTGTACTTTATTTCAATGTAGTCCATGTTTTGAAAAAAAAAAAAAATTTTTTTTTTTGTATATCACAAGTCTTATCGAGACAGTGAGGCAATTGTAGAGATTTATTCTCTGGCGCCAACAATTGCAGCCACTTGATAGGACAATCTTGTGTAATTGAAATTTTGTAATTAACCATAAAGTCATTTCCAATCTTGTATTTTTACCATTCACTATTCCATTACATCAACATTGTAATAATTGAGGTTCATTTTCTCTTCTAGTGTCTGTCACAACTAGGTAATAGGACCACATAAAATTTTTATCACTTGTATCTTTCCCATTGATTAATCAGGATAGCGTGGCACCCTGAATTAGTAGTAGCTATCCCTGATTAAACTTTATCCTGTATTTATAAATAAATTGGAAATCTTGTCTATCCAATATCATTCCTATCAAAGACAGAAAATTTTTCATCATGTATTTTGTGTATCATAAATAAAGAGACGCTTAAATGAAAGTCCAAAATAGTGACTCTATCAAAAGTAGACGAATTCTAATATGGAATGCACGATGACTAAGGGACTCTACTCGAGAACATGAGGATGATATCAGAATTTCATGATCATGCATGTTACTTGAATATATTTTTACATGACAATAAATACTTGGGTACACTGACATAGTTTTGAATTGGAATTTCGAGGACGAAATTCTTTTATTAGGTGGGTAGAATGTAACACCCCAAAATTATCATGTTTATTAAATTATAAATTATCAAGTTAAAAATTTCTTTCTATACACCTTCAAATTTAATTAAGTTTCCAAGGGCACCCCTTTTGCATTTTGTGGGGATGAGTTGTTAGAAGAGAGTGAGAGGTGGCACTCTAGTTGATATTTGTCATGCATGCAAGAAGCCTTAGGACTAGGCTAGAGGATAAGATGACCAAAATGCCCTTAGGAATATATAACCTTATTCTCTCAAAGAGAATTCTTATCAAAAAGAACAAAATAGAAATTACCCTTGATTCTTCTAGTTCGTTGAGTAAAGGAAATAGAAGGGAGGCTTTGCTACAACAAAGGAGGAGATTAAAGGGAATAGAGGCAAGTATTACCTTGTTCTTGTTCTCTCTTTGAATCGTATTTGAGTACAAGTAGCATGTATGATCTTTCTTGGAAATTATTTGATTTTTATTATGAGTACATGATTCCTTTTTCTTTATGGATAAATTCACATCATATTGGATCTGCATATTTAGAAAAATTTCTGGACTGCATACTTAGCCTGATTTACGGATGTTAGCTATTTTTGGCTTAGCCTCGCGTTTGGCAAATTTTAGCCTCGCGTTTGGCTATTTTTAGCCTCGCGTTTGGCAATTTTTAGCCTCGCGTTTGGCTATTTTTAGCCTCGCATTTGGCTATTTTCTGCTTCCCGTTTGGGTATTCTTTTAGCTTCGCGTTTGGATATTTTAACCTCGCATTTGGCTATTTTCTGCTTCCTGTTTGGCTATTCTTTTAGCTTCGCGTTTGGTCATTTTTAGCTTCGCGTTTGGCAATTTTTAGCCTCGCGATTGGCTATTTTCAGCTTCAAGAGAAACACGGATTTATACACTTGGCATGATTCGTGGATTTAGGATAACATGACATGTGAATATCAATATGATACATGAAGGCAAGATTATTCATGAGAACAAGTTCTAGTATCTTTATTACAAGACATGATTATAAGTTCTAGTATCCTTATTACACGACATGATAACAAGTTTTAGTATCTTTATTACAAGACATGATTTCAAGTTCTAGTATCCATATCATAAGTTCTAGTATCCTTATTACAGGATAATAAGTTCTAGTATCTTTATTACAAGACATGATCACAAGTTCTAGTATCCTTATTACAGGATAATAAGTTCTTGTATCTTTATTACAAGACATGATTACAAGTTCTAGTATCCTTATTATACGACATGATAACAAGTTCTAGTATCTTTATTACAAGACATGATTACAAGTTCTAGTATCATTATTACATGACATGAAGCATCCTTATAATACATGTGTACATGATTCCAAATCTTGATTCTTGAACTCTTGATTCTTGTGAAATGATATGTGTACAATTTGACATGAGAGTCCACGTGTTTCCTTTAATTCACGCATATCATATGCATTACTAACATGGGAAAAACTACATGATGGATAGATAAGTACTGTATTGTACAAGGATCTTGTTAGCCAACTTCTTGATTAGGTGCTGAGGGCCTTTTACTAGCAGCACTGGTGGTACTGAGCCACCATCTGATACATGAGTCACCATATGGGTGATGCCCGTTACTTGTTTCATTTAACGGAATCTGACTTGTAGCACCTAGCGGTGTGTCATGGTTCAGCGCCATGAATTAGAGGCCGGGTCCCGGGTATGCACGGGCACTTGTACAATATGAGAAACTGCGCGCTATCTTATCCATCATTGAGTTTTAATTCCAACACTAACATGATATAGACCTGTTAAATTTTACATGAAGCTTGTGAATGACTTTCATAGTTCTGGTTACATGCAACATGATTGATATTTACATCGCTTACACTTGTCACATTTACATGATTTGTTTTTATTTGAATGAATAGTCTTACTCAATTCATTTTCAGTATTCTCAAGATACGTTTGTATCAACGCAATTTATTTAATTCTTTTATTATTTGTACTGTGATAGTACACACGTTTCTTGTTTTTGTGTTACTTGCTGGGTTTAATCCCCTGAGTTTTCTTAAGCCCAGATCACGAAAGTAGAGAAGGGGAGATTGCTCCAGACAACGATCTTTACTTCACCAACCAGGTCGAGTAGAGGATACTACTAGCACAATACTATTGGGGTACTTCGCACTTCTTGTTCTTGTCTCCTTTGTCACTTCTTGTTCTTGTTTCCTTTTTCTGGGCACTGCTTTAACTTGTAGTATTTAACTCTTTTGTGTAGATATTTAAAGCAGTGTGCCATTTTATGTAATTAACTCTCTATATAAATGAAATCCTTTCAGTTTCAGACATGGTTATTCATTTTGACATGGCAGTAGTTACGGTTATTCCAAGATCATGGGACTGTTGAGTTATTCATAGTATTAAGTAATGTCGCCCACTTAGAAAAAAAAAAAAACAAAAAAAAATAGAGCTGAATTGGGGGCGTTACAGTTAGTATTAAAATTTATTAGTTAATTATGAAGTTTGATGGCATTGTCCTAATAGTTGATTAAGTTGCAACAGACAGTTTTAGTGTCTTTAAAATTTAATATTATACTATCTTGCAGAAGGAAAAAATAGACAAAAAAATAATATTTGTAGCAAATTTTACTTTGTAAGTTCATACTTACATGTACAGAAGTTAGTATTATGAAAAATAATATCTAAAATGAAATATCTTTGTATTCTAAAAATGAAATAACATCTAAAAATAAAAAATAACATCTAAAAATGAAATACCTTTATTTTATTCTCCATATAGTGCCAAGTTTATCTGATGCATATATTTTTCCTTCATTAATATTACAGAGATATACACGCATAGAAGTAATAATCGATCAATTACTTGCGCAAGGGGAGAAGGCATTCAAGAAGCTGCATGTGATGTTATTTAGTGCACTTGCAAAGATTAAAGTCGTGCTAACTGGTTACACTCAGCCAGTAGAACCACCAGAAGAGCAAGCAGAGGAACAAAGACAAGATGAAACCACTCCTGATGCACCCGATACGATTTTAATGACACGAGCCAGAAGCAGACGTTAACCCCTGAGGAAGACAAGGAGATAGTGATTCGATTATAGTAGTTGTGCATTGATATATCGTTGTAAGGAACTTCATGTGGCCGGTGTAATTGTTTACTTTCAAATATTTTGAAGAATTTGATATATATGGTCTTTATATGTAATGAACCAAATTATTTGCTTTTTGTTCGACTAATATATACACTACGTTTGTAATTGTTTAATTTGTATGGGGTCTTATTCATAATTTTCACTATATCAATGTATTAATTATCGTATCGTTGTATCAGATTATCGGTGTATCTATATATCATTGTATCATTATATATGTGTATCAGGAGTATCAATGTACTGGTGTACCAGGAGTATCATTGTATCGGTGTATCAGGAGTATCATTGTATCGGTGTATTATTTGTTAATATATTAGTTTTTAATATATTAGTTGTTAGTAAATTATCCATATATCATTGTATCGGTCGTTAACCAATATATCGTTGGCATATTATTATATCGGTGTATTAATGCTTAATATAAGTTCGTAAAGTGACGTTAAATTGATTTAACTAATGATATATCAATTTATTACAATTTATAGAGTGGGTGAGGAGTCCGGAGTAAGGCCTCTGTTCGGACTGTCAGTCCGAACGGGTGAGTCCCGTTCAGACTGACAGTCCGAACATATCTAGACTGTTCGGACTTACAGTCCGAACAGATCTGGACTGTTCGGACTGTAAGTCCGAATAATTAACATCTGTTCGGACTTACAGTCCGAACAGTCCAGAGCTGTTCGGACTGTAAGTCCGAACAGTCTAAAAAAAAAAAAAAATTAACTGTCACTGGGGAATGCTCGAGGAAGCGGGAGGGTAAAATGGGATTTTTATTAAGAGGGCAAACTTGGGCCCACTAGGAAAAAAGTTGTGCCCATTTAGAAGTTCCCGAAATTCCCGGATCATGAACGACAACCAGATTCGACAGCGGAGGTCCGCTGTCGGTCGCCTTGTCCATAGTACGACTGTTAAAATACTCCGCGAGTGAACATACCACCCACGAGCACGTATAATAACTCCCCCAGTTCAACCATCCCACTCTCTCTCTCCCTCACTCTTTCTCTCTACAAGTCGTCGAGCGGGAGGCCCAACCAAAAAAAAAATCTAGCGAGAGAAAGCGATTCTAGATAGGGAAAGCTCGTCACCAATCAAACCCCACCACGTCGTTGCTATGCTCTCCTTCAAAGCCTCCACCTTTATCGTAATTAGATTAACCCCCAATTCTCTTTTAATCTAATCTCATTTTTTTTTTCAATTTTTACCGGAATTTATTAAAAAGATCGAATCTTTTTTTTTTTTTTTCCAAGAAATCAAAATCAGCAACCCCCGATAATTGCGCAAGAGTCCATTTTTAAAGTCGCTGGCTACTGACTTCCACATTAGCACACAGTTGAATACAAAATCAATTATTTCTTTTTTCTCCATTTCTCTCTTTTTAAACGGTGGCCATTGTTTGTTTGTTTCGGTGCTTCTTTCGTTCTTGCTTGCTTGCTTGTTCTCCTTTAGAATTGCGAGGAAAAGAACGAGCTTTTGTCTTCGCAGCGGAGGCGGTCGCCGGCGGCAGTGGGATCAGCGGTGATAAGTTGCTGCGGTTGCGGCGTCGGCGGAGGAGGGAAGGGGGAGAAAGAGGGCAGCTTGAATTCGAGGTCGAGGGGAGTGGTGATGGAGAGCATGATGAAGGAGATGCGAGGTGATAACGCCTCGGTTCTCGATATGGATCCGAAATCGACCGTCGGCGGCGGAGTCGGGGACGTGTACGGCGAAGATCGGGCCACCGAGGAGCAGCTCGTCACCCCGTGGACGATTTCAGTGGCCAGGTTCTTGATTGGTTTCGGATGTTCTTAATTTAATTTTTGAGATCTGTGAAAAAAGGCGCCATTTATGTTTTGTTTAGTTAAAGTTATATTTGTATTTGTTTAGATGGTTGTTTTGTCTTATTTTTTTGGTTTAATGGCCTTTTTTGGCTGTAATTTGTTTAATGACTGATTTGTTTGGAGTTGGAACTTGGAGGAAACGTGAACGAAAGTTCCACTCTTTCTTTCTAAAGTTATTTTGAGATTTATTTATGTCTCTTGCCGTTTTCTTCTATATCTTAGCATAGCATTTTACTGATCACAACCATATAAAAGTTTCCAAATTGTTAACAGACCCTCAGAATCTAGTATTTGTTGAATTCATGTTTGCTTGAACATTAAATTTTTGAGCCAATTCATTAGTTCAAAAATAAATGAATTAGTTAAATAGAAAATGGCTTCAAAATGGAATATATAGCAAAGGGAACAAAAGGAAAAAAATAGTCCCACATCAGTTAGAGTGTTGTTAGAATATGTATTTATACAGGATTGTTTGTTCTATGTTATTGCTTATGTAATAAGAGAAGAAATCTTGAGCATCACGGATGGTGCTACGCACGTATGCATCGTCGCCTCTATCAGCGTTTAATAATAATTCTTGTTCAAGTAGATAATAATCTTCCTAATCTTATTATCTGTCTAATTACAACCAACAGTATTTAATCAGAATTCTGGTTATATTGATTTTTTTTTAGATGAATCGATATCAGAGGCAATTTTTAACATATTGAGTGCCATTTTGGACAATTAGAACTTCCTCGTTCCAAAATAAGCAAGGATGAAAATTCAGTAATTATCTTATTTTTAACTTAAAATTCAGTTAAGTGTTGATTACTGAGACTTCTATGAGCAACTCACTATCAGCAAATAAATTTGTATCAAGAAATTCTTTTTTTATTGTTTAATTCTTTGTCCATCGGTCATCTCTTATGGCTTAATCTGATGAATGTTGCCTTCATATTTTTTGATCTAGTGGTTCCTCCTTATTGAGGGATCCCCACCACAACAAAGGGCTTGCTTTTACCGAGAAGGAGAGAGATGCTCACTACTTGAGAGGCCTGTTGCCACCCATATGCATCAGTCAAGAGCTTCAGGTTTGCATTTATTTTTTGTTTAGAATTTTATTCGTTTGCTGCTGAATATCCTTCATTTAACATAACATTCATCTCATCTTTTTCAGGAAAAGAAGCTGATGAACAATCTTCGCCAGTATCAGGTGCCCTTGCAACGGTACCAGGCTTTGATGGATCTCCAGGTTAATAGTTTAGTTGTTCTTTTATGATTTCTCTTGTTAATTTTGAATTTTTTGGGCTGTAGAAATGGCGACAAAGCTGAGGTTGCTGATGTTTTGCAATTTCTTTTATGCTTCTCAGGAGAGGAATGAGAGGCTTTTTTACAAACTTCTCATAGATAATGTTGAAGAGTTGCTTCCGGTGGTTTATACTCCCACGGTTGGTGAGGCGTGCCAGAAGTATGGCAGCATCTTTAGGCGCCCACAGGGTCTTTATATCAGTTTGAAGGAAAAGTATGTTGTGAGTTTCGTTTGGTTTTTTTAGTTTCTTATTTTTTGTGTTGTTGAAACTTGTGTTGTTGGCTCTTACAGGGGAAAGATTCTTGAGGTGTTGAAGAATTGGCCTGAGAGAAGCATTCAAGTTATTGTAGTCACTGATGGTGAGCGCATTTTGGGGCTTGGAGATCTTGGCTGTCAGGTAATGTTGAAGTTAGATATTGTGATTCTGATGTAATAGGTCCTTTTTATTTGTTTAATTTCTAGGAGAAAATTGCGATGAAATAGGTTAGAAGTTTCTTTTCAATTTTTGCTGATATGGAGATGAAATGTTGCATAACTCTGTGCAGGGTATGGGAATTCCTGTTGGCAAGCTTTCTCTTTACACAGCACTTGGGGGACTACGTCCATCTGCAGTAAGCATACCAAAGACCAGATTATGCTGTAGCTTCTATGATTTATTTCCTAAATGTGTTTATACTATTCAAAATCACAATTCATAAATAGATGACATAAGTCATATGTTTACGCATTTCTACTTCTATCAAGATTAAATATGACTGATATTTGAACTTGCAGTGCTTACCCGTCACTATTGATGTGGGGACAAACAATGAGCAACTGTTAAACAACGAATTCTATATTGGGCTGCGACAAAAGCGTGCCACTGGCCAGGTATAAGAATTGGGAGACACTAAATGGCTTATCATATAGCATGTATAATATGTAGTAATGTGTATTGCTAAACTGTTATCCTGTACATGCTGGATTAGGAATATGCTGAGTTACTTCACGAATTTATGAGTGCTGTCAAGCAGAACTATGGGGAAAAAGTTCTCATTCAGGCTAGTTGCATTACTTGTCTCGAAATATTCTTCATTGAATTTGCCTTTACCTTCTCTAACTTTGTTTTCTTTTTCTTTTTTTTTAATTTTCCATTTTTGTGCATGGTCTGTTTGACATAAGTTATATGCTTGCAGTTTGAGGACTTTGCAAACCATAATGCGTTTGAATTGCTTGCAAAATATAGCACTAGTCATCTTGTCTTTAATGATGATATTCAGGTAAATTAGCATCTGGCTTTATGTTGTTGATTTGATAATTGGCTGCTTTCTTTGTTGGACTCAAAATCTTTTATGTCAGTGGTACTTTTTCTTTTTGTGGGATAATCTTTGCAGGGCACAGCTTCTGTTGTTCTTGCTGGACTTGTTGCAGCACTGAAGTTGGTTGGTGGAACATTAGCAGAACACACTTTCTTGTTTCTTGGTGCTGGCGAGGTCACTCTCAATGTTTTACGTGATCTTTTTTCTTTTTCATGTTTCTGTTTACTTTGTTTATCATCTCGCAAGCAGTATCTTAGTGGATCTAGAGGTTGGGGGCATGAAAGCAATGCATCCAGATATACAATGCAGAACTTGCAATTACGAAAAGTTACCGATACATTTGCTGCAATGTGTTAGGAATGGGATACACATAGAGAAACACACACACACACACATATATGGAGTATGATCTCAACCTCCTAGGGTTACTTGAATTGAAACAAACTGACAGCTCTCTTAAGTTACTTGAATTGTAGTCCATTTCTACTATCTCCAGTAAAAAATTTTCAAATTATTTTTTTTGGACTATGATTCACATACCCAGTTTCTAGGTTTTAGTTTTTATTTAGCTTTCTATCATTTAGATACAAAATTAACGGTTTTGGGTGAATACAACATCTTGTATCTACTTGATGGAATGACAAATGAACTCTAAAATAAAGGAAATTTAATCATAAAGAAGCTTGGGCTACAGAGATCAGGATTCAAAAAATAATTTGAAAAAAATTAATGGGATTACTATTTTTGTACCACTAGCTCACATAACTTACCTAAACTGGCGGCTTATTTACGCTAATCGCATATATATATATATATATATATATATATATATATATATATATATATATATATATATATATATATATATATATATATATATATATCATCTATATATATATATGTACATATACATGTACTACATATATATATATATATTTTCATATATATATACATATATATATGTGTGTGTGTGTGTGTATACTTGTGTGCGTAGGCTAGGCTACTATCATATACTATCAATTAAGATCTATAAATGGGCAATCCAAAAGGAAAATTTATTCTAGTAGATGTGATCAATCATTCATAAGCTATCGACAAATAAAATTTTATTAGAATTTGGCGTGATTTACTGAAAGATCAAGCACCCAAAAATTACCAAAATTTATGATAGTTTTGATGCATTCATTTTGTTTGTATTTTGTTTGTACTAGATACATAGTTAAATCAAATTCAATTTTTGTATTGATAGTTTATGAAGAATAAATTACATGTACAAGTATAATTTTTTATTTTTGGTTTTAGTATCTACATTCAAATACTATCAATAGTAGCTCAGCCTAACTCTCTCTCTCTCTCTCTCTCTCTCTCTCTATATATATATATATATATATATATATATATATATATATATATGAAAAAGAATGAATAATACACAATACACACCTAAAATTGGAAATGATATATTGAACAAGGAATCTTGCAAATGAAAGCAATTGTTAGGACTATATCTGATTGATCAAGGATTCTGTATATGTTTCTTCCATTGATTTATAACCGCCCACCTCCCAATTTTAGAGGTCTAGGAATGTACCATACCACAAACTTGAGCCGGTCCAATTATTTTGTTGGAGCCTACATCTCATGTTCCATTTATTGTGTAGCTGAACACTAGCTGTTACTGGACCATTAATTTAACTTGACTATTGTTTGTCACTTCCCAATATGATACTTGGCTTTGAAAATTTTAATACGAAAATAAGTTCCTAACTCAATATTTCTCATAAGTGCGTAAGCAAGTAGGCTTTTTTCCCCTATCTGTTTCTTAGGTTTAGTTTGCATAAATCTTCCACGGATGCTTCTCTGAGCTTGACACAATCTGGCCCTTTCTCTTCAAGAGGGCCAAGGATGAAGACATTGCACAATAGGTACACATAGAAAAGTTAGGGAAATCATGAGGGAGTTGAAATGGAAGTGAAATGAAGTGATTTCATATATAAAAGAAGTATGTTGGTTTACAGGCTGAAGGCACACACATGGATACTACAACAACAATAACGAAGCCTTTGGAGTAGTCTTTTCTTCCTTGTAAGGTTCTTTGAAGTCCTTTGCATGTACGTAGAGCTTTCGGGTTCCTGAAAGGCTTTGACGACATGGCATTTATCTGGCACACGACTTTATGCATCAAAAAGAGAATTATGCTGGATGGAGCTAATGTATCATTCTTCTCCACTCATTCCTATTGAGCAATATGTCTCCATTAAGGCTTTTAACATCCATATATTTTTCTATCATCTCCTTCAATATTTTCTTTGGCCTTCGTACATCACCTTCATTCATAATTCCTTTGCTCTTTTAACTTGCCCTATCTTTGATATGCTCCGCTTGTTTAATTAGTGCATCCGGGAGTCCATGTCGCATATGACCAAATTATCAAAGATGGTTTTTCCATCTTTTCGTTTATGGGGGCTACGCCGATCTTAACAAGAATATCTTCATTTCTCGTCTCTCTACCATGCTTATATTTTTTGCTTGAAGTCTCATTGTAGTCTAACATTCCGAGTTATATAACAAAGTTGGCCTTATAGTGGTCCCATAAAACTTTTCTTCAGTTTTGATGGAATGTTATGATCGCATAAAACTCTCGTTGCCTTCCATTTTGACCAAAAAAATTTAGTCTTATAGTTGGCATTACTATCCCCTTCCTTCTTGCTAATAAAATTCAGATCTAAATTGATTACTTATCGACATCCCATGCCGGTTCAATATCACAATATTATAGGTTTGATCCTCCGTTTGCTAAATTTACACTCAATACTCCATTTTGGACCTGCTTAGTTTAGAATATCGAGATTCTAAGGTTTGCCTACATTACTCCAATTTGATATTTACCCGTACACTCTCGTTTCGCCAACTATGACAACATCATCGATAAATAACATGTACTAGGATAGCTCTTCTTGAATAGTTCTTGTAAGCTCATCTATCACTATGGCGAATAAGAACGGACTCAATATGAATCTTTACCGAGTCCAATTGTGATCAGCAAATCACTTCTTAGGACGTCACAAGTTTTGGCATTTCGGACTACTTCTTTGAACATGTCTTTGATTATATCAATAAACTTAATGGCAACTCTTTTCCATCAATGTCTGCTATACTGTCTCTTTCATTAACTTATTATAGGCTCTTTCTTATCGATAAATACCATGTGCAATTTTTTCTTCTCTTTTGATAGCGCAATGAGTTGACGAAGCAAATGGATAGTTTTTGTCGTTGATTGTTTCGACATGAAGCCAAACTTGATTCTGAGTTTTCTGAACATTCTACTTTAACATATGTTCAATTATTCTTTTCCACAGTTTCATTAGTGTGGCATATAAGTTTCATTCTACAACAGAACAACTCTAAATATCACCCTTGTTCCTATTGAGAGGTATTAGGGTACTTTTTTCCCACTTATTTGGTATCTTTTTAATTTTTCATATCTTGTTAAAGAGGTCTATCAGCCATCTTCTATTCATCTCTTCTAGATATCCCCATATTTTAATAAGAATTTTATCTAAACTAGGAACTTTCCTTGATTTTATCCTCTTCAACAGCTTCCGCACACACATGAATGGCTATATGTATTCTATGTTTACAGCACTGGTGGTTAATTTTTTTGAGTCTCCTATCCTTTTCATATGACTTTAGATCATTTTAAAAGCATATATCCAGAGAATCTCTTTTCTTTCCTTAGTAAGTTAGGCTTCTAGCCTTCAGATGTATATGGGTGGGTTTTACAAGATTTGTGGTAAGCTTCCTTTCGAGCTAGGGGTATGGGTTTTCCCCCATGTATTTATCTACAGGTCATAGTTAGAAAGTTGAGGTTTTTTTGGCTCAAAGTTAACTGCAATGGATTTATTTTTATTGCATATGCATATGTACTATATTACTATTTTGACATGTGATTGAGAGTCTATTACATATCATTTAGCATTATCGACATGTGATTGGGGGTCTGTAAGTATGTATACAATTATACATCCCAAAATTGGTTTCCTTCCTATTAATGTATCTTTGGAGAACTCTCGCCTAGCAGAGGAGTATGTAAATTCTACATCAGTATAAAGTTGTTGTGGTACTGTGGTCTTGTTAACATATCAGTTGAGTCTAACAGAAAAGAATATGGTTAGTTCAGATGGATGGGTGATAATATACCAAAAGATAACAAGAAACAAGTACCCGTGTGAGAAGTTAGAGGTAGATTCAGTTGGCCGTATAATGAAGGAGTGCCTTCTAGATGGTTTGGCAGTTCAGTTGCAAGTAGAACAATAAACAAGCTAGTTAGCTGGAAACATTGGATCATAGTTAATAGAGCAACACTTAAATTGGCATGGTTTGTTGCAGTCAAAAAGTTATAATATATGAAGAGAAAGGACTGATCATTCATGTGGCCAGGGTATCTTTGAGGTTTATACGTATCAATGGACTAGTCATTCCCTCTTTTCCTCCCACTGGAAATAGACAACTGGTAACTTTACAACAAAGCTACCTAGTTCAAGTCAAATTCGTTTAATATACTTCGATAAGTTCCCTTCTGCAAGTGACTAGCTTTATTAAGATTGCATCATATGTACAGTTATCTTCAACTTGCAAGACATTGATGACATGGGAATAGCCTTTTTTTTTTCTTTTTCCAATGTTACTCCTTTGAGGAACTAAATATTTCAAGCAATTGGTTTAAGGTTATGAATGCTGGTATAAGATATATTTGGCTTTCTGTACTAACATTTTTTCAATGTCAGATGGTCAACTTCATGGCGTATTTTGATGATTACTAATGTCCAAGTGTATATAGAGCAACTATGGTAGTGAAGTTACCTTTAAAAATTATAATTATAAACAAGGAACATGGTGGCTAAGTCGGTTATCTACCATCTAACATTTTAATTTACCATGCATCAGTGATTTCGTATCCGGTAAAATTTTTGGCCAATTGATCAAAGTGGGTAGCTCCAGTGGACCCATAAGTCATGGAACAGATGGAGTGGGTAGGCCCAACCACCACACTACATGTATAGACGTGAACCCCCCTTGTTACTGTACATGCGACTCTCACCGCATATAGCTCGCACAAATTCTGTCATCCATTCCGAGTCTTTTTATTCCACCTCTCCTCTCCAATCCATGATCAAACTTGCATTCCCCACCTTCAAAATGACTGCGCTTATAGCAACGGTAAAAAGCCATTGCTTGCTCTTTCTTTCAGTATCTTGCATGCTCAAGATGGTGATTCTTTACTTGTTGCTTATGAAACGGCAAAATTTTTGTACTGTTTCCCTCTTTTTGGAACTTACTGCATATTAGCGCTACGTCCATCTTTTCTGACAATGTCGACACGTGCGTGCTTGCAGGCTGGTACTGGTATTGCAGAACTTATAGCTCTTGAGATGTCAAAACAGGTGAATTTTTCTAGTATTTTAACTATTTTACCTGTAAATGATCTTCTTTTATATCTTATGCAATAGACTCAAACTTTTAACTCTATATTCTTATGCTAAATTGCCAAACTTCTTTCTGTTTTCAGACAAAAGCTCCAGTGACAGAGACTCGCAAGAAGATTTGGCTTGTGGATTCTAGGGTATATGGAAACTAGCATTAACATTGCTGCCCCCAACTGAGACCTCTTTGATAATGTCATAACTATAGAAATTTGACTAGTGCTATCCTTTTGTGGTATGTAGGGCTTGATTGTAAGCTCGCGCAAGGAGTCACTACAACACTTTAAGAAACCATGGGCCCATGAACACGAACCTGTCAAGACTCTCTTAGATGCTGTGAAGGTGGACATCTTTTTCTTGATAGGATGATTTAGTGTATTTCTGTATCATGCTTCCAACAAATTCTTATTTTCTTATCAGTTGTGTATTGTCTTTTTTTTTTCCTTAATCTATATGTGCTTAGTCCCGCTCTACTCTGCTTGCTACTTACCCTTATATCCTGTGCGTAATGCCGTAACCTTTTTTTTTTTTTTTCTGCTGATATTTATATATGCTTGTGGCCGTGCTTGTGTTTTCTATGCTATTGGTAATGGTAATCTTTATCTTATAATTTGTTATAGGTTTATGCGGAAATTATGCTTCATGCTGATATAGTGATATGCTTAGCCTTTCTTTCCTGTATATGTAATGAGTGAATGACATTATGCGTTCTTTATTTCTTTTCTTTTCTTTTCTTTGCCCCTTGCTTTCTAAGAAAAAGACTAATCGTAAGTGACTTGTAATTTAAAGAGTTTCTTATGCTAGCTTTTGAAATTTGCTTCCCAGGCTATCAAGCCAACTGTGTTGATAGGATCATCTGGAGTGGGGAGAACTTTCACGGAGGAGGTAGTTGAGGCCATGGCCTCTTTCAATGAGGTATTACCAGTAGTGTTCTGATCCTATGATATCTTTGTTCTTGTTTTACTTTATTAGTTGGATATAGAAGCAAAGCTGAGCCAAGAAATTATTATTTGTATACTGTCTTAAAAATGCAGAAGCCGATAATTCTTGCTTTGTCCAACCCAACATCACAGTCCGAGTGTACTGCCGAGGAAGCGTACACATGGAGTAAGGTAAATTTCCCACTATCACAATATTTTCTCGGTCTCAGCTAATGGTGGAGCTATCTGGCATTAAAAATTAGGCAGGTTATTAACAAAAACCAAACAAGGAGTGTCTTATCCATCTTTATTATTCTCAGGGCCGCGCCATTTTTGCGAGTGGAAGTCCATTTGATCCAGTTGAATACAATGGAAAGGTTTTCGTGCCAGGCCAGGTCTGAAGTTATCTCTCTTATATATTGATATATATTTGTATAATTGCAGGTTAATTGTATGCTAATTGCACTAATATTCACATATGTTCTGTATGCGCAACCAGGCAAATAATGCGTACATTTTTCCTGGATTCGGCCTTGGTCTTGTGATATCAGGAGCAATACGTGTACATGATGACATGCTTCTTGCAGCTTGTAAGTAAAAGAACCTGAAAACTTACTTTGTTACAGTGCCCTTTCCACTCTGAGAAGAGACTGCAAATGTAGTTTGAGTGAGTGGAAGCCCTACAACTTTGCACGAGCCCTGGTGGCTCTACCACTGTGGCATGATGATGGCACAGATGGCCAAGTAGCCCTTTTAGATTTACCCTTCATTCAGCTAAACTGATTCGCAACTTGAAAGAGTAGAATCCCTATATCTGTCTGGACTCGTTTATAGGTCAGAATAATCAGATATATCACGCTGTACAGTTGTACTCAAATTTTACGTGGTTTTATATTGCATGGGATATGTAGGTGGAGAATTGGGTACTATTTACCATATTTTAGTATTTCTTTCTTTCATTCTTTTCCCCCTTTCTGGAGGGAGACCATTGCACATTTTAGTTGTTCTTTCAATTGTAGCAAGTTGCCTCTTGTCGGCAAACTTGGTAGCCAACCAATAATGTCAAATATACTTCAGTAGGACTGTTCTTTCATCCGTGAAAGATGAGTATCTGGTGGCTAGGGTTTCTACTCTCCCAGTCAAACTACCACCTGGGTTTTACTGGTGCAGGGCTGACCAGTAGATAAACGATTGTTATTAACATGCGAGTTAGGGTTGCAAGTAGGTCGGGTTTGTGGTCCTGGCCAAAAATATTAGTGATTCTATGCCAAGTCCCTTGTCTCTTAGGGTTCCAGTGAACAGATGACTTGGATCTTATCAGTATACCTATGGAATACTAGAGAGATTTTGAGGATGTAACTTGACTTTTGTATATTTATGGTGGTTGGATCGGGTAATCCCGTAGGACCTGACTGGCATTTGACCTGAACCATGTTTACCGATGTCTACATATAGAAGATCAAACTGAAGGTGTAGGGCCAAAATCTTGGGTCCATGGTTCATCAGGGATCTAGGCTTAGTGGACGTGTCTCATGTCTGCTGTGATTCTGACCCTTGCTGTTTCATCTTTTGTTTTCCCCTTAGAATTGTGTAAGTTTGGATTTGCGCTCCCATTAATACTTCCGATTGAGCACTTTTTACCGTTTCCATTGACCCATCACAGACTGTGATATTGATTATCCTTCTGTTGGAACAGCCGAAGCTTTGGCCCAGCAAGTATCGCAGGAGAATTTCAACAACGGGCTGATTTATCCACCTTTCACCGGTATCAGAAAGATTTCTGCTGCCATAGCCGCTAAAGTAGCTGCTAAAGCATACGAGCTAGGTGAGCTGAGCTCTCAATCAATCAATCTGTGTTATTAAGTAAGCATGTGAATACTTCTCTCATCATATAAACTTGTTCATCTGCTATGTCTAGGTGTTGCCACTCATCTCCCTCGCCCAGCAGACCTGGTGAAGTATGCAGAGAGCTGCATGTACACGCCACTGTACCGCACGTACAGATAAACTACGAAGAGAGAATATTTACTTATGTTATCTTAGCTATGTTGTATGATACGACTATTGTGTGCACTACTTCTGCAGTACGCACTTTCCCTCATTGTTCATGTATCCAAGGTGCAGGTGTTGTACCGTTTATGCCATAACAAAGTAATCATATTTCAGTAACTTTGTTTACCGTTTCACATGACGGTGACAGGTGGAGTAGTTTCAGTCTTATTCATGTCTATATCCATACACAAAATACAAAGACATAGAATGGTCGAGTAGCTTGGTCGAGTAGCTTGTAGAGATGATAATGGATGCATTTACATGCTAATTTTTTTGGTTTGTTATTTGCAAAATTTTAAATTAGAAAATTAAAAATTTTATTTTTAATTCAAAATTCTATATAGAATGGTTTAAAAATTAATTTATGGATGCGTTCATTAGCATTCCTACTTGCTTGGATCGGTTTACATCCCTCCTTGCCTACTAGAGGAGCCGTGGAAGAAGGAGAGGGGACTTTGGGCTAGCAGGACTTTTTTTTTTTTTTAACTCTTATCTGCATGTACATTTAAATGTTTCCCACCAGGTTTCAAATATTCTTTCATGGATCGTGGATTTTAGGTTGCTAAAAATCAAACTTTGGGGCTTCTTTTATTTATTCACCATTAAAAAAGATTCTGGAAAACATAATATATCTCGAGCAGCATTTTATTATAGACAAAGCAAGTATAAAGGATATTTAAAATGTAGCAAAATAATTCTTATCACCCCACGATTAGGAGTAAACAATCGGTTAGAGTTGTCAAATTTCAGAATAATCGGTTGGATTTCGATCGGATTTCGGTAGAGGAGGAAGTAAAATTCTCATTGCTAGCCAAAACTAATGGAACTTCGACAAACCCTTTGTTTTGTTATTGGATTGCCCCGCTGGAGTCAATGAATTTCGACTTTTATTATTTTCAGTTTCTCTGCTCCAGTTTAATTTTTTAATGCTCATTTTCCAAATATAAAATTAGACTTTTGTTGCTCATTTGATGCAGAAGCATTACATGCAGCGTTTCATGTAAAAATATTTTTCACATGCAGCATCTTTGCATATAGCATTAATTTCTTTTCATTCCAATTTTTCAGGTCCAAATACAGTTTTCCCTCTTTTCCATTCTCTCTCTTCACCTTCTTCTAAAATCCTATCACGGCTCTACTCTTCCTCGTACTCGAAAACCCATCACTAGAAAAACTTTGCTTTCTCCCAAAAACAAAAAAAGAAAAATGAACTCGTTATTTTTATTTTTGTTTTCTTTTTTCTAATGAAAATAAATGCAAGAATGATTTTTTATGGAGTATAACAATTTTTTTTACTAGAGAATTACATTCGATAGAGTCGGAGAGCGATTGACTCCGATGATATAGAGTCGGAGAGCGATTGACTCTGATGATATTTCGATTATGACAGTATAAGATATTCGAGTTTCAACCGATTTCGATTAGACTCGATCAATTTGATTGGAGTCGGATTAGCCTATTCATCCCCTTACATGACACAAACTTCAATATGGATATTTTTTTTAACCTGAGGAAGCAATCTAACTCCACTCATTCACAAAAGGTGTGTATTTGTAAGGCAACCGAGACTTGCAAGATAGTAGTAATTTTGCCTGTTTAACTGTAGACTTTTATTTGTTTTCTTCTTGTCTTTCTCCTGGAAGGGAAATTCTAAATGCGCACCACATTTTATTTTGTGAGCACCACATCCTACGGTAAAGTGATTTACAACACAGGGGAAAAGGGTGCTCACTAAGTTAAAAGTCGTGCGCAGTTAGAATTTCTCCTCCTGTAAGCTTCTTTTTGTAACTTGTTCCCTATTAAAAGATAGAATTGGACGGCCTTTTAGGCCATCTTTTTTCTACTAAAGAAAACAATCTTAAGAAATATGTTTAGCATGGGAATAATGTGTATTTGTTGTTAGTTTAGGATAGGAAAAATTAATGGTCTAACAGTAAAAAAAAAAAAAGTATTTTTCTGCAAATTAATAGCCTTCCAACATTTTAATCTTTGACCTTTAGGATTATAGTCTTTTCTTAGATAAGTGGGTATAAGATGTTGTGTTCGTAGTACATTATTAATTTTTTAACCACTTGATGAAATAGTAATTGAACCATACAATCATGAATTTTAATTCTGAATAAGCTATGGGATTATAGATGAACTTATAAGGGTTGGATCATAATTTTGTTTTTTAAAATAGGAAACACAGGGTCATTGTATTCACTGTAGCTTACAAAGAGAACAATGCAAAATAACCAAAAAAATTTTTTTAAAAATAATATATGATCTAGTTTTTGGTGTTCAACCCTATTTCATTGCGAGATAAAAACAACAATTATTTGTCATTGTATGTCAGAACTTAGGCTGTGTTTGGATTGAGGAAAAATGAAGGAAAAGAAAAGAAAAGAAGAGGAAAAATTGTTTTCCACGGTTTGTTTGGTTAGAGGGAAAATTAGAGCGAAAATAAAGGAAAGAAAGTGAGAGAAAATGTAATAGATTTTTTTTTCCTTTTCCTTTTCTTTCTCAAACCCAGGAGAAAAATGAAAGAAAAGGAAAGTTGAGAGAAAAAAGAAAAACAGAGAGAAATTTTTGCAGAAATTTACTTGTAATTTTAGTTTCAAGATAATTTTAACTTTTGTGAAGTTTGGACTCTTTGGTTATTATATGCTTAATTATTTAAAAATTAATAATTATATCAATAATATATAAATTAATATTAAAATTTTTTATAGTTTAATTAGAATTATATTTTCCTCTTAATTTTCTATTGAGCAAACCAACATAAGAAACTGTTTTTTTTTAAAAATTTTTGAGATTTTCTTTTTTATTTTCTCTCTAACCAAATATAAAAAAGAAAATCAATTTCCATATTATTTTCTTTCCTTTTCTCTTTCTCTTTCTTTTTCTTTTCTTTTCCTTCATTTTTCCTCAATCCAAACACAGCCTTAATGAATTCTTTTGAGGTGAACTCCCTTCTGGGTCAATACGAAGGCCCTTTATGTATGAACTAACCTTCTTTTTCACATGACTCTTATAGTGTTTGAAGGTAACGAAGGCTTCAAATTTCCCGATTCATGTTTCCTTGTTTTTTTTTTTTTTTGTTAAATTATGAAAAACTCTGTGGACTCTCCTTCTCATTGTACCTTCGCAAACAGACGCCCACATCAAGCCCGTTAGTATATGCAGCCCACTGGGCTCTCCTCTCCCCTAAACCAACACTATTTATACAAGTAAAAAAAGCAAGGGTTAGGGTTTTGTCGTCTTCGGTCTCTTCTTCGCTCCGGCCTTCCTCTTGCTTCTGCGCTCTTCAGTCTCTGGATAATCAATCATGGCGGAAGGTAAGGCTGTAACCATCAGAACAAGAAAGTTCATGACGAACCGCCTCCTCTCTCGCAAGCAATTTGTAAGATCTCAGAAACCCTAACTTTTCCCTATTTTTTCAGGCTCCCTCTTTCTAAACCCTAATTTTACCGATGTTAGGTCATCGACGTGCTGCATCCTGGAAGGGCGAACGTCTCCAAGGTCTCATCTTTTTTTACAGAGCCGATGGCTTTGATCTATTTTTTTTTTTCTTTTTCTTGTTTTATTTGTTTTGGTGAATTCGTTGTAGGCTGAGTTGAAGGAGAAGCTGGCGCATCTGTATGATGTGAAGGACCATAACTCGATCTTCGTGTTCAAGTTCAGAACGGCATTTGGAGGAGGGAAGTCGACTGGGTTCGGGCTTATTTATGATTCAGTCGAGAGTGCGAAGAAATATGAGCCCAAGTATCGGCTCATAAGGGTATATCTCGATCCTCAAAATTGTTAATATATCTTGTATTATGCTTACTTTCATTAATCTATTGCTGTGTTAGTAGGCATCATGGTGTTAAAGTGAAATCATCTATATGCTGCTTACCTACATTTTCTTGATGTTTTAATAATTAGGTAATTTATGTTGCTATCTAATTTAGATAATATTAAGGTTTCCTTGCCCCTTTTTGATTCTTGTACATGCGATTGGTGTATGTGCTGGACAATCTTTTGTAAAAAGGAAAATCAGAATTGATTTTGTTTCTAGTTTCGAAAGTGTAACTTCAGATCAATCAATGTATAAAGAATTATTAATTGGAATTTTTTGGTGAACTTGTGGCAATTTTTTAACATTCACTCAATGTGGTATTACCGTGAACTTCGCAAAATGTATTGTTGAGCTTTGTTTGGGATTCATATGAATTGTAGTGTCACAGCAATGGCTAGCATGTAGTAGATGATATGGTTGGTAGTTTATCATTTAATATAGGCTGCACTTATTTATGTTGACCCTTATAGATCTTAAAGAGGAAATGTTGTTGTCTATCAGATGTGAATGTTAACGAGTTGTATATATTGATGTTAGCGAGTTGTATATGTGAAACCACTGCAGAAATTAAGCTGTTTTGTATTTCTTGGAAGAATTCAGTTATACAGTATGGTGAAGCTTATTGTACATCTTTTTGATATAGTTCATTTTTTTCTTGGTTACTTTTGTATGAAAAACTGGAAGGTTAAAAGAAAGCCAATCAATGTGAAATACAACTATTTATGAAAGATCAAGGCGGGGAAGTTATTGATGCTAAAAAAGCCAGTTCTATAGATTGGTTTCCACACGCTATAATTTCAGTTATGTTGTTACTAGATCTAGAAGGGGAGAAAAAAGCTAGAATAGGCTTTAAGCTCATATAGTACCTAAGTTGCAACCTGTCATGGTAAATATTCTCTTGAACTGTTGACAGTTGTAAGTTTTATACCTAAAATCAGATGGTGATTCTTTTGATAGCTCTTGAAAATTACAAATCTGTTATAAAAAGCATAAATGTGGCTTTATGCAATACTATTTGGCTGTAAACATCAATTACAATTTTACCATTGTTCCATTGCTATGGGCATTGAGCGTAATAATGAATGAACTGATATAATGCATAGCTGTTTAAGGTCTATACTGTGTTATATTGTTATACTGTGAACAATAAATACTCCTTGTTTTACTCTTATCCTTGATGTATTATGGGGTTCAAATAAAAAAGGCTAAAGTACTGATAACCCCCATGAAATATTAGGGTTTTCCGAGAAACCCACATAATTTTTTTAAGATTATGTAAACCCCAATAACTTGTTTTTTCGGTTACCCTAATCATAGGACGGTTCGTTTTATCATTAAATAGCTGAACATAATTAAGTTCATACCCTAAATATCCTTGTGCTCTAAATACTTTTTAAAAGAAAAATTTATCTAGAGTCATAGGGATGTTTCCTCATCGCAAAAATTTTGGTGTGATTTTTTAAGGCATGAATTAATTTTTTTTTAATAGTTTATTTTTCAACAATAGCTTCAAAAATAGTTTCCTTTTCATAAATCTATATGGCGTAAATTTTTAAGGGATTCTCTTTTTTTAATTTCTGCAAATTCAAGTTGTTCAGGATTTTTTGAATAATTCGAGTTATTTAAAATCTTCAATAATACAAATGTCCAATTTAATGACAAAAAATATTATGAAAAATCGAAATTTGTAGATAGTTTCAATTTTGGTATAAATTTGGCATGAATTCTCAAATTTTTTAATTTTTTTCTTTACTGTAGTGGAACCACATACGTAAAAAAAACAGAAAACTAAATCAAAGACAACCACATATGTAAAAGAAAAAAAAATCATAGATTAGCATGAACTCAAAAACAGAAAACTAAAAAAAAAAAAAAAAAAAATCTAAATCTATCTCAAGGGTGTACTATCTAATTCTCATGCTGGTCGATTTTCGCTCTTTGGTTGCCTCGATGTTAAGGATTGCCCAATTGTTTGCTGGTTGATTTATGATCTTTGTCGTCTCAATGTTTGTTTCTATGCAGAGTTGAAGAAGATTGATATGGCTCCTTGCCTCCACCAGTCGCCAATAATCGAAACCACCAAATGTCTGTATATTGTCTCGATAGTGTAGACAGCCTTGGTGCAGAGTTGAAGAGGATTGAAATCCGCCTCTTACTTCGAACTGTCCCCAACTATCAAAACTATCGAAAATTAGCAGACATTGAAACCAGCAAAATAATTTCTCGTTCGTGTTTTGGAAAGATGGATTGAATTTAAAACGATTTTTAGCTTGGGGTTTTTTGTCTTTTTATCTTTCTGTTAACAGTGTTAGGGAGTTTAGGAGAAATTTTAAACAACATGGTTCTTTACATAACATAAAAAAGATCATAGGGTTTTCTCGGAAAACCACAATATTTCATGGGGGTTTGTCCTACTGTGAACAATAAATACTCCTTGTTTTACTCTTATCCTTGATGTATTATGGGGTTCAAATAAAAACTGGGACTCTGTTTTCTTTCTTTCTAGAATATCTATCGTATTATCTTTTTCAGATCATACTTTGAATCCTTCCATGTGTAGTATGTCTACTGAGTTTGTCATTTAAACAAAATAAAGTATTTGATATCTTTTAGAAACCAACAAATGAAAACACATTAACACCTATTTCTGTTCTTTTCTACCTTTGCCACGTTATCATTATAGTTGGCTTAGTTGGACTATATGTACTGATGCAATATGTGATTATTTTATTCTTGTATTATAGGATTAGGTTTCATCTGTGGTTGGAGTATTTTAGGGCGTGTTAGTTATGGTAGAAATTGGATTGGTATTATTTTTTTTTTCTCACCAGCATCTTTTTTGTAGAATAAGAACACTAGCATTTTGTCCCTTTGATGCCAACGAGATGCCTTAGGTACTTGTGCCAGTGGTTAGTCGAAGAGAAAGGTATTAAATAATGTAATTAGTAAGTTGTTTAAAATAAGTTGACAAATAGGAGAAGATGGTGTCCAAGAGAATATGCAGGGTTCAATGAATTTCTGTAGTATGAAGAGGGGTAAATGTAGGATAGATATATATGGTTGCCTATTTGTTAATTTGTTAAATGGCTAATATATGGGAGTGTATAACCATATGTGTACATGAAGTTACCTAATTTAACCTGTATATTGCTGTAAATAACAAATTCTAATGTTAAACATGTATTGTCTCAAAACTCCACATGCGCTTGGTAGCTTACTAATGCTACAGTAAAAAAGAGAAACCCCTGTATCTGCTCATTCCATGTGCCTAGCTGCGGAGCAGAAATTTTTTAGTTGATTCTGCTTTTTATTCCCTGCAAAAATTTTAGCTCTAGTCATTATCATCAAAATATAGAATTTGTAAGGTTTTCTTGTGGTTATGTTCTTGATCCCTTGGCGTCTGGTAGCTTTTTGAATGGATATTAATACCAAATTGAATAAGAACTCTGGGTATATGTTAATCTTTTAAGCAGTCCAATGAGGATTCCTTAACCAGATTCCAGCTAATATGTTTGTTTTAGTGCCTGCTGTCTACAATACTTGAAATAATAACTTAGGAGCTCAAGTTTAGATTTTAGTGAGGGTTGTACTGATATTGGATGGTAATTTATCAGATCAGGTGTACCTAGTTTCAACCCAGTCCTAATCCTATTTAGGTACAATTCATATTTTAAATTAGAAATCATGAGTTGGATATAGATAACAATAATACTGATCCAAAAGTGTAGATCAGGACAGCCATGTCTCTGGTTGATTGTGACCTGGTCTAATGAATCGTATATGGATAATTGACGCAACAAAGATTACTCACAATTTAGCATGTCAACAAAGATTACTCACAATTTGGACTAATATTTTGTTGCATTATATATCACAATTTGGACTAATCCATAGATGTTCTGCTTTGACGCAGCATCTGAAAAGCAGAACCATAATAGCCCCAAGGCTCCTAACATGACTCAAAGTCTCAAAGAAAGTTTTGAATTTGTTCTAGGCAATTCAGGGTGTGTCAAGTCATACCCAATCCAAAACTGACCCATTCACCTATCTAGTTGTGGAAGTTCAACATTGGTATTCATTTTAATGGGCCATAATGATTGGATTTATGGGAAGAGTGCCTAACAGGCCATAAGCCATAATGATTGGGTTTATGGGAAGAGCTCCTAGATTGGTGTAATGATGTGGCAGCCTCTGCATTTGTTTTTAAACTTTTTACTGTGGACATGCTAAATTGCTTTAAGTATCAAACTACAACTTATAGGAGTGAAATTTCTGGTTACTGTTTCCTATATTTTGAAACACATCTGTATCAGACAATTTTTAATTGTGTACAACATGGTTGTGTTTATGCAGAATGGCCTTGCAACCAAGGTTGAGAAGTCACGGAAGCAAATGAAGGAAAGGAAGAACAGAGCGAAGAAAATCCGTGGAGTTAAGAAGGTGAATGATTATTCCAACCCATTGTTCCTTTTAATACTTCTTCTCCAGGAGCTCTAGAACTATACCTTCTGAACTTTGGTTGGCTTCCTGTTTGTGAAGACGGCACCATTCACACTTTTCTGTAGATTTTTTGATCCGTCAAAATATATTTCCACTGTTATCTTTATTAACTAATGACTTCTGCTTTCATGTTGAATATCTGTAGACCAAAGCTGGGGATGCTGCTAAGGCTGGGAAGAAGAAGTAAATGGACTCTTTGCTTGCTGCTGCCTGTCCTCTTTTTATATTAGTATTGGTTTGTTCTAGACTGTGATTTTTTCATTAGGTGTTAAATGTTCTATCAGTGAATGTTGAGTTTGCAATATTTACAGCATGATCATCTGGAGACATTTATGACTTGTTAATCAGGATAAATTTTGTTTCTGCCTTCTTTTGTAAGTTCATTAATCAGGATAAATTTGATTTTGCCTTTTTGTTTAGTATGTTAACTAGCTTGCCTTGCATGGGGTAGCCTCTTTTTGTTTTTAGATATAATATATTTTATGTAGAGAGATTTTTAATGTCATTAATATTTATGTACCACAAGTAGGACTTGATGAGTCTAGTAAACATCAATTTCGGGAAGATCTAAATGAGATAATACAAGGAATACTCGTGAGAGAAAAACTATTTATTGGTGATGACTTCAATGGGTATGTAGGAACTAGTCGTAATAGATTTGATAGTGTACATGAAAAATTTGGTTTTGGAGAAAGAAATGAAGCAGTTTAACTCAATTCTAGATTTTGTTTTATCATATGATATGATTTTAGTGAATACTTGGTTTAAAAAGAGAGATTTTCACTTGATTACTTTTAAAAGTGGATCGAATGCGAGCTAAATAGATTTTTTTTTTTTTTTTTTTTAACTAGGAGGGTAGATAGATGTAGTTGCAATGATTGTAAAGTAGTGTCAGGGAAGAGTGTAGTTATCCTAATATAGACTCTTAGATTTAGATATTCGGATTAGAAAAATACTTAGAAAGATTAATTGTAGATAGAGTAGTACAAGAAGCAGATTAGAGGGATCATGATGATTCTGATGTAACATGGAATAAAATGGCTAGCTGTATTAAGAGGATAGTTAAAGATATATTTGGTGAGTCGAGCAACGATGCCCCACCACGTAAGGATTCATCATGGTGGAATGAAGATGTAAAAAATGTTATTAAGATCAAGCAAGATTTATAGAAGAACAATGACGGAACAAATTTTGAGAGATATAAGCTAGCCAAAGAGGCTAAGAAAGCTGTTCGAGATGTAAAAACTAAATTATATAAACAAGTGTACGAGAAGTTGGACAATAAAGAGGCAGAAAATGATATATATAGAATTTGCTTGAATAAGAGAAAGTTTAGAGACTTATATAGTGTAAAGTGTATTAAAGATGAGGATCAAGAGGTTATAGTTTGAGATAAAGAGATTAAAGAAAGATGGGGAGATTATTTGATAAATTGTATAATTGCAGTTTTAATCAAGATTTGGGAGATTTTATTGTTCAATCTGAGGATATGAGTCATAGTTTTATGCTTAGAATTAAAGAATCTGAAGTAAAAGAGGTTTTAAAGGAAATGAAGTCAAGAAAAGCTGTTGGTTCGGATGAGATTCCTATTGAGGTATAGAGATATTTAGGAGAGGTGGGTGTGAGATGGTTGACAGATCTCTTTAATAAGATTTGGCAAGTTAAAAAGATGCTAAATGAATGGAGTAAGAGTACTTTTGTATCTTTATATAAAAATAAGGGTGATATTTAAAGTTGTTTTAACTACTGTGGAATAAAACCCATGTGTCACATTATGAAGCTATGGGAAAGGGTAATTGAATATAGATTGAGACAGACTGTTAAAATATCAGAAAACCAGTTTGGATTCATGTCGGGGCGATCGACGACAAAAACTATTTATTTATTTTGTCAATTTATATAACAGTTGCGAGAGAGAAATAGAGATTTACATATGGTATTTATTGACCTAGAAAAAATCTATGATAAGGTACCACGAGAGGTACTTTGGTGGACATTGATGAAGAAAAGAGTCACCATCAAGTATATTAATATAATTAAGGATATATATGATGAATTAGTGGTCAATGTCAGAATATGTGGTAGTCAAATAAGTGATTTTTCTATCACAATTGGATTGCATCAAGTATTTGTATTGAGTCCGTTCTTATTTGCTATAGTGATGGATGAGCTTACTAGAGCTATTCAGGATAAGATCTTGGTGTATGCTATTTGTTGATAATATTGTCTTAGTTGATGAGATAAGAGCAGTAGTGAATGCCAAGTTAGAGTTATAGAGGCACACATTAGAATTTAGATATTTTAGATTGAGTATGTATAAAACGGAGTATATGTAGTGTAAATTTAGTGAATGACGAATCTTAGACTATAGTGTTGTAACACTGGACGGGTAAGATATACAAATGAGCAGTCAGTTTAGGTATTTGGATTTTATTATTCAGAATGGAGAGATCGATAATGATGTCAACCATAGGATATAAGCTGGCTGGTTGAAATAGAGAAGTGCAACGGGAGTTTTATGCGACTGTAATATTTTCTTAAGGCTAAAGGGAAAATTTTATCTAAAGGAAAAATTTTATAGGACTGTTATTAGGCCAGTTTTATTATATGACACGGAATGCTAGGCTATAAAGAAATGTCATTCACAGAAGATAAGTGTAATAGAGATGCGCATGCTTTGTTGGATATGTGGCAATACTAGGAGAGATAAAATGAGAAATGAAGATATTCGTACTAGGATAGATGAAGTCCCCATTGATGAGAATATGCGAGAAAATCGCTTACGATGGTTTGGTCATGTGCAATGTAGACTTACAAATGCACTAGTTCGACGAGTGGAGTTGATCAATGTACGACAACTTAAAAGAGCGAAGGGAAGACTGAAAAAAATATGGATGGGGGTGACACAAAAAAATATGGATTCTAGAGGTTTAAATAAATGAGAAGATACTACCCGATAGGAATGAATGGATAATGATTATCAAGGTGATCGATTTGGTGTGATTATCTTTTGGTTCATGTAGCCTAGCCCAAGTTTTGGGATAAAAGACTTAGTTGTTGTTGCCCTCTCCAAGCTTTGTTGAAGAGAGTTTATGCTGGTTTTGTTTCTTCATCACAGTAGTGCCTAGGATAACCCCTGTATTATGCTAAGTTATCTTCTTGTAATTAATTTGAGTTTTTGTTTATTTGTTGATTTAAGACGATCATCCACATCGTGGCAGCATCAAAATGTTTTCTTTGTCTTAATCAGGTCTATTTCTGTTGTTAGGTTACTTGTCCTGAAAACTCATCTTGTTGTCAGGTTACTTCTCTAGAAAGCTTTGAATTTTTTTCGTTTGGAAATCAATTACTATCAATTATTTACAGATACCTTTCCTCAATTGAGGTTTTTCTCTTGGAATAAGGTTTTGTTGACGAAAATTCATTGCCGTGGCAGCTGTTGAGTTGCACTCTATTTACATTTATGGATAGCTTTAGATTTGCATTTCTCTTTCAACTCTCTTCTTGCGGAAGACGCTCTTTAACAAATCAAACTTGTTTTTCTTACAGATGGCCTACCTCACCTTTTCAATTCAATGCTTTGTTTGGTCTTAACACATGTTTTCTGTTGTTACAAAAAATCTCTCAGCTGTATCTACGTGGTGCTGCGTGGGTCTGTACAGTTGATTTTGTTTCTGATGGGGGCCTGAGCCTTTGTGCTGATTGTGATTGTCTAGTTCCCTCCATCTGTTGTCAGTATTTGAAACATGATGGATGTACATATTTTCTTGAGTGGGAGGCCAATGGATCATTGTAGGTATACAGTGCACGCACAAGTATGTAGTTTTGTTTTCCTATTCAACACGATCAGTAGTTTGTGAAGGCTTGATAATACTTTTTGGGATAATAATAGATGCGTCTACGGATTAATTTTTAATTTATTTTATATAAAATGTTGAATTAATTTTTAATTTATTTTATATAAAATGTTGAATTAATTATGAAAATTTTATTTTTCTAATTTAAAATTTTGTATATGGTTATTATTCATATATATTGCTGGTGGATTGATTGTAGTTGGCAGGTAATATAAAATGACTTGGTTATTTTTAATTCTTTTTTTCATTCTTATAAGAAAAACATTTATGCACATTATTCGTTTGGACTGTAAAGGATATCAAAAGGCATCTATCGTTGTATATTTAGAAGCATGGGCTGCCATTTATAAGATGGACGAGGCTTGTGTAAGGTCAGGCTTCCTTAGGGATTCTGGGGTTAAGATTAATATCAATTTTACCAGAATTACTAATATTAGATATTCCTTTTCTGGAAAGTGATTTTTTCCCCCCTAGCTAATACTGTGGAGCCTATGTTTTATTAATAGGGTAACATTAAAACACATACGATTTGATAGTATTGGTACACATACTTTTAAAATATATCAATAGTACATGTATTTGATATTTGCTCTATAATATCTTTCTATTGATAAGAGTATTCATGCGACACATCTTTTCAATACCCAGGTTGACTATGGGTGTGTTAGGTTGACTATGGGTGTGTTTGGTTTACGGAAAGAAATTAAGAAGTAACTTCTGAAATAAAAGAAGAAAAGGAAGAAATTTTTTTTTATGTTTGTTTTTTAATTTTTAGAAGATGAAAGTTTCCAAGTAGAAGAAAAAGAGAAACTTATTTTTATGTTTGTTTTCTAGTTTTTAGAAGATGAAAGTTTATAGGAAGTGAAAATAATACAATTTAACTGATTAAATAAAATAATTATTATATTATTTTATTATTTTTATGTATAAAAAATTAATTTTTAAATGCTAATTATTACATGCAAATAATTTTATTTTTGATCGTATATTTTCTAGGGCTTCTTCCGGATCAAAAATAGAAAAAAAGTTTAAAAATAAAGCTCCACATAGACGTCACATCACTATTTAAAAAAAAAAGTAATTTTTTACTAAATAAATATTTGAAGTTCGTAGAAGAAGTAACTTTATTTTTATTACTTTTATTCTAATTCTATGCATATAAACACACCCTATCCTATATGTGCTGAGCAAAACCAAAAAAAAAAAAAAAATGTTAAACTTGTGCAAATTATGCTGGAATATTTTATGGAAAAAATAAAAATAAGATTAAAAAGTTAATTAGCAGATGATAAAAATCTCACACTTGTCTGGGAAATTTAGCCTGAATAATTAGCGGAGAGTGTATGCGAAATAGTTGTCTTTTAAAAGAAAATCTTCGCAATTTACAATTTTATGTATTATTAAAATTCATGGAGTTCCTGTCCCCACCTGAAGCTACGCCTTTCTGTCACTCTCCTCCTCCTGCCGCGTGTCCCCGCATATCCAGACCTGTAAGCCGGCAACTGTGGGTAGCAGCAGCCGGTGAAAACTCTCAATCAGTATACGCACCACGCGTCCTACCCATGGCTGGCGTCACCGTGCCACGTGTCTCCACGTCATACGCCTAACCCTCTTCATTTGTTTATCCCCCAATTTCCCCACCCCCCTTCCGCAATCTCTCCCTCTCCCAGACCCAGCAATGGCACCCGACTCCGATTCCCCGCCCGAATCCACCTGCCACCTACGCCACGTGTTGTCAGGTGCTTCCTCCTCCTCGTTGGCCACCTCTGACTACGGCGAGATCGTCCCTCCGTCAACCGCCGAGGCCGTGGATGAGGCCGGCGGAGGCGACGCCAACCCGAAGAGGGAGCGGTGCATCGGGAGGGCGATGACGTGGGGGTCGGCGTCGATGGTGGGGAGGAGGAAGGAGATGGAGGATGCGGTGGTGGTGGCGCCGCCAGAGTTCTTGGCCGCCGTTACCTGCGATGGAGTCGGGGGGTGCGCAGGGGTGGCGGAGGAGACGACTGCGGAGATCTCGCACGTGCGGTTCTTTGGGGTCTACGACGGTCACGGAGGGTCGCAGGTGAGGTTGACTTTTCCTCTCGCGCGGGACTAAATTATTGTTCTCATCAACGGATTATTAATTATAATTATAAATGAGCGCTCAGAGCATAAGAGGATTATTTGAATGTTTTAGCATCTTTTTCTAAACGAAGCAAGAACAATCAGATTACACAAGCTTGAGTATTCTATTGCGAGAATTCTTTCCTATATTTTTGGCCACTCCATTGCCTCTCTAAATTGCATGTGATTAAATGTTTGTGTCAAAAATGACTCGCCTACTCTCTGCGTCATACAACCTGAAAGACCGAACAAAGAGTTCTCTCTGTGGCTTTGTTGAATTCATTCATTAATTTGAACCTTAAATTGAGCCAATTCACTAGTTCAAATTAAATGAATTAAGTGAATTGAAATTGACTTCAAAAGTTGACTACATAGCAAAGGAACGAAAAAGGAAGATGAAAAGATAATCCCACATTGGATAGAGGATTGTAAGGATGTGGGTTTATATATGGTAACTTGTTCCATTATTTTGCTTATGTAAGAAGAGGAAAACCTTGAGCATCACGGGGGTGCTACGCACCGCCCGCACGCGCACGTGCACGCGCGTGTGCGAGGGCGAATGGGCGTTTAGGGTGCATTGGGCGCTTTAGAGGCAAGACCTCTGTTCAATTCCATTCAATAAGTTCAGTCCTGCATTACATAGACCAGAGATAACCTTTATCAGATTCGCCAGAGCAGGGGGATTGCGGCTTCCTTCCCTCTGCAGATCGATCGTTGTATCCTGGGATATCGACGTCCAAGAAATCCAGAAGCAAACAGTGAATGACGAATCGATTTTAAGGAGATAGTGTTCAACACTAGCCTCGATCTTCATCAGATCTTCTTCCTGTCATCTTCCAGTCGTCTTCCTGTCTTCCTTCAACATTCTGAACCAGGTTTTTCATAATCCAGTATCTTCTTTATTCAGTTTGGGTTAAATAAACTAGTTAAAGGAAAAAAAATAGTTTAATTATTTCTGTAACAGTTTAATTCTGGAATCTGTGTTAGGAAATAAGTAACAGTAATAAGAACAATTTAATTATTCTGGTTAACACTGAAACCTAATTACAGAATTAATTTCCTGCAAGATAACAGTAGTAATTCTGTGTAGTAAATCTGTTAACTACAAATCTGCCCTCTTGTATTAATCTAAAATATATCTGTATGCTTCAATCTGCAACCAGAGCATTTAGTAACCTCTACATGTACTTATAGATCCAACAATCTTAAAATCGATTCGTGCATGTTTTAGATTAACTTTTTAAGAATACAGTTTAAACATTTTTAGTTTGAACCTACATTCTTAAAATCGATTATATTTGTTTAGATTAGAATACTATGGTGAAATTAATTTAGTATTAAAAGTATTCAGTCTTAAAACTGAGATTTTTGTCATAATAATATTCAGTCTTAAAACTGAAATTTTTGTTTTAAATTAAAAACACTATTATCAATCACTAGTAATCTTGATTGCTTCTGGAAGATTTCTATTTGGTGATTTGGAGACAAGTAATCTTAATTGCTTCTGGAAAAAGGATAGTTAATTTTTGTTTTGTGATTTGGAGTGTTGAATTGATTTTCAGTTTTATTAGAAAGTTAAAATTTATTACACGACATTAAGATAGATAAATTTAATATTTATAGATGGCCACTACATCTGATATGTCCACTGTGATAACTCCTGTCATGGTTACTCCAACTGTGCCTTCAAGCCAGTACGAGAAACCAGAGAAGTTCAGTGGCTCAGATTTTAAGAGATGGTAATAGAAAATATTGTTCTATCTCACTACAATGAATCTGGCCAAGTACTTGAAGGAGACTGTGCCTACTCTTGTTGAAAATGATCAACAATCAGTGAAGGCGGTTGAAGCATGGAAACATGCAGACTTCTTGAGTAAGAACTATATCCTCAATGGTTTGGACAATATATTGTATAATGTATATAGTTCAGTTGCTACTGCTAAGGAACTTTGGGAGTCCTTAGACAAGAAATATAATACAGAAGATGCCGGCTCTAAAAAATATGTAGTCGGTAAGTTTCTGGATTATAAAATGGTTGATTCTAAAATGTAATCAACCAAGTACAAGATTTTCAAGTGATCATTCATGAAATTCATGCTGAAGGTATGACGATTAGTGAATCTTTTCAAGTGGCCGCAATTATTGAAAAATTGCCACCATCTTGGAAAGAATTTAGATATTACCTAAAGTATAAACGAAAAGAAATGACACTTGAAGATCTAATTGTACGATTGAGGATTGAAGAAGATAACCGCCTTTCTAAAAAGAAAATTGAAAATCCATACAATGTTTCTAAAACTAATGTTATGGAAAATTCCAATAAGTCTAAGGATAGGAAGAGAAAGCACAATGGTGAAAACTCTAAGAGTGGTAACTCGAAGAGATTCCATGGCAAGTGCTACAACTGGGACAAGTCTGGACATCGTGCAAAGGACTGCCGTGTGCGAAAGGCACCAGATTCTTCGAAGAAGAAGAAGAAGTATCCTAATGCACATTTGGCCGAAGAAGAAAATCTTTGTGCAAATGTAGATGTAAATTGTACATCTGTTGTCTCAGAGGTAAACCTAGTTGGTGGTAATTCTAAGGAATGGTGGGTGGATACTGGGGCCACTCGCCACATCTGCGCCAACAAGTGGATGTTCTCCACATATGAACATGTGGAAGGAGAACTACTCTACATGGGTAACTCTGCAACCTCCAAGGTTGAGGGACGATGAAACATTGTACTAAAAATGACTTCGGAAAAAGAACTTACTCTTACTGATGTATTTCATGTAACAGATGTCCGCAAGAATCTGGTTTCAGGGTCAGTCTTGAGTAAGAAAGGGTTTAGATTTGTGTTTGAGTCTGATAAGTTTATACTCACAAAGAATGGTGTATATGTAGGCAAGTGGTATATGACCAATGGTCTGTTTAAAATAAATGTAATGACCATTGCCCCTAAGGTTATCAATAAAATTGATTCTTCTGTTTATATGACTGAGTTACCTTTTATTTGGCATGGTAGATTAGGACATGTTAATTATTGTACTTTACAAAGATTAATAAATTTGAATATGTTGTCTAATTTCAATATAAACTTTGAAAATAAATGTGAAACATGTGTTGAATAAAAAATGACTAAGCTTCCATTTCACTCTATAGAACGTAGTACTGAACCTTTAGAATTAATTTATACAGATGTATGTGATTTAAAATCTATTCAAACTAGAGGTGGAAAGAAGTACTTTATTACGTTTATAGATGATTGCACTAGATATTGTTATGTATATCTACTTAGAACAAAAGATGAGGCAATTGAAATGTTTATACAATACAAAAATGAAGTTGAGAATCAACTTAGCAAAAAGATAAAAATGCTAAGAAGTGATAGAGATGGTGAATATGAGTCACTATTTGCACAAATTTGTGCAGAACATGGTATTATACATCAAACAACTGCTCCTTACACTCCACAGCAAAATGGAATTGCTGAGCGTAAGAACAGAACTTTAAAAGAAATGATAAATGCCATATTAATAAGTTCTGGTTTACCCCAGAACATGTGGGGAGAAGCTCTGCTTTCTGCCAATTACATTCTCAACAAAATACCCCAAAAGAAACTTGATAAAACACCTTATGAATTATGGACAGGTCGAGCACCTAGTTATAAATTCTTAAGAGTGTGGGGGTGTCTAGCTAAGGTTGCAATTCCTACTCCGAAAAGGACTAAAATTGGATCTAAAACTATTGATTGTATATTCATTGGATATGCGCATAATAGCAGTGCTTATCGTTTCTTTGTCTTTAACTCTGATCATCCAGAGATACATAAGTACTTTATTATTGAATCTAGGAATGCTGTATTCTTTGAGAATGTATTTCCTAGTAAAGAACATGAATCAAGTTCTCCGAAAAGGACTTGTGATGAAATTCTAAGAGATACAGAATCTGATTCTGTAAATAAAACTAATGAGGATGAATGTAGACGAAGCAAAAGGGCCGGAGTTACTAAAACATTTGGTCCTGATTTTCTAACATATATATTAGAAAAAGAACCTCAAACTTATAAAGAGGCTATGTCTACTGCTGAAACTCCTTTTTGGAAAGAAACTGTAAATAGTGAAATTGAATCAATTATTCAAAATCACACCTGGGAACTTGTAGATCTTCCTCCAGGAAGTAAACCATTAGGATATAAATAGATCTTTAAGAGAAAGATAAAACCTGATGGGTCTATAGATAAATACAAAGCTAGACTTGTAATAAAAGGCTATAGACAAAAGGAAGGTATTGACTATTTTGATACATATTCATCTGTAACAAGAATAACATCCATAAGATTAATAATTGCTTTTGCTGCATTATATAATCTTGAGCTTCATCAAATGGATGTAAAAACAGCATTTTTAAATGGTGAATTAGATGAAGAAATCTACATAGAACAACCTGAAGGGTTTGTAGTTCCAGGTAAAGAAAAGAAGGTGTGTAAACTTGTTAAGTCTCTTTATGGACTTAAACAAGCACCTAAACAATGGCATGAGAAGTTTGACCAAGTTATGTTGTCAAATAGATTTCGCTATAATGAATGCGATAAATGTGTATATGTAAAAGGGGATATGCATGACTATGTCATTGTATGTTTATATGTGGATGACATGATTATCACTGGTAGCACGGTGACTCTAATTAAAGAAGTAAAAATCATGTTAACACGGAAATTTGATATGAAAGACTTAGGTATTGCAGATATTATTCTTGGTGTTAAAATCTCCAAGACATCTGATGGATATACCTTATCCCAGTCACATTATATCGAGAAGATACTCGAAAAATTTGACAAGAGAAATACTGATATAGCTAAGACATCTGTAGATATGAGTCTACATCTTACAAAGAATATAGGTGCTAGTATATCACAGTTAGAATATTCTCAGATCATTGGCAGTCTTATGTATTTAATGAACTGCACAAGACCTGATATAGCATACTCAGTAAGCAAACTGAGTAGGTTTACAAGTAATCCAGGGGAAAACCACTGGAAAGCAATAGTTAGAGTACTCAAATATTTGAGGTACACTACTAACTATGGGTTGCACTATACTAGATATCCAGCAGTGATAGAAGGATACACTGATGCTAACTGGATTACCGATTCAAAAGACATTAAATCCACAAGTGGATATATCTTTACTGTTGGAGGAGCAGCCATCTCTTGGAAATCTTTTAAACAAACATGTATAGCCAGATCCACTATGGAATCTGAGTTTATAGCTTTAGATAAAGTTGGAGAAGAAGCAGAATGGTTTCGAAACTTTTTAGAAGATATTCCAATGTGGCCTAAACCTGTGTCAGCAATATGCATCCATTGCGATAATCAATCAGCAATTGGAAGGGCACAAAATGTATTATATAATGGAAAGTCACGACATATACGTCGTAGGCATGAAACTGTAAGACAGCTGCTTACAAACGGAATAATATCTCTTGATTATATAAAATCAAAAGATAATATTGCAGATCCATTAACAAAAGGCTTGACTAGAGATCGAGTATATAAGTTGTCGAGCGGAATGAGATTACAGCCTACTGAAGAGTAACTCCATAATGACAACCCAACCTAGCTGACTAGAGATCCCAAAATCGAGGTTCAAAGGGACAACCGAATTGTGGGGGAACTCGAAAGAATCACTGAGGAAAATATTTCCTATCTCATTTCTATAGTAAAATAGTGATTACCTGCAATGTGTTAGGATAAGCTAAGTTTTTAATGATCCTTATATCTTAGAAATCTAAGTGGAGTATGGCAGGATACTCTTGATAAGAGATCACCTATGTGAGTGAGAAGGGGCCGCTTCTATGAGAATGAGAAAGGCTAAGTTCTCTAAGAGCACTCACAGAATTACCAGGTTGTCCAAGGCCAAAATGGACACAACATAGAATCTGATAAAGTTGAAAGAAGTCGTGTGAATATTATTGTCTTAGTTTACATCAAAAACTGAACAGTTCAAAAACATAATGTTCACTGGTTAGCAAGTAAACTCGATAATATTTCACTAGGGAAGGTTCAAAGCCAAAAGCCACCTCTCCCGATGCGGTAACTTTCTATTACACTCTCTGGTTATTTGCATTAGAGTCTAAGCTATTTCATTCATGTGGGGGATTGTTGAATTCATTCACTAATTTGAACCTTAAATTGAGCCAATTCACTAGTTCAAATTAAATGAATTAAGTGAATTAAAATTGGCTTCAAAAGTTGACTACATAGCAAAGGAACAAAAAAGGAAGATGAAAAGATAGTCCCACATTGGATAGAGGATTGTAAGGATGTGGGTTTATATATGGTAACTTGTTCCATTACTTTGCTTATGTAAGAAGAGGAAAACCTTGAGCACTACGGGTGGTGCTATGCACCGCCCGCACGCGCACGCGCGTGTGCGAGGGCGAATGGGCGTTTAGGGCGCATTGGGCGCTTTAGAGGCGCACTTTGCACTTCGCACGTACGCAACGTCGCAACCCGCCCCGCCAGTCCAGAGTCGTTGAAATCCAACGGTCGGCGGTCCAACAGTCACCGGCCGCCGCCAACGGTTACCGTTAAACGGTCACAACTGTTGAAATGGCCAACTGTTGCGACTGTTGAAAACTCAACCGTTGCGACTGTTGAAAACCTATAAATAGGGTCTGGGTCAGAGTTTCGGATATACGTTTTTCTTTTCTTTTCTGTTTCAGTTCATCTTCTGCAGACAGAAGTTTCAGAATTTCTGTCTACAGAAGATCTCTGTTCAATTCCATTCAATAAGTTCAGTCCTGCATTACATAAATCAGAGATAACCTTTATCAGATTCGCCAGAGCAGAGGGATTGCGGCTTCCTTCACTCTGCAGATCGATCGTTGTATCCTGAGAGATCGACGTCCAAGAAATCCAGAAGCAAACAGTGGAGGACGAATCGATTTTAAGGAGATAGTGTCCAACACTAGCCTCGATCTTCATCAGATCTTCTTCCTGTCATCTTCCAGTCGTCTTTCTGTCTTCCTTCAACATTCTGAACCAGGTTTTTCATAATCCAGTATCTTCTTTATTCAGTTTGGGTTAAATAAACTAGTTAAAGGAAAAAAAATAGTTTAATTATTTCTGTAACACTTTAATTCTGGAAACTGTGTTAGAAAATAAGTAACAGTAATAAGAACAATTTAATTATTCTAGTTAACATTGAAACCTAATTACAGAATTAATTTCCTGCAAGATAACAGTAGCAATTCTGTGTAGTAAATCTGTTAACTACAAATCTGCCCTCTTGTGTTAATCTAAAATATATCTGTATGTTTCAATCTGCAACCAGAGCATTTAGTAACCTCCACATGTACTTATAGATCCAACAGGCTTGACGTTGACTACTCTGTCCTCTGTTCATGACGCTTGGTGAAGTGGGTTCCATCCTCCCTTGCCTTGCGACCGTTTCTTGTTTCCGTCGTGTGGCACCTGACGAAGACAGGGCGCAACGCAACCAGGTTCTTTGTTGGCATCCCATCCCCCTCTCCGTAGGGACCGACCGTATGCGATCGTATAGAGTATAGTCAAGTGGTAAGTCATCCGTTTTTGGTACCGGCAGTAACCAAATCCTCCTTTGCCCTTCCTTTCATGGAAATTTTATGGGCTTTTTTCTTAGTAGGCCCAGTTCAATGTAAAGACGTTTTGCAGATCCAATCATAGTCCGACATCCAACATCTGAGTTCGATACATCGATCCTGACTCAGTCTATCTGACTAGTTATATCGATACAACTTAAGTATCAAACAGAAAATTGGGTTCGATACAGATCTCAAATTAAGTATTAGCCTCCGACTTCATATAATTTGGGAGCACAACATGCAGATAATTTATTAGATAGTAAAATTTTACAAATAGATAGGCATGTATGCAAGGATTTTACAAGGTACAGCTGATATAGATTTTGAACCTACGTTCTTGGTGGCAAATTGGCCATTTGGCGCATTCTTTATTGGAGAAAAATAAGTCTCGATTTTTTCGGTGGTGTTCTATCTTTAATCGCCCTCTCAAGGTTACAAGCTTATTGAGAGAGAATTGTTGCCCCATTTTTCTGAAGGAGGAGGTATTTATAGTTGAGGATGTGTGTGAGAATAAAAATTGTAGTTGATCTTGAATTCATCACTTTTTTTATTGTAGATAGATTTGATTTCTTTGAAAGACTTGATTTTCGTATCCTTGATAATTTGGTAATTGATCGGATTCTACATATCTGTTGAAGATAAGTCATTTAAATTTTGATCCGACCTTCCACGGAGAGGAATCTGTGATTCAGGCAATTGTCGAACTAGGCCAATCTTATTGGCTTTCTTCGTGGGTCCTTGCTGAAATCGGCCAATTAATATATGCATCAAAACTAACAATTTCAGGCAATTGTCAAACTGAGCTTCTTTTTGAGTTGGGCCTGACAATCTTATTGGGCTTACTTCCTGGGTCCTTGCTGAAATCGGCTGGTTAATATATGCATCAAAACTAACAATTTCTAGTCGCATATATTTACTGTGATCATCAAATTTTACTTGATACTAGCATCTCTTAACAAAAATAAATAGTGAACATAAAGGGAAATTAAAATTTTCAATGAACTTGTGAGTTTCATCGAAACAAGGACTCACCTTCATTGCCTGTAAGTACAACGACGATGACGGCAAACAAAACCTTTGTCCCAAAATCTTGGGCTTGCTATGTGTATGAATCCTTTTTATCCATTCGGCTTTTGTTAAGGCCATATCCTACATTTGGTTAATCTCTATCAAATCCATTTGGTTCCTGCATCTGAGTTCTCTTTGGCCTATATCTGGTTCTTACCAGTCCATCAACTATAATCCTATCACTTCTATCAACTGGGGTACATACCTCCTCTCCATGCTGCATGCTCAAACTATGTTAATCAATTTATGCTTATTCTATTCTCAACCGGAACAATTTCCAACTTATCACAAATTTACTTTTTTTTTTTCTTTTTCAGAAAAATGCATTCATTTCTCATCGTATCTCCAAGTCTACTCCCATTTATCCGTCAAAGCATTATTGTTTTTGCTACATTCAGTTTCCAAACCTATAGTACAATGTTTAGTCGCTTTATGCTACTTTTTTATGAGTAATGAATTTTAGCCTAACAGGGTTGAGATCAAGCTTGGATCATATTGAATTTTAAATCTGGCAAGATAAGTTCGATTTGAATCGACTACATTTCTTGAGTTTAAGTTTGGTTCTACAAATTTTGAGTCCAAAAAAGGTATTGGTAGTGGTTGGATGGCTTGGTTTAACATTTTGACAGTTATATGGATTGACGAACATAACTAGACACAACATACAAGTGCAGCTTTTCAGTTTTGATGCTAGATGGGGCATATTCTCGTATATTCAAGAAGTACTAGATTCAAACTTACTTCAAAGTTGCAATTTACTTTTATATGCCTTTTTGTCCTGTAGTCTGGTAAGAGGCTTTCCATCTGTTAGAGGTGGTGAAAGAGGGTGACTGCGGCGCACAACCTAAGAGCTCACGGGCCCTCTATGGTCTAGTGGTCTCCTAGATACATATCAAAATAAACCTGAAATGATTGCCAAAACAGTTATCTTTTGATCAAGGACTCTTTATAGGACCTATTTTGTTCCTATTGATTGTACTGATCTTAGTTATTTTCTACTTTTATGTGTAATTCAGGTGGCTAATTTCTGTGCAGAAAGGGTTCATGAGATAGTGGCAAATAAGTGGGAGGAGTTAGATGGCGGAGCGGGTTGGCAGAGGAGATGGGAGGTGGCATTTTGTGATGGGTTTGGGAAGGTTGATGAGGAGGTGATAACTGAGGCTGTAGCCCCAGATATAGTTGGATCTACTGCTGTGGTAGTCGTGATATCAGGTTGTCAAATTATTGCTTCCAATTGTGGTGACTCAAGGGCAATTCTTTGTCGTCGGAATCAGACTATACAATTAACACTTGATCACAAGGTTCCATTATTCAGTCTTCTTAGTTCATTTCTATCTTTGATAGGCTGAAATGCAATAATCCAGTTATATATAGTATGACCTTCTTAATATCTGTCTTTTGTCACTAACCATGTGCAAACTCTCCATAAATCATGCTCATTAAAAGGCGATCAATTAATATGTGTTACTTGAAACCCAGGTTACCCCAAATTTTTTACTATGTGATTCTTTAAAATGTTGCTTGATGTTGATGCAAGGGCAATTCCCCATGTAGCACACTTCTCATAAGCATAAAAGTTTGGGAAATTGTCATGCACCTGTTCTTGGCAGACCAATACTGAAGTACTAGATAAGTTCAAATGGTAAATCCTTAGGAAAGGGTTGGATTTGTCATTTCTTACTCATTTCTGTTCAATTTTCCTTTTGAGTAAGGCTCGATAAGAGATTTCTAGTTTTCTTTTTTCTACTGAGGCTTGACAAGAGATTTCTAGTTTTCTTTTTTCCACTTTTTTTTTTTTTCAATTCAAACTTGGGACATGTTTGTACTTCTAGTTTATTTTTTCCTCTCGTTTTCATGTAAAATAATTATCCCTGCACAACTGTAATGATCCAATCTTATCATTTCAGAACACTCGTAAAATCTTTCAAGTCTCTGTTTTATATTCCTTAAGTATGCATGTAGTGTAAACTTAGTTGATTACAATTTTGCATGTTCTCATTTTCAATTGTTTGCTTTAATCCTATGAATCCTAGAGTTTCGGGCCCTTTGGCAGCTATAGCATGTACTTACGCCAAGTTTGCAAAGGGGTTTAGTTTTCCGTTTTATTTTCATTCGTCCTGTGATTTACTTAACAAAGTTGAATGGAAGAATATGATTCATGTAGCCAATGCCAGAAATTTGGGGTAAAAGCATTGCTGTTGATACATCTAATAATTTTCTGCCTTGATACATCTAGTAATTTACTACCACTAGGTCCTCTCGAAGTAGTGGTATATTCCTTTTCTGAATTAAAAATCATTATTAATGTTTGTCGTGTATATTTGTTATACATAACATGTATTTGTATAATGATTGTTGTGTAAATTCCTTATGCATAATATCTATCAACCCTCCTATTTGAAGAGTCCTTATGGTTGGGGTACTCATCCAGGATTAGAAAAGAAACAAGATACGGAAGGAGGAGCCGTGTTTGGACGTTGTTTATCGAAATATTTATAATGGAAGTTGGCTGTAATAGGTATTAGTATTTCACTACAAGTCAGCGTATAGCTATGTTCTTTCCTGTTGCGCAGCAAAATTTCAACCTTTCAAATGCTATCTATTAAAATCATTGGGATAGTGTCACCTGAGCTGTGGCTATTTAAATGGTCGCTCATATATGGTTGATCTTATGTTCCCAGTTTGTTCTCATTTGGATACGTAGGGTTCTTTTGATGGTAAGATCAACTGTGATGATATTCTCTGCATTTTCATACTTCTAACTGGTTATTTCTTCTTGGATTTTAGTTAGAAATGTACTTTTTTACAATACTTCTTTCTTGCATCTCCTCCCACTGTAAATTTCTTTTTACAGCCAGACAGAGAGGATGAGCTTCGGAGAATTGAAAATGATGGAGGAAGAGTCATAAACTGGCAAGGAGCCAGAGTATTGGGAGTTCTGGCCATGTCAAGATCGATAGGTTAAAAACTCTTTATTCCCCTTTGCTTAAAATTTCCTACCAACTTGCTTTCCCAAGAACATGTGCTTGCTGCCTAGGCATTGTATTGCTGTTTAGGCATTGCATCATTTAGAGATACATCAATATTCTAGACACTTTCGAGCTTGGTTCCTGAATTATAATTTATCATCAATGGTGATCCCTGATTTATATGTGTTCTATAACAGAGTCGACTTGTTAGGTAAACCTTGTACAACCTTGCATCGTTATCTAACAGAGCAGGCATCTTTCGAAGTTTAATTGATTGACTGGTCACCATGTTACTCTGGTGTCGGCCTACTGTAACATAGAAAAGTCGTCTTCAGCTTCTAACCAGTCACTGCTGGCATTGTTTCAGGTGATCGGTATATGAGGCCATGGATAATCCCCATTCCAGAAGTCAGTTTCACATCGCGGAGTGAAGATGATGAGTGCTTGATAGTGGCAAGTGATGGACTTTGGGACGTGATCTCCAACGGGGACGCCGGGGAAGTGGCCTGTCGTCTCCTAAGGAGGCATCGCCGGAATGGAGTGGTGGATGAGGTATTGGTATCTCCTGCTCAAGCCGTTGCTAATTATCTAGTTAAGTTGGCTTACCGAAAGAACAGTGCAGATAACATTTCTGTAATTGTAGTGGACTTCAGATCAAGTAGCAGACTGCAGCCTTTAGAACAGTGAAGACTGGAAGGGCATATCTTAGGTGATATATTTAGTGGTAGTTTTCTTACGCTCTTTCTTCTCTTTTGGTAAATTGCATGAGATTACCCAAATGTTAACATATAACCGTAAAATTCATGTAGCTTACGCTGCGTTTCACATGAGAGTAATGTGGGGACATGATTTCTGAAATATTATTTTGGGTATCTATGTTAGCTTTATGATTGGATTGGGAGGAAAATGTATTGTTTCATCAGTTACGGCTATGTTCAAGTTTGAGAGACTGTGTAGGGATCTGAAATCTTAATTGATTAATGTTTTAGGGTCAAAGGTAAGGGTCTTGGATCCTTTAGATTGTACTTGGAAGTCAAAGGCAAAGTATTTTGGAAGTCAAAGGCAAAGTATTTTGGAAGTCAAAAGTAAAGTATTTTGGGATATTTTTAAAGTGTGTTTTTTGACGTATTGTGGTAGCATGTGGTTTAGGGTGTTATGATTATAGGTTCTGAAGTATTTAAATTTTCTTGGTGGGTGTTTCTCATAAAATTTCATAGGTTTCATAAATATATAAAATATAATTATATCCCAATTTAAGAAAATAAAAGGATATGGGAGAAGGTTGGAACAAAAAAGAGATGATATTCTTGTATAAACTTTATTAAAACACTTCAAAAAACACCTCAACTCGGTGTGTTCAAAAACATATGCAGGTGTTTTTGTAATTTAAAAATACTTCAGAACATTTATCTAGAACATTTATCTAAAAACTTACAAGTGTTCTTTTGAACATTTCATAATATGTCACTCCAAAACACTACAAAATATTTCAAAACTAATCTCCCAAGAATGTTTTAGAGAGGAAGAAAGAGGAAAGTCGGCTTAAATTTTGGCTTTGTTTGGATAATTATGATTATCATAAAATATCTTGATATTTTGAGATATTTTAGATATTAAATTTTAAAAATATGTTGGGAAGGTAAAATACATGTTTTAAAATCAGGATAATATCTAAATATCATGATAACTAAGTTAAAATTTGTTTTTTTGTACGATTTGAAAATCATATACTGGATGCATAACAACCAAACCACAATAGTTTATTATGTGACTGACAATTTCAATAATAATATCCGCTTATTTAAAATTTTGTAATATTTGGATAGGCATAAAAAATTTGTAATATATTTTAAAAATTTTATCTCCGTATGTTTGGCAAACTAGTATTCAAAATATAAATTTGAAAGATTTTTAAAGAAATGGTAAACAGGGTAACAAAAAGGTGGGAAAGAGCTTGGTAAAATCATGATATTTCAAATTTGAGATCTGATTGCAAACAATTGTTTAAGAATTAAATTATTTCAAATATGATGACATTATTGTGGTACTTGTGGTTATCCAATGGAGCCTGACAAATAAGATTTTTCTTTTTAGATTTTAGCCATATTTATTGAACAAAATATGTGTGTTCCTTGTATGCAGAGGAAAGCCACACAAAATACGGAGGTCTGGGATTTCATTTTAAGATTGAATTGAATGGAAAAGAAAATAAAAACCCATTAAGAATTTTGGGACCTATGTTTAATTCTCTCTTCTCATTCTTCTACTTGATTTGCTTCTAATTTATAACATAATGAACTTCTTCCTCAAATGTTATTTGAGAGTTAGGACTCACTAAAGGAGAAGGAAAGTTCATTAAAATTGCTTATGTGAAATAATTTGTTTTTTTATGGTTATTCGATATTGTGAATATTTTACCAAATGATGGTAATTGGAATATTGCGAAAGGAGTGAGGTAAAAGGCAGCAAAATTTTTGGCTGTCTGGTTATGCAATTGTGCTTCCCTCTTCTTTCAGTCATCCTTCGAGATAAGATGTACTAAGAAATTAATGCATTGATCCATCAAAAGTTAACAGTATGGACTGTTATTTGAGTCTTTTGTAGGCGGCATGAAGCAGTGCTAAGTGCTGCAGACGACAAAAAAACATATCAGCAGGCAGATAGTGTACTTTTTTACGATGCTGTGAATTGTTAGATAGTTTAACAATCTATATATTGTAATCTTTATGCATTATGCTTAACAAGTCTATCACGCTTTGTATGTTGTGATTGTGCATTGTGTTGAGCCCAACAGGCTCTAAATGTCGTTTTCTCAGATGGTAATTAGTTATGCTTTTGATTGTGCCCTGGCATATTTAACTTGAAAAACTTTCTATCAGCAGCGTTTCCTCATTTAAGCAGTCACTGGGGCATATGTTCTGGTATGAACCAATCGGATGGTGAAAGTCCAGATCAGCTGCCAACAAGGGGTGTATTTTTCATTTGTAAAGCCTAAGATCATAAAACTGAGTGTAAATAATGAGTAATAGAATTTACAAAAGCAAATTTTAATGACTAATGCTTGAATGCGAAGACATTTTGCTTTATAATAGTTTTTCTATAAGACATTTTGTCCAGCACTTTAGTGACTTACTCTCATAACCCAATCCAAATTCGAGTCTTTGTTGAGTCTGTTTTATTGTTTGATACTCAACTTGCTTCTATATGACAAATATATTTTGCATGTTTGTTCGTTTGAAATGGATGAGGGAACTTGTACTGGGTGACCGGTTCTACATGGTCACAATTAAAATTTACTATAAAAGAAGTTAAGTATTGAAGCATGAATGGCATGTAAGAGGGTAGTCCATCTGGACTGTTGCTTTCTAGTGGGACTACTTTTGCCTCTCTCTAGTCTTGGATATTCAGTCCCAAGAAAATCGTAATATTATCCTAATTGAATTTTATTGGAGAGGAATGAATGAATATATTATTATTATATATTTTTATTGAACTTTCTAAAAGGTAAATACATTGATTATACTTATAAATAATTTATCAAAATTAATTTTGATTATGTAATTTCGTTTTCCTATTTCTTTGAAAAATTTCCTACACAAAAAGACAATTATCTTTATGAATACTATACTTTTTTCTAGTTTAGTGTGTTTCTCTATCATTGTGTATGTCGTGACACTCTTCTTTACTAAAGACGAGTGAAATGTAATGCTTTCAACTTCTTATGTGCCTCAGAAAACATTCAAAATATATTTTCATTACATATAATTATCTCCATAATCTGTGGGTGAGGATTTTCAGATCCATTCCCATTCCAAAGAAAAAAAAATTGGCATAAGGGCTATTTAGCCAAATAGTTGTTTACAAAGATCAACCAATTTCCGTTCGCACCATGCTTGCGGGAGGCCAAAATACACCCGGTAAACAAAAAAACTAAAATAGATGGTTAAAAAAATTTATATTTTCAAAATAAGTTTTCTTTTTTTAAGGAAAAAAAAAAAAGAGTTCCCTCTCTCTGTTCAGGGCCTCAGTTCGGCTAGGTCCTCTCGGATTCTTGTCGGGTTTCGGGTCAACAAAACAACCCATCAACTGCGCTAACGTCCGCACCAGAAACCGGGAACTTCTAAATGGGCACAAGTTTTTTCCTAGTGAGCCCAGTTAAAACTCCCAATATATAACAACTATGCCCTCTAAAAAAAATCTCCATCTTACCCTTCTTCCTTCTCTCGCTTCTTCCGTCCCTCCCGCTGTTCGGGCTGTCAGTACGAACGAACTAACTCCGTTCGGACTGTCAGTCCGAACAACTCTCGGCTGTTCGGACTGACAGTCCGAACAGTCTTCATTTGTTCGGACTGTCAGTCCGAACGAATCCGACCTGTTCGGACTGACAGTTCGGACAGGAGCTTGATTTGGCCACTGCCTCATCGACTCTATTTACTTATAAAAATTGATGTATCATTAGTTAACCGAATTTAACGTCAGTTTATGGACTTATATTAATAACAAATTATACATTATTATCGAAATATAGGGAAGGAAGAAAAAAAACATACAATTATACACTGACACACTGATACACCAACCCATTGATACTCTGATACATCGTTTATTGCGATACAATGATACACCGACAAACAATAATACAATGATACACAAATACAATGATACTGCTGATACACAAATACAATGATACTCATGATACACCGATATACTGATATAATGATACTTGGATACACCCATACAATGAAATAACGATACAATTACTGATACAATGAAATAGTGAAGATTATAAATAGGGTTCCTTACGTATAAAACAAACAATATTTTATACAAATTAAAGAAATACGATCAAATACAAACGTAGTGTTTATATTAAACGAACAAAAAGTGACCAATAAGGTTCATTACAAACAAAAACCATAAATTCAATAAATTCATCAAAATGTTTGCAAAATAAGTTTACACCGGCGATGTGAAGTTCCTTACATCATCCATATCATTATACATCTCACACATTGATCACTGTCTCCTTGTCTTCCTCGGGGGTTGACGTCTGCTTCTGGTTCGAGTCAAATTTACCGTATCGGGTGCATTAGGAGTGGATTGATCTTGACTTGGTTCCTCTACTTCCTTCTTCTAGTCTTACACTATTATATCTGATCAAATTCGGAGTTTCTATATTTAATTCAGTATCTACGGCGACTTCGATTTTTCTCTCTCGTATCGGGCGTTGGATTTGTGGTCGAGATGCTGCTTTCTTCCTCCTCAACGAGGCAGTTGGTCGAACGCGAGAAGATTCTGCCGGATCCATCTATGTAATACAAAGATATTTCATTCATAGATACTTTTTATCAAAACAGTAAAATTTCTATGTGCAAATAAGTAATAATAAAGTATAATTTGCTACAAATATCCTATTTTATCTATTTATTTTTAACCTACAAGATAGTGTAATATTAAAATTTAACGACACTGAAACCGTTCTGTGTTACTTAATCAACCATTATGACAATATCATTAAACTTCTAAATTAATTAATAAATTTTAATATTAACATCTATAATTAGAAAATAACTAAATTTTCGCATATTTTACAACTACGATTACAATATTATATTTTCTTCATAATTATAATCTAAATATTAAAAAACAAAATTAACTCGTTTAGAATTTCCCGATTGTAAATTATTATCAAACCAAACAAGAAGTTTTCAGTTTTCAGGGCAGTCACATAGCAAATAAGAATAAATTAAATAAAACAAAATTAAAATTAAATTAGAGGAGATTTGCAGTGGAGCTCAAAACTCTGAGATCAAGAGAGAAGAAATGAGTCAGCGGAGGGTGGGGGCGGAAGGTTGGGGGTGTGACAGCGGTGGGTGGGGGCGGAGGGTGTGGGGGCGGAGGGTGTGGGCTGTGGCAGCGAGGTGTGGGGGCGGAGAGTGGGGGGCTATGGCGGGGGGTGTGGCAGCGGGGTGTTGGGCTGTGGCAGAGGAGGCGGCGGAGGGCGGCGGAGATTGGCAGCGACGGCGGCGGATTGGAAGGAGAAGAGAGGAGAGAGGGTTTTTTGGGTTTAGACCGGTGGAGAGGAAGTGAGGAAATATAAATTAAGAATATTTTGGAAATTAAATTGGGCTCACTAAGAAATTCTATCTCTCCTGATCTTATGCTGAGTTCACCAGGAAATCTGGGCTCACTAGGAAAAAATTTGTGCCCCGTTAGAAGTTCCCCCAGAAACCCCGCACTAATCCCCAAAAGCTCATCCTTCGTTGCTGCGCGAGAGAAGCCGATGGGTCGTGCTCTTCTCTCTCACATCTCAGCTCTCACCCTCTCCCATGGCCCATCTTGCCTCCTTTCGCCACTAATGTCAGATTCTGACCCCCGCTCTCTCTTTCTCTTTCTTTTGTTACTAGTAGATTTCAATTTATTTTGTTTCTGGTTAATGGCAGCGGCCGAGCCCGGAGCGAGGCGAGGCGATTCCGGAGAATTAGGGAGCCCGGTGGGTTCCGCAGCCTTTGTAGCGTCGCGGCACCGGCGACGGAGGAGTCGCAGAGCGTTGCTAGCCCTAGAAAGTAAGTGAGTTCGACTTGATGATCTTTGATTGCTTCAAAGTTAGGGGTTTTAGGCTTTTTTATTTTGGGTTGATGGAAGTGGAGTATCTAAAATGTGGGTCAAGATGTGTTCTTTTTGGATTTTGCTTTGGTATTATATATATATATATATATATATATATATATATATATATATTTTTGGTTAGAATTTCATGAAAGGTGTAATTTTTACTGCTTTGGGGGGGGGGGGGGGGGGGGGGGGGGCGGGGAGGGGGGGGGGAGTTATTTGGGCGAATTGTCTATGTATCTTATGGTTTCTGGTTGTTTTTTGGCCATAATAGAAAAGAAGTTAGTCGACATGCTTATGGATGCATTTAGCAGTAAATATAGAAGAAGAAGAAGTCGATTTTGCCAGTGTTTAGTGGCCGGATTGATAAAGAACCCTGAAAACCAGCTAAGATTGTACTGAAAATTTCATCATAGAATAGGATTTGAATTGTCATGGCTAGCTTCACAGTTAACACTACACTGGTGGTGGGGTGGGGTGGGGGTAGTTCTATACACCTCCAAAATCTGTCATGGACTGAAATTTTAAACTCAAAGTAACTGTTATTCTGACACGATCTTTTTGAGTTTTAAAAGATTGTAATTTTGATTTGAAATCCAATCCATGTTGAGTTATTGAAATTTCTTTCCGCCGGTCTCTTTGCAACCTCTAATTGTGACCTTAACATAGATAACAATGTAAAAATTATGAGATAGACTTGTGTCCTTTTGAATTTGGAGTCTAATCAGACTTGTGTCCTTTTGAATTTGGAGTCTAATCCTTTCCATCCGAAGTCCATACTACGTCATTTATACAAATGATCCACACAGTTAATGTTAATCTACGTTATCTAATGTGCATAACAACCAGAAGTCAATTGGTTTAAATTTTTCTTACCCATGCATCAAAAGGTGCATGATGGAAGGCCTAACTCCTGGGTTGGTTAGTTTAACCGTGTACAATGCTTGTTATCTAAGAAAACTCTGTGTATAAGCATATTATATGTTTGAATTATGACTAAATATTTGGATCAAGAATATCTATGTAATAAAATATAGATATATAAGAAAATATGATTTTCGATAGCATGTGCATTTTAAACTTGAATTTTGGTCTTAAGACACTATAAATGGTATATATTAACTTTAATCAAGGATCATTATTATGGATGTACCATCATCGAAATTCAATAGGAAGGTGTTACTCCAACTTATCCCAATGACCCAGTCAATCTCTAAAACTATTATTAATTTATTACTACAGTTGGAAATGTTAATTAGTTTAGGTTATTTATTTTTCAAATATCAAAATCATTGTAAGGGACAACTTACTTTAATATAAACCTATTATACAATGTTAGTAAAAAAAAAACGAATATTTATCTCAAAGAAAATGTCAGTTAAGCGTTATTCTCAATAATTATGTGTGTAGTAACTATCAAGTTACTTAAACAAACTGAGAATTATATGAAAGTTAAGTCAAATTTATAATAACACTATTTGATTTCTATTTAAATATTAGTAATTATACTGAATTCATAAATTAATAAATTAATAAATTAGCCCAATATAAATTATTACATGTATGTTGTCAATTAATAAAACGGTAGAACATAGTTAAGAACTAAGAGCATAACATTAATTAAAATATAATATTAGAAAGCACGAATAGCTTCATAGATTTTTTAAACACAAGTTAAGAATTGGTATAATAATGAAATTTTTATTTAACCCATGAAATCTTTTGTACATGTAATTATGCCACATACACGCTTGTGAATTTACATGATATTAGGTGCCAAACCAGAAAGTTTTCTTTAAATATCTGTTAAAGGTCTAAAGATTTTATCTCCTCTTTGAATTTGATAGATGGCAAACGTTGTTCTTTGTGAGATGCAGGGCAATAAGTCTCATATGAGAATATTTCCTTTCTTGGATTTCCATCTTCACATTTTCTCAGATGATTCATGCCCTTCATTTTGTCTGTGACCTATGATTTTTTTTTGCCACGTGTGAAGTACCTGCAATATGAATAGTTTGTTAGTAGTAAAACAATTGAAACTCCTAGACTCATGGGCATATATCCCATAGTTGTTTCTCGGGTCTGTTGATTACTGACTTTTGTTAATATTGGACTTTATTACCTTTGTTAGATTAGAATACTATTTTGTATTAGGGTTTAATTTGAGTTTAGTACCACATCGCCTATTAAGTGGTTTATGTGGAATTGCGAGGTCTATAAATATATGTAATTCTTTGACTTATGAATATTGAGATTGAGTTTTGATTTTCAATACTTTCTGACAAGGTGTCAGAGCAGGTTTGAGAAATAGATTTCAACCGTGCGATTTGATTATCTATCAATCTCAACCATCCACTAAAAACACACAAAAAAAAAAAAATCCTATTTTACTTGTGCCGGCTTCTTTCAAACAAACCCCTAGCAGTAGAGGTGCAACAGCAGCAGCAGAGCAGCAGCAACAACGCAGCCAGCAGTAGAGCAGCAGCAGCAGCGCAACAGCAACAGCAACAGAGCAGCGCAATAGCAGTGCAGCAGCAGAGAGATTTGTCTTGGACAATCAACAAATCTATTTGCCCGTAGCTTTTTTTGCTCAAAAATCGCGACAGGTCTATTGCTGCTATTAGTCAAACCACTTCACTATATTTTGTGTTCTCCCTATTTTTATGGTATCATCAATTTCAGGTGATTCATCTACTACTAGTGCTACAATTACTACCATAACTGAGAATTTATATCCAAAAAATCTTACTGCTACTATTGTTAAGTTGAATGACAATAATTATCTGTTATGGGCTCAGTTATTCAGAGTATTTGTTGGGGTTCAAAGAAAAATTATGCATTTACCGGATGATCCACCAGATGCACATGATCCTCTATATTCTGATTGGCTTGTTAATGACTGTTGCGTGATTACATGGCTCCTTAATAGTATGGAAGAAAAATTAAGTTCTGGTGTTATATTCTTAAAAACTGCAAAAGAGATATGGAACACTCTTAAAAAATTATATGGCAATGAGAAAAATATATCATGAGTTTTTGAACTGTATGAGTACTTGTTTACTCCCAAACAAGACAAAATGTCTGTATCCGAGTACTATTCTGCTTTCCGAGGCATATTTGATGAGCTTGAGATTCACCAGCCACTGGTTAAAGATCTTAGATCTTGAGACAATATCGTCAGGATCTAGCTATTGTAAAATCTCTCCAGATTAGATTTCTCTTTATTGACCCAGGTGAGGTTTAATTCTTATTGGTGATAGTGTTCCATCCTTGACAATGACGTATTCTCGAGTCCTTCGTGTTTTTACTGGTTCTACTATATTAGCATCTCAAACTCTTGCCTCCAATGACCATTCTGTCCTATTTTCTGGTCGGGAATGAGGCCGTGGCCGTGGTTAACGGTCACGGTGATTCAGGGGGAGGTCGTGGTGGTAACGGTGATCAAAACTTCGGTGGTGAACGAGAATTTCGTGAATGTGATTACTGCGGTAGGAAAAATCACACATCTGCATACTGTTGGGAGAAGTATGGAAAATCAGAATAGGCCCAAACTGCTACTACTTTACCTCTAACAAAAGATACTGCGTCGACAATGAATTCTGCTATTATTTTGGCATTTTCAATGATGGTTCAGATTCCACAGAGTGAACTTGGCAGACTTCTCCGTTTTCAATCTACCGTGGCCAGTCCGCATGCTACTCATGCATTTTTGTAAGGTGCTGATACTAACATTGCTTCCTCTAGCCAATCATGAGTTATGGATTCTGGAGCTTACTCCCATATGACAGATATTAGAAGCAAGTTTGTCTCCTATATGTTTTAAATAAATACTCCCTGTCCATATTGCTGATGGCTCCTCTTCTTCAGTTATTGGTGATGGAAAAGTTCACGCTACCAATTCATTAACCCTAGATAATGTTTGTTTGTTCCTAATTTTTCTGTTAATTTGTTGTCTATTAGCCAGATCACCAAAACTAACAATTATTTTGTAACATTCTTTCATACTTACTGTGTTTTTCAGGACCTCTAGATTTGGATGAGGATTTGTACGGGGCGTGAGCAAAGGGGGATGTACTATCTCGATGAGACATCATCTACAGGGTTTGCTGCTTTCTCTGATTCTCTTTTATAGTGGCATCAACATTTTGGACATCCTTTTCTCCTAAGTCTTCGTCTAGTTGTAGCCACTGCAGCTGGTATATCTACTTTACATTGTGAGTCTTGTGAACTGGGCAAACATCATCGCGTTTCATATTCAATTCGAGTCAATCCACGTAATAGGTTTCTATTTGAGTTAGTCCATTATAATATTTGGGGTTAATGTCGTTGTCCCTCTTTTAAGGGTTTTATGTATTTTCTTATATTTATGGATGATTTCTCTCGCATGACATGGATGTATTTGCTACGCGAAAGGTCTGCTGTCTCTATTATAATTGAACTATTTTATCAAGAAATAAAAAATCAATTTTCTACATCTATTCGTATTTTGCCTACTGATAATGTTATGGAGTATATGAAAACTGATGTTTTCTTATTTTGTGTTAATAATGGAATTATGTATCAAACTTCTTGTTCTCACACATCCCAACAAAACGGTGTTGCTGAAAGAAAGTATAGTGTAACGCCCCATTTTCCGGAGAGATACGAAAACGGAGTGCGTTACTGGCGGGCACGTGTAAGTCGACGTGCACGAGGCCTATAAATATGTAAAAGAAGAAATGAATGGAATTGAATACCAGTAATCAACCAGGATCTTGGAAATTAGTCTACTGCCATATAAAAGAGAAGATATACATGTCTAAGATAAGCAGCAACAAGTACAATACTGATACAAAAGTTAGAAATAAAGTCCCAAAGGAGTGATACATACCAAACCAAAAATATAAAAGCGGAGGCCTATAAATCTATTGCTGCTCGGTCTGCTCTAGAAAGTACGAATCATGCAGTGGCAGATTCTCGCTCACATCTTCAGTACCTGAGCGTGTGGGGGAGCTCAGGGTCAAACCCGGCAAATAAATAATAAGAAGTACGGAGCGTGTAATATAAACAAGTAGGTAAGATATGGGTGTGGATATGAAACTATGCGCATGTGTGGAAAATATTAAATGATCAAGTAATGATATCAAGAAAGAATGTACATGCTATCAAGTATGGAGACTAATGGTAAATAAATAGACTTGTATGGTAGAGAGCATGCAATATGTACTAACAAGTAAAATATGAATTGATGTAAAAAGCATATGCATATGCATGGTGAACTAATTGGTGACGAAATAGATCTGTATCGTATGTGATCGATATCAAGTACGGAGACTAATACATATCAAGTCTAGGTTAATATCATATTTTATTTTATATTTTGAACTAAGTGGTGAAGAAATGGATATGTATCGTATGTGATCGATATCAAGTACGGAGACTAATAGATATCAAGTCTAGGTTAATATCATATTTTATTTTATATTTTGAACTAAGTGGTGAAGAAATAAACATGTATGTGATCAATATCAAGTACGGAGACTAATGCATATCAAGTTTAAATTAATATCTTATTTTAGTAAATGTTTTGAACTGAATGGTGAAGAAATGACTCGTATCGTGAAAGTACCCGTGCATACCCGGGACCCGGCCAAGATGCTGGCGCTGAACCAGCCGTGCCGCTAAGCACTCAAGCAGATACCGATTACTGAGTAATCGGTCGTCCCATCAACATGGACTAAACAAGAGATGATGGCTCAGTACCACCCGGGCGCCCCCGCGGATGGGCCCCTATTTCGGTTGCGCAACCTATCCTAAACCTTTCACGATACAATATTTGTCCACCCTTTAGTTCTCCCATAACCCAAGATTTCAAGCTATATTACATGCAAATCAATCCGGAATATGATAAACTAATCATGTCAAGATTAATACATATACATGTCTAGTAACAAGCAAGATGTGGTCCATGTCAAAATCAAGTTAACAGGCAAGTTAGGATCCATGGCACCATCAAGACATGTGTATATACTAACAAGGAAAATCCGGAATATTTTCATATATCTTGTACAAGTAATTAGTATGTATATGTCGAAGGAAATATGATGGAATGTCAAAATCAAGTTAACAGGCAAGTCAAGATCCATGACACTATCAAGACGTGTATGTACTAATAAGGAAAGTCCGGTATAATTTCGTATATGTTGCACAAGTAACTAGTATGTATGTGTCAATGCAAATATGATGGAGTATAGAATTTTAGAATGAATGTTATGAAAATGATCATGTATGTAAACTACACATAAATACAAGTGTACATATAAATACGTATGTGAGTATTAAGATGTAAAGATACCTAGGATGATCATATATGTGAATCATGCAAATACAATTACGCATATAAACACATATATAATTTCATGTATGTTGTACAAGTTACTAGTATGTATATGTTAAGGCAATCATGATAGTCATAGAATATTAAAATGTGTTATGCAAATAATGATCATGCATGTAAACCACGCAATACAATTATGCATATAAACACATTAGGCAAGTGGGTACTAAATTTGTAAGGATAGAAATTAAATACGCTTAACACTTTTATAACAATTAGTTTAACAATATATTGATTTTCTAAATTCTAGTATGATTTCATAGTATGGAAAGTAGCAAATTTATTAAATCTTAGACATGTATATATATATATATATATATATACATATATATGTATATATTTAAACATGGATTAGCATAGAAAGAATTATGACCTAACATAATATCTCGTATGAAAGAAATATTTTAACAATTTAATGTAGAAACTTATTTATTTGAAATCTTCTTTTTAAAACATGATTATGATTACATACATATATATATATATATACCTATGTTCTAATGGCAAGTGGAAAATGATTTAAAAATCATTGCATTATATAATAAGAACTTACGTAGGAAACTTCAAATTTATATCCAATATGATAAACATTCATAAAGGTGGTTTCTTTGTAATTTCAAAATAAAACATATAGTTTAAGTTGTAACTTATAGTTTAAGCATAGGAGACCTTAAATAAAATCATAAATTTAACACATAAACATAGAGTAGAGTGTAAGAATCATATTTTTATATTTAAAATAATTATAGAGAATTTTGTATAAAGATATCACATTTCTAAAATTTAACAAATCAAGATTCTAAGTTAACCATAAACAATTAGAATTAGAAATAAAACATGAAAGGGGTTGTGATTTTTACTTGCATTGATTGATTAGGGAAAGTAAGCCTATCTTGAGGCTAAAGAACTTCTCTTTTTATTCCTTTTCTCCTCTTTTCTTCTCTTTTCTTCTTCTTCTCTTTTCTTCTTCTTCTCTTGAGTTGGAGTAAAAAAAATAAAAAGAAGAGATGAATTAAAAAAATATAAAGGAGAGAAAACAAATGAAAGGAGGTGAAGAAAAAGATATAAATAAATGAGAGATATAGGGTAACATGATGGTTTGTCATTCTTGACCAAAGGACAAGTATGGTGAAGGAGGTATGGGTGAATAAAAACAAAATAGGAATATGACAAATGATTAAAAATAATAGGTTATTAAACTTATTTAAAGTTATAATTTTAAATTAAACTAATCCAAATAAAATCAAATTTCATCTTTACAAGTCAAAAGAAGAGAGACTAGTAAAAATATGTGTAGGACCCACCGGTGATTAAAATAATATTATTTTAAGTGATTATATTAAAAATTTCAAGAAAATCACAAAAATATAGAAAAATGAGACAAACACAACGTATTCACTTTGGGATTAATCTGATATTAAGAATGTAAGTTATGATGAAATTAGGTTGTTACATATAGACATATTCTTGATGTTGCTCGGATATTAATGATTTATATACATATTCTATATTTATGGTCTGGTGCTGTTTTGTGTGCTTTCCATTTAATAAATATGATGTCATCATCTGTCTTGCATGGTAAAACTCCTTTTTTCTGTCTTTATTCTGAAACACACATGTTTCCTCTTATACTCCGAGTATTTAGTTGTACGTATTTTGTTCAAAATTTGTCTCTTGGTTTAGACAAACTATCTCCTCGTGCTATCAAATGTGTATTTGTTGGATACTCTAGAATACAAAAAAGATATAGGTGTTATGATCTAATATCTAAAAGTATTTTCTCTATCGAGGTTACTTTTTTTAGTCTGTTTCCTACTTCACTTCCACATCAAAATGCCAGTTAGATACTTTTCTTCCTTTACCCTCATCTATCTCTGCTACTGAGATTGGACAAGTATCGATGCTTCATAAAGGGGATGAATAGGTAACTCATAAGAAACCATTATTGGTTTCTTATTGTCAGAAAGTGCCTCCTCCCAGTTCACTACTTGTTGCTCTGCCATCTCTAACTGCAGGTCCCCAACAACCATAACATTTTTCTGCTTCTGTCTCTGATTTTTCTATTGCTTTTCGGAAGGATAAGTGTTCTACTACTGCTCATCATATTTCTCAATTTGTTTCCTATAATTACCTTCACCTAATGTTCTGTCAGTTTGCCCTTTCTCTTTCTTCAGTTTCTATACCCAGGTCATTTTAGGAAGCAGTATTAGTCTCTGCCTGGCAGTTGGCAATGGATGAGGAGATACAAGCCTTTGTCTCTCGTGGAACTTGAGATTTGGTTCCGTTTTCGCCTGATGCCTGTATTATTGGTTATTGCTGGGTTTACTCTGTCAAATATAAGCCGGACGGCTCCATTGATCGCTATAAAGCTCTTCTTATTGTAAAAGGTTTTCCCAAATTTATGGTGTTGATTACTTTGAGACTCTCTCCTATACCATGTCTGAACTCTATTCACATTCTCTTCTCTTTTGCTATGAATCTTGATTGGCCATTATTCCAATTAGATGGTAAAAATACTTTTTTATATGGTGATCTGTAAGAAGAGGTGTATATGGAACAATCTCAAGAGTATGTTGTTTAGGGGGAGAATGTAATCTGTAAACTAAAAAAAAACAATTTATGGTCTTAAACAGAGTTCTCGAGTCTGGTTTGAAAAGCTTTCCACTGTAATTGCTAGTATTGGATTTCAGCATTTCCACTATGATCATTTTGTTTTTGTCCGGTATATTCGTTCTGGTATTGTCCTTCTTGCTATGTATGTAGATGATATTCTACTAATTGGGAGTGATACAACAGGTTTGACTGAGACAAATGATTATCTCAGGTAACATTTTGTAACAAAAAACATAGAGTTGAGATATTTTCTTAGAATTGTGGTAGTTTATCATAAATATGGGTTACTTCTCTCTCAAAAAAATTATGCGCTAGATCTTTTGGAAGAGTCTAGTCGCCTTGGATGTAAACCTGCTAATACTCCAATGAAATCAGATTTAGACGTGTGAAGATAGTGTTTTGAATGAGAATGTCAAGTAGTATAGAAGAATGGTAGGTAAGGTTATCTATTTCACAGTCACTAGACCTGATGTTTCTTTTGCTGTTGGCTGCTGAGTCAGTTTATACATAAACCAAGAGACATACACTGGAAAGCTGCTATGAGAGTTTTGATATATATTAAGAGCTCTCCTGGAAAAAGATTATTTTATAAAAAATATAGATATGTTAAAATATCTGCCTTTTCAGATGCTGGATATGCAGGAGATAGAAAGTCGGCCACTGGATATCTTATATTTGTTTGAGATAATATAGTCACATGGAGAAGTAAGAAATATGATGTAATGTCTAGATCTTCAGTTGAGCCAAAATATCGGACAATGTCACATACTACGTGCGAATTGTTATGGTTAAAAAATTTGCTGACTGAATTTGGGTTCAATTCAAAAAATCCTATATCTATGTACTGTGATAATCAGTCAGCTATCTATATTGCTCAAAATCCAATATTTCATGATCGTACTAAGTATATAGAGGTAGATTGTCATCTGGTTCGAGATAATTTGGTAAAGAAAATAATATGTACTCCGTTTACTCCTTCGTCAGAGCAATTGACCGATATTTTAACAAAAGCTGCTGCACCAACTGAGTTTTCTATTCTATGTAACAAGTTGGGTATAATTGATATTTATATCCTAATTGGAGGGGGAGTGTTAGATTAGAATACTATTTTGTATTAGAGTTTAGTTTGAGTTTAGTACTACATCGCCTATTGAGTGGTTTATGTGGAGTTGAGAGGTTTATAAATATATGTAATTCTCTGACTTATGAACATTGAGATTGAGTTTTGGTTCTTAATACTTTCTGACAACCTTAAAGCTTTAGGTTGGGTCTATTTTTGTTTTTTGAATGTGGAACAATTAGTTATCTTATGCCTTTGAGACATTTGAGAAGCTCTAACGTGAGCTTTGTTACCGTAGATTCATAGCCCTAATGCATAATATCAAGGTAAATATACTTAAATGTATTTTGTGTAGTTTTTAATGATTTTTATGTTTATTGCATGGTCATGATCTTATTTTTGACAAATTTACCATGCTGTATGACATCCTGATATTTACTTAATATCCTTGATATGCTACCTGATGTATCATACCTGATATGAAGCTTTCCACCTAACATATTGTGATATCTGATATTTAAAACCTTGACCTTATCATCACTAGATGATAAATTATTGGCAATTAACATGAAATGTTCTAGAGTCCATTAGAATCTAGGGGTATGACTGTTAAAGTTTTGAGGAATTCTAGAAGGAATTTCCCTTTATGGTACCTCTCATTTTCTATTTGCTCTTTCTTTCACCTTTCTTTGTATGCACAGCAAAATCCAAGGTATCTCGGGAAAAGATAATCATGTAGTTTAAACATATGTATAGAGTTGATTTAATTAAAAGTCAATATAACGTTTCTAACTAACTATAATATACATTAAATATATGCATGTACTGCGTAAATTTGTCAGTTAGCTATGCCCAAATGAATATTTATTTGAACACAATCTTTGGAAGTTGGTAAGACCAGATGCAATTGTCTTGCAACTATGAGGTTGATCTTAAAATTTAACTTTCTTTGGTAGGTTAGCACTAATTCTCAGATTATTTAGCATATAGTAATTATTGAGGTGACATTTTGAGATGCTTGTATATTTGAAATAGTGTAGAAACAATTAGAGAAATTATTTAATGGTAGCTTCGTTTGAGATTCTGTGAGAAGCCCAATGTTTGTACTTTCTTGCTAACAAACTTGCACGACACACGCAAACTTGCACTTATATATGAATATATGTATGAACATATGTATGAATGTGCATATGTATGTCTGTGTATCTATAGATGTATTTGGAGTAATTTTAGGATAAGTTAGATTTTTGCGCGAGTATAATCTGTCATGGTTTTGTTTCTATAGGAATAATGAAGTATGATTATTGATCATTAGGCATGTAAAAACATTTAGGGAAAGCCTTTGAGAAAAACTCGTTTGAAATTTTGTGTAGGTATCAGATTTTAGGCTTAGTTGTAGTTTTTAAATTTCTTCCTGCATGAGGGAGAATAGCCAAGTTTGGATAGTGTGTCGGCTTGTACATGATATATGGGTTATTCTTATGAAAATTTGATCTGAAACTCGAGCCAGCATTGCTAGGGTGTCCTTCTATCCCCTATTTACCTGTGTGGGGAGCCCCTTTTCTATGCATGGATGTCATGAATTCATAATTAATTGTGCAGAATATTTTAGGATGGTCCAGCTGAAATTATCTGCTGAGTTCAAAGCTTATATGCACGGGATTGCACTCTTTTGTGCTCAGTTAATAATTTATATATCTCAAAAGAGGGTAAAAGCGTCATATCTTCCTAGATTATCTAGTGTTTGAAGTCTTCTTACCCATGCGTCAAGTGATTCCAAAATGAATGATATTTCAGTAATATAAAAAATGGACCCCCCTTTGCAAATGTGTGTGAATCAGATGATTTTTAATCTACATATATTTCAAGGCTTGAAATCATAATTATTTATGTACATCATCCATTAGAATGGGCTAACTGATAGTCATTGGCTTGGTTGAAAGTTATGTGACAGAATACACCCTTTTGCTCTCAGTCATCTTAGCTTCCTAGAGTATGCTTGCCACAACGTATTAGACTCCTGTAATTGTTATTTTCCTTGATAACATTTGGCACAATGTTTAAAATAGCGATAACGGTAACGTAATATTTTGCCTCTGTTAAGTTATGTCGCATATAGCATAATACATAACGGAGGTTATGCAATTTTCTATTTATTTAATTAAATATAAATATAAAATTGTATAAAATAATTTTTATAAATTGAAAAATAAATTTAAAATATCTAAAAAAGAATATAAAATTATTTTGTAATACACAATCTATTCTAATTTTATATTAAGTTTTACAATAATTTTTACATTTATCTTCATAAATTATATTAAGTTTGCAACCGTAATATTAATCATCATTTAAACTAAAAAACAAGATTTTATTTTTTTATTTCAATTCCAGTTATTATCATTGTTGTAATTTATATTTTGTATTATTCAATTTATTTTATTTATAATTGTTGATTTCAATTCAGTTAAAAATTCAATAAAATCAACAAATAAGATATTTCAACAACCGGAGAGGAATTACAATAAGCGAATAAGGAAACAATCACAAATTAAAAAGTTAGCAATTCTACAAACAATCAAACAAGCCAATTACTAATCAAGTAAGAAAATTACAGCAATTCGCTAATAATCAAAATAATAATTAAAAACAATATAGAAATTACTAAAAAAATAATTATAAATAACGTAACATAATGTAATTTAACATTGCGTTACGTAATATAACGTAAAATAACATAAAAAATATACTGTTATGATGCACTGAGTTATTTCCAGTTATTACGTAGCGCTAGAGTTCCATTAGGTTATGTAATGCAATATAACGGGTTTCATAACGCGTTATTTTCAACATTGATTTGGTATTTGGGTTTTAATTTGTTTGAGATACTTGGTTTATTCTCAGTTTCTTATCTTGTACATGGGTCGTGTTTAAATCTAATTTGAGGTAACTTCTAATTCCAAATTTTATTTTCAGAAAAAGAGTTGTTTCTGGGGTCCAGCCTACTGGATCTGTACATCTTGGAAATTATCTTGGTGCCATCAAGAATTGGATTTCGCTTCAGGTTAGTTTGCTCCTCATTTTCCTGTTATATTAATAGATGAATAATTATAGGCAGACTATATGAGACGAGAACTTCAATAATTTAACTTGTGTTGGTGTTTATCTTTTTCTTGAGGGAAGTAAAGGCTTGGAATAAGAAATTGACCTCCTATTGACTAATGCTGCTCTGTATATTTTGCTTGAATTTGTCATACATATGACTGAATTATTAATTTTGTACCTTTCTTTGTACTCGCCTTGCAATCTTAACCAATTCTTGATTTAGGAAAAAATTTAAACATTCTATTGTCCACAGAGTTTATAAATTCATTTTTCTAGGTTGACTGATTGTCGTATGAAATCATTCAACACCCCGTGGACGTGACTTATCTGAGTTCATAGCTGATTTTATTAGTGGGAAGTTCGTTGATGATTATGGTTGGGATGAATGCCTTATTGCCCGAACTAAGATTTATGCAACTGTAACAATTTTGTGCTGTTGCTTTGATGCCCATCGTTATTGTGCATTTGTGCTTCTATTTTATTTTCAAAGTTTTATAGTTGGTAATTTGCCTTCATTACTGTTTTGCTTTGAAGTTTCCCAAACTGTATTTGTAGGTTTGCAAACTGTAGTTTGTAAATCTAAAATTGCAGGTTTCTATTATGGAGTTTAGTGCTTCTTTTTGGAGGTAAGAAAAGTCCACTCTGAACAAGTTGCTAAACTGCAACTAAATTAACTTTTGGAGTTAAATAAGTTCAGTTTACTGAAGTATGAAGAACAGACAAACTCACGTCAGTTTGTAATCTTTATGTTAGTTAACTGCAGATTACAATTATGAAAGCTCCAAGGTCGAAGAGGTCCTAAGTTTACATTATTTCTGGGATGTATATTCGCTAGTCCGTGGTTAGTGGAATGTAGCAGAATGTCTAGTTCACTCTTTGGATATGTTACTGTGTTCCATCAAAAGCTTAACATGCATGGCCAGTAAGATACTATTTCCTGAATCCTGACTACCAACTGAGCTTCTATGTTCAGGAAATTCACAGTTCTTAGGTTGCTGAAGTAAGGTCACCAATTATGCCACCTTGGTGTCAAGTTGAGCTCCCTAGGCTATATTTTGACTAGGAAAAAGTTTGGATATTATGGCAATTTTTGTGTGTGATTTTTTTTTTTTTGTTTTTTTTTATTGGGTAGTGGATAATCCTAATCACCATATATTTCAAAAGTTCAAGTACCGATGTAACTGAAGGGATATGAAAGCAAGGTGTAGATTCAAAACTTAGTTACATAGCTACAGACACATAATTTATACATGCATACAACATATATGGCCATACACACACACACCCGAAAAGACAGTGAAGTTGCCGTGTGGGTCTTGGAGCTTTTAGCTTATTGGAAGTCTTAAGTACCTTACTTCTATACTTCCACCTTTTTGAATGCTATAACTATCTGCAGTTAATTATGGTTATCTTGCATTTTTGAATTTAAACATGTTTTCCTTTTACTATATCAGTTTAGTAAGCTCTTGTTGTAACCATGAACAGTGCAGGCTTTACATGCCCAATGTCCTAGTAAGTAATATTCATAAATTATTCTCGTATAACTGAGAACCTCTAAGAAATTAGTTCTTGGCTGCACTGAACTATGGAAATTCAATATTGAATACAACTTGTAATCTACAATTTTTAACATAATTTAAAGGCGGATATCATATCATGTTAAAATATTTCAAATCAAATCAGCTGGCAAGCTTTCAATGTTTTTATTTGAAAGTTTTTCTTTTTATCAACATGATAATCTGTTACACCAGCTTGTAACAAATTTCTGCAAATACTGAACTCTCGTGCACTTAACCTTATACTGACAACTATTTTTCATGATCAGCAAAACTGTAATAAGATCAAATATGGGACCTATTTTGGGCTCAATATAGTGAAAATGCTGCATTTTGCTTTTATTTTTTTTAGGCTCACTACAGATGTGGGTCTTTTTATTCATTCGTGAGTTGTTACTTCTTACTTTGTGAGTATGCATGTGACGAAGTTAGAATTTGAAACTGTTACTGAAATGTTTCAGATCCTGAGATAACAGTTCCACACTACAGTTAAGTTTGCACATGGAAGAGTACTGGCTCGATAATGTTCTAGTAAGCTTTTACATAATGAAAGAATTATGGAGAAACAACTCAAAAAGTTATTGATATTGATCTTTTTGCTTTTCATTTGTATTCTAGTTGCTGCCTTTGGAGTTGTTTGGTCCTATGAATATAACTGCATTATGTATAATCTTATTTTCTATATTAAACTGAAAAATAAATTTTATTATTTAATTTATTCCCTTAATGTCTGAACGTTCTAACTTGATGACCTTGATATTACTATTTCCTTGCAGGATACATATGAAACACTCTTCTTTATTGTAGATTTACATGCGGCAAGTATCTTTAGCCTTCAAGCTTTTCCCTTCTTATTCAGATAGTAAATAATCATTAGATATCACATAATTTGCATGCATTGTTTATTTCATGAATAATAGTCCACATCCTTTTTTCCCTTTCTTTTTATGGATAGATTACTCTACCTTATGATGCTGTGGAGCTAACTAAAGCAACAAGGAGTACTGCCGCCATTTATCTGGCATGTGGTGTAGACACATCGAAGGTATGTCTGTGGATTTCCCTTTCAAAAATGCATGCTACCTCAAAATTTTCATGCCATCATTTTCTGCAAGATATGGCACTAAATTCTATCGCCATCTGCAGGCTTCTGTGTTTGCGCAGTCTCATGTTCGTGCCCATGTAGAATTGATGTGGCTACTTAGTTCTGTCACGCCACTTGGTTGGCTGAACAAAATGATCCAGTTTAAAGAAAAGTCACGCAAGACGGTGTGTTTCTGGTGTATGATAGCCTCATCACCATCAACTCATGTTTTCTTTCTTGCATACTCATCTCCTCCTATTGCGTGTTCTACTTTCATAATTACCAAAATGATTTAATATTTTTGGATCCAAATTGTTGTATTACTCTGTAGTGTAATAACATGGAGGTGCATCAGGCCTTGCAAAAAGAGTCATTGATGTACATTAGTTGATTAGTTCAAAAACCTTCAACCTTTAGAATATGAGGAAGCTTGCAGGGAGGTAGGTAGAAGTGAAGACGAATATACTGAAGAACCACAGCCTGTTTCAAAGAACATGTATCATGACAGTCACACTTGAGGTGGATTTTGACTTTAGAGCCCTTGTTAATAGAATTGTTCTTTACCTAAGCATTTATAGCTTGGTGGTAGTAAATGAAAGTGGAGACGAATATAGCATGGCTCAAAATCTGACCCATCATAATCTTTCCTTTATTGCTCAAATGGGAAAATATTAGACTTGGTATATTCCTAATGAAGCAACCCGGATTAGAAACTTGTGGAACTATGCATTACAACTTCTTGATATGTCTCAATTAGGATTCTTTCTGATGATTTAGATTAATCACTCCATTATTGTGCACTTATTTGCTGCTCTTCATATGGTAAAATTTTGATGGAAAAGATGGGAAATGCTAACCATTCCCCTTTTAGGGATTGGATTCCTCTTTTTTGCACTCTGTATGCATTGAACATGTGATTGTTTGATGCCCTTGGTTATCCCGCTTAAGATTCTAAATGTTGGATATCGAAATCATATTAGATGAGTTTTTCTTATATAAGATAGAGGATATCAGATAATATATCAGGAGTACGAGCTCATATCAGGCATTAACATCAAACATTACATATGCACATTAAATATATAAATTTGATACCTTGGAGGTATTTTAATTTCATCTATCTAACCAGTATGACATAATATATATACAAAGGCATGCAAGAATATGTTTATGTATATTAACTTACCACAACAAATTAAACCATCGGACAAATTCAACTAATAGAACATATTAAACTAGATTATAGAAATAATTGAGATTTATACATGACAGAAGTGTAGTTGAAGTAGATTGATTTAAGTTTGTAACAATAGTAAGGACGAGAACCATAATGGTAGTAACGACAATACCAATACTTGAATAAGCCCCAGATGTAAAGAGAAGCGGAAAAGAAGAGAATCTTAATGAACGTTTTGAGTTTTGAATAGTATTGAACTAAGTTCTACAATGTAGATATCTAATATTTTAACTCTTGGCATGTTAGAGAGATTTTGGCTCTCAAGTTTCTACAATAGCAATTTAAAAATATGTTTGATTTATGTATAGCCAGTAGAACTTGGATTTTTCCTTAGACAAGGAATGATATTGGGTATGAACACTAAACCTATTACTAAGTTAAAAACTCAATAGAATAAATGAACTATACCGGCCGCTATGTCAGGTGATAATCGGGCCTATATATTAGGTGATATTGTAAAAATGATATATTTGGTCGATATGCACACAAACAATGTCTCCTTTTTCACGTATCGTCACGGCTGATCCTAAAAAATGATATATTGAGGGTATATCTCTGCTGTATTGGGGATATTTAGAACAACGATTCCACTAGTCAACTATGTTCCTGTTTGTTGGTCTCTTCATGTCATAAGCTTGTTTTGTGATTTTGTTAATCTTAGATAATACCATTTTCAATTTTCTCTTTGGTCCGGCATTATTGTCCACTGAAGGCTTTTGCAGCTTACTTCTAAAAACAAGGTCTCAGGTACCTCCTGGAAGTTTAAGGATTTCTTCCCCCAATGTGAATGGAGATCACCTGTGCATCTTGAGCTGTGTTTCAGAAAGTTAGCTTAGTGATGAAGGAAAATGACCTGTACTTCCTCCGAAGACGAGATACAAATTTATTTTAGAAAACTATTTGCTAGGCTGATAATTCATTATATTGTGTTCATTGAATTGCATTGTAATCAGATTCTTCTAGGATCCGGTTGCTCCTTGCAGTGTTACTCCTTGAGGTTAGCTACACCATATACTCTCTTTCTTTGGAACATGCATTCAGAACCTAGAGGGTGTTAAGGAGAAATCCAGACATTCACATCAACCGCTCTTAATTTTGGGCCCCATACTGGATTGTCAAGAGTCCATTAACTTAAATTAAAGAAATTTAATACTGTTTTCTGGGTTTTACTTTATTTTAGGGTGATCAGGCACCTAATTGGATCTGTGAAGGATGCATTAACGCTAAATCTAATGAAATTGAAATATTATTTTTATGTTTTAACTTTGTTGTAGGGTGACGAAAATGTCGGAGTTGCACTTCTGACTTATCCTGTTCTAATGGCTGCTGATATTCTCTTATATCAGGTAATTAATCTCTGCTACTTATACTGACCTAAACCCTTGCTCAACTATAATTTAGAACAATGATAGTTGATAGGGTTTCAGATTTCAAGTCTTGGCTGTGGGCATACTTTATTTTCTCACTGAATATCAACTATCTCTTCTCAATCTCATTCATTTTTTGCTTGTATATATAGTCTGATATGGTACCCGTGGGTGAAGATCAGAAACAACACCTGGAACTGACTCGTGAACTTGCTGGGCGAGTGAATCATTTATTCGGGGGAAGAAAGTGGAAGAAAATGGGAGGGTCTGGTGATTTTCCTTTTAGATATTTTTAAGAAATTGAAAATATTATTTTGTTTCTTGCTTGCATTATGATTCTAATAGTTGTCATTCAATTTTCAGGAAAGGTGGTTCAATTTTTAAGGTGTGTTTTCCTTTTTTTCTCTAACTCCGCCTATTCTTTTCACTGTCTGTCCCAAGTCAGGATAAAAGAGGAGGGTTGTGGTAGGCCTGTGACAACCCGCGTAAAACATTGTCACATATTATGACATGAGCCAAAATATGAATTTCGTTGGGGCCTTCTCTATTATCAACGTGATCGATCCGGCGTGATTCTCTTTTGGTTCATGTAGCCTACCCCAAGTACTTGGGATAAAAGGCTTAGTTGTTGTTGTTGTTTCCTTTTTTACCCTCAACCCGGATAAAGTTCCACGCTATTGATGAAATCCAAATCTTCTTTGATTTTGATGCGCTTAGTAATCAATTTACTATGCAGGTTCCTGAAGCCCTTATTCCACCTGCAGGTGCTCGAGTGATGTCTCTTACAGATGGCCTTTCAAAGGTATTCAAAGCTTTCCTTCCTTTTGCCGATCCTTGATGAAAGAAAAAGGATAAGCAATTTCTACTACTTCCATTGCCATCATATGGTCCCGATATAACCATGCTGATAATTTTCTGTCTTATGCCTTAATTCTGCTGCTTTTGTGCTATCCTTTTAGTAATCAAATGCTATTTCATTAAATTGATGGATATCTTATCCCCTTTGATGTTTATAAGGAAAAATTCCTCTTTCATATATTGCATTTACTGACTGCTATTCGTTGAGCCCTGCTTCTACTGACAGTCATCAGTGGCTTCTGATAGATGTCCAAATCAGCTCCTTCGGATCAATCTCGAATCAATCTCCTTGACCCAAAAGATGTAAGTAGCAGACATTATTTCTAGTGTGTTGATACTTATGGATCCATTAGCTCTAGGTTTACTATCATCTTGATGAAGAGCGTCCTTAGGTTTCTTGCTGCTGTGATCTTAAAGTAGGTTGTGTTTTTCTAGAAGGCAATACTTGCTAGTGAATGAATCACATCAACAAGAGAATGTCATGAACATGCCCACATTAATAGATAACTAACAAGGAGCCGGACAAATTATATCACCTCTGTTAATAGTACTGCCATTGCAAAAAAGTATATATTTGCTTTCTGAAGATTGTTTTTAGAAATTTTTCTTTTTTTTGATGGATTTTGTGAATTCGTGGTCGTGAGGCTTCAGCATTTTGATTCTTTTGTTTCAATGAAACTATTAATGGCCCTAACATATTATTCAGTACAGATTTAAAAATCAGTACACATGTATGTTCATGGGTGTCGTCGTCTATACCTTGGTCTTTCCATGCTTGCGCAATAAGAGTGTGTGTCTGTGTCTATATATATATATATATATGTATATATATATATATATATATATATATATATATATATATATATATATATATATGTATATATATATATATATGTATGTATGCATGTCTGTGTGTGTGTGTGGATATAGATATATAGACTAACTCAGTTGAGTGGTTGTCCCTGGGAACCTTAAAATAAAACTGCATAACATGGTTATGCGAGGGTGATCTAAACCAATGTTGAAAATAACACGTTATGAAACCCGTTATATTGCGTTACGTAACCTAATGGGACCCCAACGCTACGTAACAACTGAAAATAACTCAATACACCGTAACAATACGTTTTTTATGTTATTTTACATTATATTACGTAACGTTACGTTATATTACGTTATTCACAATTATTTTTTTAGTAATTTATATATTGTTGTTGATTATTATTTTGTTTATTAGCGAATTGTTGTAATTTTCTTGATTAGTTGTTGGCTTGTTTCATTACTTGTGGAATTGCTAACTTGTTAATTTGCGATTGTTTTCTTATTCGCTTGTTATAATTCCTTTCCGGTTGCTGAAATATCTTACTTATTGATTTTATTGAATTTTTAACTGAACTGAAACTAACAATTATAAATAAGATAAACTGAACATTACATAATATAAATTACAACAATGCTAATAACTGGAATTGAAATAAAAAATTGAAATCTTATTATTTTGTTTAAATGATATCTGGAATTACGGTTGGAGACTTAATATAATTTATGAAAATAAATATGAAAATTATTGTAAAACTTAATATAAAATTAGAATAGATTATATATTATAAAATGATTTTATATTCTTTTTTTGATATTTTAAATTTATTTTTGAATTCATAAAAATTATTTTATATATTTTTATATTTATTTTTAATTAAATAAATAGAACATTGCATAACTTACGTTATGCGTTACGCTATATGCGACATAACCTAATAAAGACAAAACGTTACGTTATCGTTATCGCTATTTTAAACATTGATCTAAACATTATGTGGTAATTGAGGTGTCAAGGAATATAATCAGAAGATATTCCTCAGAAGCCCTGGTAAGTAGGATTTATTCCTCAGAAGATCCTGGGCTACGAGGTATCTTTTATCAGCAATAATGAGTGCTTTTGCAATGTGACCTTTCATATCTTAGCAAGCATTTGTTTGATACAGTAGAGGTGAGAAGGAGATTGAGAATATTGGATATAAAGTAGAGAAATCTGGAAACATGTAGGAACACTTGTACAATAAATTGAATAAAGAAATGGAGAAAGAGTAGTAGTAAACTTTAATAAATTTTGCATCAGGAGAAGGGGTAACGAGTATCATTTGTTCTTGTTCGTTCCAAATAGAGTCGGATGAAAATTATTAAAACAGAAATATGGGATCTTGTGGATGAATTGATTCAAGGAATACTGAGAGGGGTAAGTAACTATTTGTCTGAAGGAATTTTAACATTGCTATAGATCAGGACATATCTTTATTGGACACACACAAGACACAATGTATTTGCTATAAATCTCAGCTGTTATGTAGTTAAACCACAATAGTTTGTGCTTTTAAGTTGAATCTCTTATTGGCCACTCCATCAGTGGAGCAGGGAGACTGAACTTTTCACCTCTCATCTTGAGAGACTATACTTTACTTAAGCATTGCACAGTTTTTTAAAGCTATGTTTAAAATGATATAATAAGTCTATGTATTATAAGGGTGGGTTTAGTTTATGCTAATTCTAATGCAACAACAATAACTAATTCATCTCAATCAGGGTTTTAAATTTCAGTCAATACCGTTATATATATATATATATATATATATAAAGGTTTTGAGGTACCCAATATTGTCGATATCTCCGAGATATGGTAACAGCTGATATTACAAGTTTTTCGATACCATGAACGATTGGCCTATACTGATATAGATTTTGATACTTTAAACCTTGATCTCAAGACTTTGAAGTTGGCTACATGAGTACTTTTAGCCTTGAAAAGTCACTTCTGCTAATAGCAACCGCTGTATCAGTTCGCTCAACCATGTTTACTTCATTTTGGTTTACTCCTAATCCTAGTTGCTCCTTCTATTATTATCCTACGGTCACCAAAAGCTGAAGTATATTAACATGAGATGAATATTCCATTATTAGCTTTTATCAGTTAGAAAGAATACATGCGATTATAGGTGAATGCACAGGCATATAGGCTAGATTTTATTTATCCAGTCTTTTAGTTTCTTCCAATGTTTAAAATAACGATAACGTTAACGTAACGTTTTTTTTTTTGTTAGGTTATGTAGCAAATAACGTAACGCTTAACGTAGGTTACGCAATTTTCTATTATTTAATTAAAATAAATATTAAACTACATTTAATAATTTTCACAAATAAGTAAATAAATCTTAAAAATCATATAAAATACTGTAAAATCAATATAAAGGCATAGAAAAATTATAAAATTTCACAGCAAACATCACAACAATTTTTTAAGTTATACAAAACACAATATTGTTTTTCCTCCATCTAATCTATAATAACAAGATCATCCTCCTCCAGAATATAGTTTGCATCTTCCGGATCGATATCATCCCCCATCTCATCAAAAGTATCATCAGTTGATTTTCCTTTATCTGAAGAAGATGCTACACAAGAAATATACAAATTAAGATATTATTAGATACTCAAATCACGATAGTATTCATTTAAGAATATTAAATTGTTAAAATTGGATAACTTACAAGTATCGACCCTTCGTTTCTTTGCTGGGGTTTCAGTTTCATCTTGCTTATCTCCCTTATCTACAATGGATGGAAGAACATTTTGATTGCTATTAATTGCAGTGATTTCTAAGAAATCATTCATTCTTGAAACTGAATCATCATCAGTAGGCTCATCTAGCAATCCAATATCTTCTGGGAGACAAGGCTGTTCACTCTCAACTAGCCATTCATCGTCTGGTATCGCCTCATCAATCAAAATTGGATCCAAATTCATTCTCTTCCTTCGAATATTTCTCTCTCTAAGCTTAATATTGTACATGACGTACACGAGAGAATGTAGGCGTTCTTGTTCCAAGCGACATCTTTTTTTTGAATGTACCTTAAACGAAGTTGTAAATTGTTATATGAGCATGATGATAAATAAAGTACTTGAAAATAATATATTAAGTTTTTAAAATTCATACTTGTTCAAAAGTGCTCCAATTGCGTTCACATCCAGAAGCACTAGTCGTAAGTGAGAGGATTCGAATTGCAAATTTTTGGAGTGTGGGAACATCCTCTCCAAATCTTTCCCACCAGGCAGCTAAAATAGATAAATAATTTTGGTATTAAAAATGCAAAAAAAAAACTTAATGATATATCTAGCAATAGAACCCTAGGAATGGAAAGAATAAATTAAGATATACCAGGACTTCGAGCATTCATAGTCATTTGAGCTAGTGGGGATCCAAATTCTCCAAGCTTCTGTTTATACTGATCCAGCTCCACATCAGTTTGCATACTCATTGAGATCGGGGATCATTCGTTGCATGCATTCACGAAGGCCTCTTCTAACCTCAGGAACATTAGAAAATCTATCACTGTAGAAGTATTTAGGATTTAGAAAGTAAGCTGCTGCGTGGAGGGGCCTATGCAACATGCCTGTTCACCTCTTATCAATCAAATTCCAGTATGGCATGTATTTCCTCTTACTGCCCCCACAGACATCGGCAATTTTCTCTTTACAACTGTCAAGCATCTCATATAAAAAAGGCATGGAAGGCCTCACATCTGAATCAACCTCTCGCAGCACGTAGACCAGTGGCAGTGTGGTGCTAAAGCAAAAGAGAACTCGGCCCCAGAAGCTTCTGCTAGATAGCACTGCCTTCTTTGCCTTCACTGCATTCGGTTTTTTCGCCCAAGCACTCTTGGTGAAATCATCAGAAGCAAACAACTTCCTCAATGGCTGCCTTAATTTATAGAGTCTTTGTAAAGTCAAGAATGACGTAGCAAATCTAGTGATTGCCGGTCTTAGCAGTTCCTTTCCCTTCGTGTATGTCCGCATCAAACTCAAAACCCAGCCATGATTATATATAAAGTGGATGATCCCCTTTGCTGTTTCAAGAGTTTCCTTATGGATCTTCATCTTGCCTATATCCTCCAGCATCAGATCAATACAATGTGCTGCACAAGGAGTCCAGTAAAGACGTTTTCGTGAATCCATAAGTTTTGTTCCCGCATTGACATACGAAGCGTGATTGTCTGTAATCACTTGGACAATATTATTCTCTCCAATCTCCTCAACTATCTTATCAAGACAGTCCCATAAGTAATCTCCTGTCTTGAACTGAGCAGATGCATCAATGGACTTGTAAAAAAAAGTCCCCTCTAGTGAATTCACAAGAAAGTTTATTAAACTTCTGCTCTTCCTGTCAGTCCACCCATCTGACATCACTGTACAACCGTACTTCTCCCAAGCCGCCATGTGCTTCTCCTTAATCTTGTTAATATCTTCAACCTCAGCCTTAAGAACCCGTGTCCTTATCTCGTACGAAGATGGTTGCTTCAAGCCAAATCCAAAGTTTCCAACTGCTTCGATCATCTCCTTCCAATATGGACTATTCAATAGGTTGAATGACAGCCCATTTGCGTAGATACATCTGCCTATTTTTCTGACACAATCCTCTCTAGCCTCCTTCTTTAAGACTGTATCTAATGTGGATTGACGGGCCTCAAGATTAATAAATTTATTCATCGCACCTAAAGTTCGAGGTTGAGTGTTGCTACCAGCGGCGCTTTCAAGCTCTTGGCTCACTAATGCAGCATCAGGTTCCCCCATTCTCCCAATTTCACGGGTTAGAGATGCCTTTTTCTTCTTTTCTATTTCTGTTGACTTCAAAGCATCTTTACATAGTTTCTTTATATCTTGCGGGACTCGTTCACACATTTTTACTCCATGTCTAGTACCGGCCAAATGGTGTTTAAGCCGAGTAATTCCCGCAGTTATGTGGTGACTGCAAAATTTACAGTAAAAATAATTTGGAGGTTCCCCTTCCTTGTGAATCCCCCATTCTCTGGCCGGATCCATATTTTTAGACATGATTCTTCTTGTGAATTATCAAATTTCAATCTACAAAATAATACAATTTTCCAAGAATTACTTTGATACAAATAATTCAACAATTGCTTGTAATTACTTGTATACAAGTGATTAAATTTATTCAAATTCCAACAATTTCTTCTAATTCATGTCATTCAACAATCACGCAAAAAATTTCATCCATAAATTTGATTCAAGTCATTCAACAATGTCATAATTTAATTCAAGTCATTAATCAATCACAAAGAAATTTTCATCTATGAAATTATTTCAGGTCAATCAACAATTTCACAAAATAATTCAAGTTAATTCAGTTTTAACAATTTAATTCAGTTTTTATTAAAATAAAATATTTCAGTTTTTATAAAAAAAAAGTTTGTTCAGTTTTTATAAAATAAATCAACTCAGTCTATTCAGTTTTTACTGTTTACTGTTTATTTTTTTTTTTAAATTAAATTAGCTTAATTCAGTTAAGCATTACCTCATTTTAGTTTATTTTTTAACATTTTAATTCAGTTTAGTTTATTTTTCTAAAAATTAATTTAGCTTAATTAGAGAATTTAAAGGTTTAATTAAGTTAAGCATTTAAAGCAGTTAAAGGCTAAATTTAGTTGAGATCACTGGAAAATAAAAAATACTATAAATAAATGAAAAAAAAAATTTCTAAACAAATTACCTGACCGGAACTGCAGCCTACCGGAGAGTGCACTGGAAGCGGCCTACTGGAGCTGCAGCCTACCGGAACTGCGTCCTACCGGCTTACTGGAACTTCGGAGATGATTCGGAGTTGGTCGGAGCAAGAGGATGTTGATCGAAGATGATCCGAAGTTGGCCGGAGTAAGAGGAGGATGATCGGAGATGATCCGAAGCTGGCCGAAGCAAGAGAAGGATGATCGGAGATGGTCCGGAGTTGGTCGGAGCAAGAGAGGGGTCGGAGCAAGTGAGGGGTGGGGTCGGAGCAAGAGAGGAGTTGAGCAAGCGAGGGGTTGAGCAAGAAAGATTGTCGGAGAAGGAGAGGAGGGGCCGTCGGCGAAGGAAAGGAGGGGATTTGGGCTGTAGTCGGTCGGAATCGAAGAGATTTGGAGAGGGTGAACGACGATCGCCCGAGGAAGGGGGGAAATTTTGCGATTAGGGTTTTGGGGGAATCGGGCGAAACTGAGAGAGTCGGGTGAGGGAATCGGGTTTTTATAAAAAAAGCTGTAAATAACGTACGTTACGTTACGTTATGAAATAACGTAACGTAACGTACGTTTTTTAAAAAAAAACGTTCGCTCCGCAGCAGGGCGTTATTTTGCCCTGCTACGGAGCGCATATGGGCTTGTCACGTTTCGTAACGCGTTATAACGCGTTACGAAACGCGTTTTTTTATACATTGGTTTCTTCTTCATTAACAATGAGCAAAAAATTTACAATTAAAAGGTCTTCTTACAAAGAGCCGAATTCAATGGTTGGTCATGTTTTTTGTTACTTGTTCATGCTTCATATATATATATTCTTAGTTCTGCTTCCATTTAAAATTTTATCTTATTGGACTGTTGTCTTTTAGGTAATCGTGAACAAGATCAAGCGTTGCAAAACCGATGCATTTGCGGGGTTTGTATACTGGAACCTTTTCAGTTTCTTATTCTACGTTGTATCGTGTTTCTTTATTATTTTAATGTTCAACATTTTGTTTAATTGTATTTGCTTCCTATGGCAAATTAGCTCGTATGCAGCTTTTACCAACTCTTCTTTGTTTTTCAAATTTGGCTTTCTTGCCATAGCTCTGCTTGTAGGTATGTGATACTCCAGGATTTATTTTACTAGAATGTTTATGATTTGAACCCCATATTACAATCTTTGAATATCTTCATCTGATGACAGTTGAGTCTTTACTCTTTATACCATGTGAAAGGGCTTAAGTTGAAGTTGCAAGCTGACACACATATTTCTAGTACTTTCGATTAGAATTAACACTTGTACTTCATCAAAAGAAGCAAGCCTATAAATAGATCACAGCTAGAAGAGCCATCTATCGTCATATAAGATGGTGGCTGCTGCATCTTGTGTTTCTGAGGGTTGTGCAACCCCTCCTTTGCAAGGAGATGGAAAAAGCTAAGATCAGGGACAAAGAGATGGAGATCTAGTACAAAAAACATCTGCAGCCTTTTATAATGGATAGGTCAAAGTCACATGTAAGAGAAGAGGACCAAGAACTCCATCGGTTATTCCTCGTCTAGGGTTTCTGGTGAGCAACCTCTGAAGCCTAGCTGTCGAAGCAAACCTAGCTGTATTTATAGGGCATCAACCTCAACGGATCAAGATTCTAGGGCAAAAAGCTGCCTGAATTGTTCCAAGCCAGGTATTTTCCTGCTATATCATGGGTTGATATCTGTAACTTTAATATGAAACTGAAATGAGGTGAAACTCAATTACTATCCTCCCAGTTTTGGTGAACAGGGAAAGTTCATTAAGCTATATGATGATGTGATAAAGTTAAATGAAGAAAGATGTAAGAATACCCTTGTAGTTAGTGTATGTAGTTGGATTTAAACGTTACGTGCAACATCTCAAATATGCAGTTCTTCGATAATGGAAGCCAAAATCCAATGTGCAGATTCAAGGGAGCATGAGTACTTCTTCCAGTTTGCACAAGGAGTTGATTGCTGGAGAATTTGCAAGAGGGCCCTTGGTTATTTGACTGTAGATTAATATTCTCAAGAGGTGGAAAGAAGACATTTCTTTAGAGAGAGATCTGTTGGCGACCATGCCTATCTGGATAAAAGTTGTTAAACCTGTTTCTTAAGTTCTGGCCAAAGCCAATTTTAAGCAAGATTGCAATTTACACAGGTAAACCCTAATTTCTAGATTATGCAACTACACCAGGAGATATGTTGGCTTGCTAGGTGCTTCATTTGAAGTATCTGCATCAGAGCTATTACCTGAAGGGGTGGTGCTGGAGATGCAGGATAACACCAGAATCAAAATTCTGATTTGAGTATGATTCGGGGTCTCCAGGATGCCTATGGTGCTGTTCCTTGGGTCACTTGATGCTCAGTGCCCCACTGTACCTAGGTGGATTCCAAAGCCACAGAGGAATCAAGGGAAGGGACTTTGGCTTAGGATCACATCATTGCTGAAGTATTTACAAGTCAACCTGAAGGGGAACCTGCTGCAAAAATACTGGCAAGGATATTGTTGATTCAGGTAAGATCAATACTGATATGGATACAGTGACATGTAAAGGAGGCCAAGTTAAATAAAGGAAAAGGAAGTGATGCAGGAAGTTATTGATGAATCTGGAGGGGATCCAATTGAGGAAGATGTTAGAAAAGATGATGCATTTATTAAGAATATATCAGTTATACACGATGAGGAACCCTGGTGCCAGTACCAAAGAAATAAATGGTACTCCTGAACATACACCATCAAACACAATAATAATCAGATAGCAAGTTCGCATCCTGAAGCACACCAGGAAGAAGATGTTCAGATGCATTTCTCTGTGTTCGACTAGGACCTACCAAAAAAAAAAAAATCTAAAAAAAAGTACAGATCTGAAAAAAAAAAAATCTTCCCTTTCTTCTCTCCAACAACAGCCACCTGTTCCTCCTCCTCTTCTTTTCTACCCGCAACAGCCAAAAAATATATATATTTTTCCCTTTCTTCTCTTCAACAGCAGCCACCTCGTCCTCCTCTTCTTTTCAACCCGCAACAGCCAAAAAAAAAAAAATTCAGATTTAAAAAAAAAAAAGAGAGAAAAAAAAGAGATAAAAAAAGAGGAGAAAAAAAAAGAGAGAAAAAGTGAGATCTGTTACACATTTTTTTCGGTTTTCGAGCCGTCGTGGTTTTTGGGTATTTCCTAAACTTTTTTGAGATAAAATTTTGAGTTGATTATATATGGGGTTCATATTCTATGGTCATTACATCAACACAAATGCTAAAAAATCGCAAATTGAGCGAGATATGTATGCTACTATACCCATTTTTTTCGGTTTCGATGGTCGACAAAATTATCAAAATTGGGAGAATCATATCTAAGATTTCTTTCTAGATTCTGATCTGACTTCAGCACAGAAATGTCTTTACACCCGACAAAAGTTAGCTGGAGAAGTTTATACTTGGAGTAAAGAGTATAAATTATGTTTGGATTGGAATATCTTGCGACGTCTACTTCGTCATCGGTATACTCAACACCACCTTCCAAATTTATCATCTCATTGGTTTCAATCATCTGAGCCTAAAACAATAACTAGTGATGAAGAACTTCAATGTATGATTGATGAGCTTAAGAAGTGTAATCGAATACTTGACAGTTTTAAAAACACACTTAAATGCAGGGATGAAAGAAGTCAAACGGTTAGTAATGATAGCATCGCTAACAAGATTGAAGCAGATATTCCTATATTTGGTGAATGTATTTTGCAGCCTATACCGGATACAGAAGTTCATGATGAGCCATTACTAGTGCCAGATAGAACTTTTTTTCCATCCACAGAAGTTGAAGACTCCATGGTTCAGATTTCTGAAGATCCTTCAATAGAACCAACTGCGAAATTTCAGCCGCCTGTAAATACTTCTGATGATCATACTTACGAGGAGAAATCAACAAAAATATCTCCTTATCTCCTATATGACGTGCCCGTAAAACCGACAGTTTCTTTGGAAAATCTCCTTCTAAAGTTTCGTAAGAAACTTCGTCGACAATTCGTATTTACTGATAGTATTTGCATATCAGTTGCAGATGTACAGGGAGTATAAGAACTTCCAATCCAAAGTGAGACTTCACATAGAAAAGAAGTTATTGTTGATAATGAGGTAAAAACATCAGTTCCTCTTGAGAGATTCATTACAGGAATTATGAAGAAACTACCGACTCAACATACATATTCATATGGAGTTTCAAAGAGATTTGCTTCTACTATTCATGGCCAAAATAATTTGTAGGATTTATAGTCATTTGAAACCGGTTCACGAAAGAAGCCAGTTCCACCTCCACTGCCTTGGTACAGATGTGATGTACTAGATACGGTTCCTCGACCACCACCATGGCCCAATTGGGATACTTCGTGGATGCCAATCAGTTCAACCCGGACGTGTTTATCATTCCTTATCTCCGCATTCATCGGTGATGAATGCTTTGAAGCCGGTGAGAATTGATGGAGATCAGACTTGATTTGTGAATAGATTTGAGTAGATTTGGATCTTATTAGGATTTGGATTTTATTAGGATATTTAATTGGATTTTCGATTTTATTAGGATATTTGATTGGATTAGGAGTTTGGATTCTATTAGAATTCTGTTTGTTAGGGTTTTCCTATATATATGGGTTTTGTATGAAGTATTAAAAAAAATGAATAATATTTGAAAATTTCTTGAGAAATTTCTGGCGTTGATTTCACTTGAGCAAATCTTTCCTCGTGGATTCGTGGAGAGTAGGCGTGGATTCGCCTGGGTGGATTCCCAAATCTTGTAAGTTCTTCCCCAATCCATTTTTTCTTCCCCAATTCCTCTAAAAAGCACTAATTCTCAAAACCCTAACCGTAATTTCGCTTCCGTCCTGCGTCAATAGGTGATTATATTTGATTAGATTAGATTAGATTAGGATTTGATGGAGATGCGTCAATTGATGGAGATCAGGATTTGATTAGATTTGATTTGATTTGATTAGGATTTGAATTGCATTAGATATTTGATTTGATTAGGAGTTTGGATTTTATTAAGATTCTGTTTGTTAGGGTTTCCCTATATAGGGGATGTATGAAGTATTAAGAGATGATTAATATTTTGAGAAAATTCTTGAGAAATCTTTAGCGTGGAATTCGCTAAATCAAAATCTTTCCTCATGGATTCGTGGAGAGTGGGCGTGGGCCTGGGTGGATTCCCAAATCCCAAAAGTTTTCCCCAATCTATCATTTCTTCCCCAATTTCTCTAAAAAAAAACCCTAATTTCAAAACCCTAACCCTAATTTAGCCTCCGTCCTGCGTTAAATTGGTATCAGAGCCAATCTACAACAATACAACGTAACATGGGTAGATAAAACTGCTCAATCTATTACCCAGCGTCGTCTAGTGCCTATCCAGATGTCAAGCTATCAGGACCAGCTTTGGTGCGATGTGTTAGATATGACCGCCGCACATATCTTGCTTGGTAGGCCATGGTTGTATGACTTAGATGTGACGAGTTTCGGCAAATCAAACACATACATTCAAATTTAAAGGAAAGAAAATTGTTTTGAAACCCGCACCGCCTAAGTCTAGTGATGAGAGCCCAAAGAGTGAAAAAGTCATAGGACAGGTACATAAAAAGTCTCTTTACTTGGTAAGTCGATCACAATTCCTCAAGAAGAGTTTAGAGGAGAGACTAGCATATGCGGTAATTAATTTAGGAGAGTCTTCTAATCCACCTGTCATTTACCATCCTGAGATTCATCATATTCTCAATGATTTTCAAGATATCATGCCCGATGAGTTACCTGATGAATTCCCTCCCCTTCGGGACATTCAACATGCCATTGACTTCGTGCCTGGGTCCAGTTTGCCCAATTTACCTCATTATAGGATGAATCCTGTTGAGTACGCTGAGTTGAGAAGATATGTCGATGAGTTATTGCGGAAAAGTTTTATTAGAGAGAGTTTGAGTCCTTGTGCCATTCCTACTCTACTCACATCTAAAAAGGATGGTAGCTGGAGGATGTGCATTGACAGTCATGCCATCAACAAAATTACCGTCAAGTATAGGTTTCCTATTTCTAGACTTGATAACTTATTAGATATGATGGCTGACTCTCAAATCTTTTCGAAGATAGATCTTCGAAGCGGATACCATCAGATTCGTATCCGTGAAGGTGATGAATGGAAAACTGCTTTTAAAATTAAGGACGGATTGTATGAATGGTTGGTCATATTTTTTGGTTTATCTAATACACCCAGTACATTTATGAGAGTTATGATCCAGATATTGCGTCCTTTCTTAGGCAAGTTCGTTGTTGTCTATTTTGATGACATTCTCGTTTTTAATCAAACCCAAGAAGAATATCTTTCTCATTTGACACAGGTTCTAGAGACTCTCTGTAAGGAGAAACTGTTTGTCAATTTGAAGAAATGTGCGTTCTTAGCTTTCTCTGTTCAATTTCTTGGGTTTATCGTCTCTAAAGACGGAGTAGTAGCAGATCCTGATAAAGTTAAGGCCATAAGAGAATGGTCTACTCCTCGTACGATCTATGAGGCTAGGAGCTTCCATGATCTGGCCATATTTTATAGGAGGTTTGTTAGGGGATTTAGTACCACCATGGTTTCGATCACTGATTGTCTTAAGAAAGGGAGTTTCAATGGACTAAATCTGCTGCTCATGCTTTCGAGGAGATTAAGGAGAAGTTGACTACTGCTCCGGTTCTTCATCTTCCAGATTTCTCGAAGGTTTTTGAGATAGCATGTGCTGCATCAGGCGTAGGTATAGGAGGTGTTTTGAGCCAAGAAAATCATCCTATCGCCTTTTATAGCGAAAAATTGAATGAGATGAAACAACGCTATGATGTTTATGATAGAGAGTTTTATGCAGTAGTGCAATATTTGCGTCATTGGCGTCACTATTTGCTACCAAAAGAGTTCGTTCTATATTCAGACCATCAAGCTCTACGCTATATCAATTCCCAAAAGAGAGTAGGGTATCGACACATCAAGTGGTTTGAGTTTATTCAGGAGTACAATTTTGTACTTAAACACTGTGCAAGAACTGAAAATAAAGCCGTTGATGCATTGAGTAGGAAACTTTGCACTTTACAGACGATGAGTGCAAAAGTTATCGGATTTGAGCGTATCATTCAAGACTATCCTACTTGTCGGGACTTTAGTGACATCTATTCATCTCTGACACAGGATCCTCCTATTATAGTAGATGCCTTTACTATTGTTGATGGTTTTTTATTTCGAGGTACCCGTCTATGCATTCCCTTTGCGCGATCATCTGATTTGGGAAACGCATGCAGGAGGGATCGCTGGTCATTTCGGTCGAGATAAAACTATCATTCTTGTAGATGACCGATTTTATTGGCCAAGTATTAAACGTGATGTTGCGCGAGTTGTATCTTATTGTCGAGTTTGTCAAGTAGCTAAGGATAGGAAGCAGAATATAGGACTCTACACACCATTACCCATACCCTTTGCACCTTGGGAGCATTTTAGTATAGATTTTATTTTAGGACACCCTCACACACTTAGGAAGTATGATGCGACAGTAGTCGTGGTGGATAGATTTTCCAAAATGGCACATTTTATTCCTTACCACAAGACTTCGGATGCATCACATGTTGCACACTTATTCTGTAAAGAGTTAGTTCGTTTGCATGGCCTTCCTAGGTTAATTGTTTCTGACAGAGATGTTCGATTCACAAGTCATTTTTGGCGAACTCTCTGGAAGAAAATGGGTACCACGTTTAAGTTCTCCACTGCTTATCATCCGCAGACAGATGGTCAGACAGAAGTTGTCAATCGTAGCTTAGATGACTTGCTTCGATGTTTAGTGGGAGACCATTTAACGATATGGGATCTTGTTTTGTCTATAACGGAGTTTGCATATAATAGTTCAGTCAATAGGTCTACTGGAATGAGTCCATTTGAGGTAGTTACATGTTATAAATCTAGAAAACCTATAGACCTTCCACTCCCCATAGGTGATAGGCCTAGTGCCTCAGTCGAGTCTTTTGCACAGCATTTGCATGATTTGCATGATCATATTCGTCGGCAAATAGCAATTAGTAATAATATCTACAAGTCTGCAGTAGACTCACACAAAACATTGTAGGAATTTGCAGTTGATGATGAGGTGATGGTTAGAGTGCGTCCAGAGAGGTTCCCGCCAGGAACCTTGAAGAAACTTTATGCTCGACGTATGGGTCCTTACCGAGTTCTAAACATGATTGGTTCTAATGCTTATGAGCTTGCGATTCGCCACAATTTTGGGATCAATCCAGTTTTCAACGTCGAGTACCTGACTCCATACCGTGCTCCATTTGACTATCCAGCAGTTATTTCAGATCTACCATCATCTGCTTCGCCAGGACATCGATATTTTCCCATCCGTATATCGCCTCCTCCTACTCCACGCAAGCATCATATAGATCAGATTTAAGATATTCTGGATGATGAGATTGTTTCGACTGCTGATGGTGGATATCAGCATTATTTGGTGTGCTGGCGTGGGCGTTCAGACTCAGATTGCACTTGGTTGCGCACCGAAGAAGTCCAGCAGTTCGACCCAGATTTGCTCGATAGTTATCATCTTCGTTATTCATCAGAGGTTCATGTTTTGAAGCCGAGCAGAATTGATGGAGATCAGGATTTGATTAGATTAGATTTGATTTGATTTGATTTAATTTGATTAGGATTTGGATTGTACTATATATTTTATTTGATTAGGAGTTTGGATTTTATTAAGATTATGTTTGTTAGGGTTTCCCTATATATATGGGATGTATGAAGTATTAAGAGATGAATAATATTTTGAGAAAATTCTTGAGAAATTTTTGGCGTGAAATTCGCTAAATCAAAATCTTTTCTCGTGGATTCGTGGAGAGTGGGCGTGGGCGTGGGCCTGGGTGGATTCCCAAATACCAAAAGTTTTTCCCAATCTATCATTTCTTCCCCAATTCCTCTAGAGAAAAACCCTAATTTCAAAATCCTAACCCTAATTTAGCCTCCGTCCTACGTCATATACTATCAATTGAAAAGTACTTGTTAGAGCTTCATATACAAAGCCCTTACTACGTAGATATGATCTGTGATATCTAATGAGTCTGAAGCACAAAAAACCGTGTGATTTGAATATTTCTGTTGCCCATAGATCAACACCATACAATGAATGGCATAAAGTAGCATGTTGAGCAATATAAGTTATGTAAATGTTTTGGGAGCATGCCATGCTATTCGTAATGTCTTGATTTTGATAAATTATGGGCCATTATATACATATATTGATTTTCATCTGTATGGTTTCATATATATATTGTCCTGCATACAGATTTATCTGTATTCATTTCCCTGCTTGTAGCTTATCGCATTTTGACACTACTGGATTACCTATCTTTTGTCGAACTTTTCAACCTACAGCTTGGAGTTTGACAATCCTGAAAGGCCTGAATGCAACAATCTTCTTACAGTATACCAACTTGTTACTGGAAAAAGTAAAAAGGTAATTGTATTTTATGGAAACCTGTTTTATCTAGTAGCTATGCAGTGTGTTTTTTTTTTATCTTTCCTCTCTGATCTATCATGTAGCATAACATTTTGCTTTCATTACCTAGTCATTCTTTACCTGTAGTTTCTGATGTTTTATCTGGCTCTATGCAACTTTAGGGTTTCATTGTCTCAAATTTATTGTAACCGTTACCAGTATTATTTAACAGGGTAAGCACAGTTAAAATTTACAACTTTTTGAGATATATTCATAGTAAAATGGGGAACACTGAGTTAAGGAGCGAGTACTAGACACATGATCTTAAAATAATTTTGGGTGGAAATGTTGGTGGATAGCCAACTAATATGTCATGGTCATAGAAACTGATAGTTCAAGTGGCTTGGTAAGAGTGGGTGCTCTTGATCCATAACTTTCCTTTTATGTATAGAAAAAGTTTGCCTTTTGAATTTGTAAAATTTAATTTTTACCCCTTTAATAATTTATAATAATATCTATTAAGACATTGTCAAACATTCCTTATTTACTATCCATAAATTTAATTTACTTACTGAATGACAGAAGGAAAATTAAATTGGGTACCAATTCTATTACTATATTCTTAACAATTTAACCATATAACAGCATTTTCCTAGTTTACTCCGTTTAATTTCTCTCCCTAGCAAGAAATTAAGCCCAACTTCTCTGTTTCCTCAAAAAGGGAAAAATGGAATTTAAAAGTCCTCTTCTCCTTTTTCACAAGAGTCAGTTTTCTTTTACAGTTCTTAATTTCAAGGATATGTTTAGTTGTCTTACACATTTATTTCTTTAGGGTCCTTTTGCTCCCAATGTTTAAAATAACGCATTATGAAACCCGTTATATTGCGTTACATAACCTAATGGAACTCCAGCGCTACGTAACAACTGAAAATAACTCAGTGCACCGTAACAGTACTTTTTTTATATTATTTTATGTTATATTATGTAACGTTATGTTAAATTACGTTGTGTTCCGTTAATTACTATTATTTTTTTTAGTAATATCTATATTTTTATTGCTTATTATTTTAATTATTAGCATATTACTGAAATTTTGTTACTTGATTTGGTTTGTTTGATTGCTTATGGAATTATTAGCTTGCTAATTTGTGATTGTTTTCTTATTCGCTTGTTATAATTTCTATCCGGTTGTTTAAATATCATACTTTTTGATTCTATTGAATTTTTAACTGAACTAAAATCAACAATTACAAATAAGATAAATTGAACATTTGAAAATATAAATTACAATAATGAAATAAAAGTAATTGTAACCTTGTTTTTTTTTTTTTTGTTTAGATGATGACTGAAATTACGGTTGCGGAATTAATATAATTTATGAAGATAAATGTGAAAATTATTGTAAAATTCAATAAAAATTAGATTAGACTATGTATTACAAAATGATTTTATATTCTTTTTAGATTTTTTTAATTTATTTTTTAATTTATAAAGATTATTTTATATAGTTTTATATTCATTTTTATTAAATAAATAGAAATTTGCGTAACCTACGTTTTGTGTTACGCTATATGCGATATAACTTAATAAAGACAAAACGTTATGTAACCGTTATCGCTATTTTAAACGTTGTTTGCCCCCTATTATTACTTAAATTCATAATTTCAACTCAGTAAGAGACTAAGAATGTCCCTTTTGGTTGTTCTTTTATCCAAAAGAGAGAGAATGGTAATGATGACCTTTACATAGTCTCTTTAGATTTCTTTTATTTTTAGAACTTCCACTTCATTTGATTTCGTATTTTAATTTCGTGCCATGGACTAGACTTCAATCTCTTTGGTGAAATCTGACCTATGGACGAAGAAGATAAGATTTTTGGTAGGAGTTTCTTTTTACAAAGTGTAGCCATATGATTTCTCATATTTTTAATTTAAATTTAATACATAGGGTACTATGGTATATTGTATGAATATTCATTTCCCATTTAACTGATCCGATTTGTTAGCCATGTATTCCCTAAAACTTGTTTTAAAAGGAAGGTTACAAACCTTATATACAAGTTGAGAATGATAATATTTCAGTAAGGAATTGTAATGCCCCATTTTCCGGAGGGATACAGACACGGAGTGCGTTACCGGCGGGCACGTGTAACTCGACGTGCACGAAACCTATAAGTATGTAAAAGCATAAATGAATAGAACTAAATACTAGTCGTCTACTAGGATCTTGGACGTTAGTCTACTGCCATATAAAAGAGAAGATATACATGTCTAAAATAAAAAGCAACAAGTACAATACTGATACAAAAGTTAGAAATAAAATCCCAAAGGGTTGATATATACCAAACCAAAAATACAAAAGCAGAGGCCTAGAAATTTACTGCTGCTCGGCCTGTTTCAGAAAATACAGATCGTGTAATGGTAGATTCTCGCGCATATTTTTAGTAGCTGAGCGTGTGAGAGAGTTTAGGGTCAAATCCTGCAAGTAAAATAATAAAAAGTAGGGAGTGCGTAATATAAACAAATAGATAAGATATGAGTGTGGATATGAAATTATGCGTATGCGTGGAAAATATTAAACAATCAAGTAACAATATGAAGTAGGGATATATCTGCATATCAAGTCTAAGTTAATATCTTATTTTAGTTTATATTTTGAACTAAATGGTGAATAAATAGACTCGTATCGTGAAAATACCCGTGCATATCCGGAACCCAACCAAGATGCTAGCGCTGAACCAGCCATGCCGCTAAGCACTTAAGCAGATACCGATACTGAGTATTCGGTCGTCGCATCAACATGGACTAAATAAGAGATGATGACTCAGTACCATCTGAGCACCCCTGCGGATGGGCTCATATTTCGGTTGCACAACCTATTCTAAACTTTTCACAATACAATATTTGTCAATCTTTTAGTTCTCCCATAACCCAAGGTTTCAAGTTATATTACATGGAAATCAATCCGGAATATGATGAACCAATCATGTCAAGATTTCTACATACACATATCTAGTAATAAGCAAGATATAGTCCATGTCAAAATCAAGTTAACAGGCAAGTTAGAATCCTGCATATTTTCATGTACCTTGTACAAGCAACTAGTATATATATGTCAAGGTAAGTATGATGAAGTATAGAATATTAGAATGAATGTTATGGAAATGGTCATGTATGTAAACCACACATAAATACAAGTATATATATAAACACGTATGTAAGTGAATATTAGGATGAAAAAATACCTAGGATGATTATGTATGTGAATCATGCATATAAACACATATTAGGTAAGTAAGTACTAAATTGTAAAGATGAGAATTAAATAGGCTTAACACTATTATAACGATTATTTTAATAACATATTGATTTTCTAAATTCTAGCATGATTTTATAGTATGGAAAGTAGCAAATTTATTAAATCTTATTGATGTATATATTTTTCAAGTAAACATGGATTAGCATAAAAAAATTATGAGCTAACATAATATCTCGTATAAAAGAAATATTTTAACAATTTAATGTAGAAATTTATTTGAAACCTTCTCTGTAAAACATGATTATATATATATATATATATATATATATATATATATATATATATATATATATATATATATATATATATATATATATATACACATACATACATACATACACACAGCTATGTTCTAATGGTAAGTGGAAAGTGATTTTAAATCATTGCATTATACATGAAAAACTTATATAGAAAATTCAAATGTATATCCAAATATGTGAACATTCATAAAGATATGTTCTTTGTAATTTCAAAATAAAACATATAGTTTAAGTTTGTAACTTATAGTTTAAGTATAGGAGGCCATAAGTAAAATCATAAATTTAATACATAAACATAGAGTAGAGTGTAATAATCATATTTTTATATTTAAAATAATTATAGAGAATTTTGTATAAAGATATCAAAAAACCTTTCTAAATTTAAATAAATCAAGATTCTAAATTGGTTATAAAAGATTTTAGTTACAAAATAAAATTATAAGAGTGGATGTGATTCTACTTGCCTTGATGGGTTAGCGAAGGTAAGCCTATTTTAAGGCTAAAGAACTTTTTTTTTCTTTTTTTTTTTTCTTTTTTTTTCTTCTTCTTGAGAGTTGGAGGTTAAATAACTTCTTCCTTCCTTTTTCTTCTCTTTTCTTATTCTTCTTCTTGAGAGTTGGAGTAAAAAAAAGAAGGAAAAGAGTAATGAAAAATGGAGGAGAGAGAATAAATGATGAGGAGAATAAATGAAAGGAAAGAGAGAAAAAGATATAATAACAAAAGAGAAATATGTAGGTAAGAGGAAGGCTTGTCATGCTTGGCCAAAGGACAAGTATGATGAATGTAAGGTATGGGTGAATAAAAATAAAATAGGTATATGACAAATGACTAGTAATAATAGGTTATTAGAGTTGTTTAAGATCATAAATTCTATTTAAACTAACCAAAATAAAGTCAAATTAATTTTTTTTTACAAGTCAAAAGAAGAGAGACTAGTCAAAAATATGTAGGGCTCACTGGTGATTAAAATAATATTATTTTAAGTGACTATCTTAAAAATTTCAAGAAAGTCACAAAAAAATATAGAAAAATGAGATAAACACAACACATTCACTTTAGGATTAATCTGATATTATAAGTTATGTTGAAATTATGTTGTCATAGGAATTAACATTATTTAGTATACATGATTCGCTCAGACTAGCAAAAATTTTTTAGTTCCGCAACTGGGTACTGGAAAACCTGTGCACGAAGCTGAGGTTGATGGGCTGTCGGTATGGGGAGGGTGATGGGGATTCTTGTAGGCCATCAGAAAGGGCTTTAAGAACTATTTGAAAATATTTTTTATGGCTGTATGTTTAATATTGTTTGGAGCAATATTTATATAAATAATGGCTAATCGCCAAAAAGTACAAACATTAAGAGTACTCCCAACATGTTTATTTTGGAGGCATATTCTAAGAAGAAGCTTCCGGGTTCAAAGCTTCTTAGATTCCCTTGTATTAATTCTTTATGACTCAGTTGCCATTGAGGCAAGGTAATCAGCTTCAACTTTGATCTGCCAGTGGCAGCGCTGAAGAAAGCTTTGAAACAAAGCAAGAATACAGTTCATCCATTATGTTCCATAATTTCCAAAGACTTCCTACCCAGTTTGCACAGATATACCCACGAGTATCAAATGCAACACGATATCTGATATGATATATTATGGATATGTGGATAAACAAAATAGCAGATACAGATTCTCAACAAATACTGCAATTAAATAATATTTTGCTATATTTACTCTGAACAATTATAATTTAATCATTATAATTTAAGTTATTGAATAACTTAATAGATTAAGAATGCGAGTAATAGACTTAACATTGTACCCCAATTGTGTCAAAACGCACCCAAAATATATCAAACATGTATACATACACTATTTTAGAACTGTGTCTCACCAATATTGTAGAAGAGAATCCATCAAGAATCATATTGGATACATATCTGATACGGGTATCTCGTGCTCTTAGAAGAAATGGTGCATCATAGCTTTTTACTATGGGTAAGAATTCTATGAATTGTAAATAGGAAATCCATTAATCACCAAAGGCCGATTGTAATATACGTGAAGTAAGAGCCTATAACAAAGAGAAAAGTTAAACTTGGTTGGTGGATGTGTACGAAGTAGCCTCTTTCCTTGTGGAGAGAACTGGATGGTTTGCTTCATCGCTTGAGAGGAAACTATTTCATAATCTCGTTACTTTAATTGCCCCATCAAAATCTTGTAGTGGGCTACTGACCGCAGAAGCTACCTCAGATGCAAGTGTGGGAGGTTTTGATGGATAGAGAAGTGAGGTTGGCCTATGGTGGTTTGTTGGCTGGTCTAATTTGGAGTTGAAGTTCATTGAAGTCATTGGTTTCATGTTAGCGTGGCACTCATATAGTTAATCGTGCTTATTATGGCAAACTATTGGAAATCATATTTCTCTTTTCTGTGCATGCTTTGGAGAAAGGTGAAAAAACCCTTGGTCAAGGATTGATGTCACTCTAGGTCTCTTCTTGTGGATTTCAAAATAATGTATAAACTTTCGTGAACCATGATATAAACTTTCATGAGCCATGATTCGTCTTTCACCATTAGTTCAGGAAGGAAAGCTGAGGCACTTCTTTTTCTGTTTGTCCTGCACACAAGTTGTTGCTCGAAATCCCTGCATAATGATGCTGTTCTAACCCTTTCCCCCCCTTTTTGTCAGGAAGTTGCACTGGAATGCCAAGACATGAACTGGGGAACATTCAAACCAATCCTTACAGATGCTTTAATCAATCATCTGGACCCAATACAGGTTTTTTGTTGGTTCTGACTATATTTGCTTTTAACTATCTTTTGCACACTCTTAATTTAATTAATGATTGCCAACTGCGGTAGACAACTATGAATAGTGTGTCTTTTGTTGTCACATTTCCATAATTCTAAACTGTTTTAGTGCACCATGAGATATTTTAAAAACACGTCGCCCATAACTCAATTTACTTAATGAGCTCAACTCGTAGATGAGAGTTTGACAACCTTTCATCATTTTCCTTTGCAGGCTCGCTATGGAGAGATCACTTCTGATCCGGCTTATTTGGATAAGGTCTTGTCTGATGGAGCTACAAAAGCTGCTGAGATAGCAGACACTACTCTCAATAACGTCTACCAGGCAATGGGTTTCTTGAGAAGATAGCATAATGAGGTGCCACTGTATCAACCAATTGGTGAATTCTTTTTGCCATGTGCAAGAGGTAAATTCAATTCGTGCTGTGACCCATCCTGCACATAAAGAATAAACCCATCAGTCATTTGATATGATTTATTAAAGTGTCGTACCCTTGAACTATTATAAGAGTAGTTACACAAACGTACATGTAGTTTGGATCATTATCAGACATGAAAAGCAATTCCAAATTTTACTGCAATATGTGAGATGGCTTTGGTTTTTAGAGTTCATCATTTGAGGTACCTGCAGTTTTGGATAGCTACTGCACAAACATGTGTCCTGGATTATCATCACAGATGTGGTACACGTACAGTTTATGATCTTTTTGTACATGGTTCTACCATGCTTTTTTAGTATAAGGATTATAAATGGTATTGAGAACTTCGATCAAAGCTAGTTTCTGGTAGATTATATAATCATCAGGTTAGGCTTTGTTGTGGGGCATTCATAACCTGCCTCATTTTAAGTCACCTTGAAGCTTATAGCAGAGGCTGCTGGGTGTAAGTAGGGATGGTAATGAACGCATCCATATGTCAATTTTTGGCTCGCTCTATACAAAATTTTGAATTAAAAATAAAAATTTTATTTTTCTAATTCAAAATTTTGTATAGGGAGGGCCAAAATTTGGCCCGTGGATGCATCTATTACCATCCCGTGTAAGTACCTCACTGGCATTCTTTCATATCCAGAAGGGAAGCCTAGATCGTTCATTGCAAAGAAAAGATAGCAAATAGAGGAAGCTTGTCTAAAAAAATTGTGAGAGTTAAATGTACAAAAGAAATATATTCATGGGAAACAATATACTTATGGGAAACAAGTTTTGGAATTAAACTGCACTTATAATATACGTTCTCAAAGGAGATATTTTTTTATTTTTTCAAGGAAAAGACAACAAGAGTCATCTATTTCATTTCATTTCAAATGAGAAGTTTTGAGAGTTAAAAAATGGGATAGTGTGCTCAAAATTTTCAGTCAGAGATTCTGTTCAAAATATGAAAATGAACCCACGTCAAGGTTTACTAGCTTGAATTCTATCTTTATTAACGTGACTTCTTCTCCCCCTCCTTTTAGAGGAGGGGCCATAGCAAAAATTGAAGTGATGGAGATCAAATTTGATTTAGGAATATATTTGATTAGATTTGGATCTTTTTAGGATTTTAGAATATTTGATTGGATTCTAATTTTATTAGCATTCTGATTTTATTAGGATTTTGGATTCTATTAGGATTTGGTTTGTTAGAGTTTCCTATATATATGGATTTGTATGGAGAATTAAAAGAGATAAATAATATTTTGAGAAATTTTCTTGAGAAATCTCTGGCGTGGAACTCGCTGAGTAAAAATCTTTCCTCGTGGATTCGTGGAGAGTGGGCGTGGGCCTGGGTGGATTCCCAAATCCCAAAAAATTTTCTCCAATTTATCATTTCTTCCTCAACCCTCTAGAAAAAACCATAATTTCAAAATCCTAACCCTAATTTCGCCTCCGTCCTGCGTCATGAAGCCTGTTGATGTTAGATAGTACGATCTATCCAAAATCATGCAAATTGGAGTTGAACCCTGCTCATTCAAATTGGAGTTGTTGCAAAGAAAAGTTTGGTATATGAAAGACAGTGAGAAAAATGCCACTATGGAATAGTGTTTGGATTTTATGAATCCAATTAACGACAACTAAAGCATCAGATTCAACAGCTAGTTTATCAACTAACTTCACCCCTAATTTGAAACGAAGTTCACAAGTTGACCTGCTAACGGTATGGACGTGAACATTTCCTTGGCAATTCACTTCTAGGTAGGAAAAAGCTGCACCCTGCTAAAGACCTTAGTTATTCCTCACTAATCAGGGAATGCTCCAGTTTTTAGTGCATTTTCTGCATTCAGATCAATTGACCACTCTATGATTTAGTTGATATTACGTATCACTTTACAAGGTACTCATTTTCGAACAATATCCTAGTAAATTTGTGGTAAGGAGGAACAGCTGAATATGATTGAGATTTACTGTAGTAGTTGAGTGTTTATATTAATACATTGGCTGAAACGTGTAGGTCTCATTGGCAGTGGCTGATATGGTAATCTAGTAATGCAGTAAAGCGCAGAATCAACTGTCAAATTTTAACTATTCCAGCGAGTATGAATTTGTAATGATCAGGCTAAAGCTGAGGAGGTTGTGATTATTAGTCTTGCATCTATAGATTGAATTAATGTACATAGTCAGCAAAATCTTAATCAAATACTTAGATATTCTGCTCTTTTCAAGGATTTAAAAAATTGTAAGATACAAAAATTTTGAAGTGTGTAAAGGGGTCTTATGGTAGCATCTATCTGTGCCTCAATAATGAGAAAATGATGCATTATACAGGAAAAGATATTAAAATCTTATACTTTTTGGGCCGCCTATACCCCCTAACGTTTTTTTTTTTTTTTTTGAACAACCTCGACACCATTAAACACTAAATTCTGTTAACTGTTAGAGGATTAGAATGCCAGAACTCTTCAATCCAAAACTCAAGCCTGAACCTAAACTCTAACCAGGATTCAAATCATTTGATGTACATGTAGTTTTGAGTTGTTACTTGCACAAACAAGTGCTGTGGATTATCATCGCATGGGGTGAGGTTGTGTGATCAGTTTGTACATGGCTCTATCCTATTCTTTCAGTATAATGTTTAAAGAATGGTATACTAGCTAAGAAGCTTAGCACTTTACTATACTGACAGTTGCTGTCAAGTTTGCCACTGACATTTGTCCAGAAATTGCTCTAAGCTGTTGCATCATCTAAGTTCTTGGCTGCGGTGCATTCATAAGCTACATCATTTTATTGTCCCAAAAAAAAAAAAAAAAACTTCATCTTTAAATCATTCTCAAGCATGTAACTGATGCTGCAGCATTCAAGTAGTTCACTGGGATCCTTTGCTACCCCGAAGGAACACCTAGGTACAAAAGAAACATGTGCATGGTAAAAGATTTTACGATTTACTCGTGTATGTATCACACATCCTCAAAAGTGAAGTTCTGAGAGTTAGAAAATGGTACGGTATACTCAAGTTCTCTTGGTATTTTAGAATCTTGGAAAGTTACTCAAGTTCTCTTGGTATTTTAGAATCTTGGAAAGTTCCGAGTCTGAATTATGAACATCATCCCATTTCAAGGTTATGAACTTGAAATGTATCATTGTTGATGGGTCTTCTTCTCCCACTCGTTCTGAAGATAGATCGTAGAAACAGACACCATTAGACAAAGAACACAAAATTTGGATTGACAATGCTGTCATGTTCTCATTGATGGCCAAAAACCCCATTATTCACAAGCCTTCAAGTGTCGAATACAAATTGGAGCTGCTATAAAGAAAAGTTAGGCAGATTAAGCCATAATTATACTCTGAAGTAGTTGCCATATTTTACGAATCCAATTAAAGACCAATAAGGTATTAAATTCAATGACTACTTCTTTATATGTTCATTCAGATCAACTGGCCACTCCATGGCTAAGCAAAATTACATAACTTCACGATAGATAATTATAAAGGGAAACAAAACAAACATACATGATTACTGCTGTTGCAATAGAAACCTAAGATGGTAACCTAAGTTAAAAAGCACCCAGATCTAGAGTCAGCTGAAGGCTCAACATGTATATGTTGGAACTTCTGAACTAGAGATTACAACAAAATGATAACATTATATGTCATGTATTTCCAGAAGTCTCATAGATCTGATCTGTGGTGTTCCTCCATTTCAACCAAGCGCGTGCTCCTTACTCCTGCAGACTCGCGAGTTCTAGCAGAGCAAGCTGCATGGTGTCCTTTCAGTCTCCTCATTAAGATGGATGCCTCCTCTATCTGTAGCTTTTGGAAAGAAGTACTAAGGGTGGAGTTAGCACCCCACGGACTCCGGCAAGCTTGGGTTGCTCGAGTGATTGAGCTTTAGGCTTGGATGTTAAAGAGACCAACAGAAAACACATGTTGCTGCATCGAATTTGCTCCAATTGCAGCAGCAGCAGCATAAGTATCTCATTGAAGGATTTACTCTACCATGCGCTGATGGGCTTTCGGCCTCCATTGCTCATCCCATATATAGACATGCCTCCAGAACAGTTGTCCATGGATTTTCTGGATATTTGCAGCAGGTATCTAGTGATGTACTTCATAATCATAATTGATTCAGAAGGTTGAGGGAATGACTTCTTGCGACAAATGTTGGTGCATATGCAAAATCTCGTTGGCAGATATGGTATCTAGCAAAGTAGTAGAGCATAGCTGTCCAGTTTTACCCATGTCGCTAAGTATGTACCGATATTGTGCGGGCATTACCCACTCTAATTTGTGAGATGTTCTGATTTTGCCTCCCAGTAGGGACTCAATTTGATTAATTTTGCAATAAACACATGTAACGCTCCTTTTTTTTTAGTAGCTTTCCAAAACGGAAGACGCTATTTAAAATTTATACTAGACAATCCAACAGTCACAGGATTCCGTAAATAGCCAATTAGATTGATAAATAATATGTCTGAAATTAAAAGATTTCATTTATACAAAGAGTTAGCTACACAAAATGGTACACTGCTATGAATATGAATACAAAATAGAGAAGTAGTATCCAGACAAAAAATGTAATATATCCTTTACGATGACGGACCCACTGATAAAACAAAATAGCATGATGGATAGAGTATATGTCTACGTAATAAATATAGAGAGATGTAGTATGCAAAAGAAAAATCTGAGTCTGGTGTCGAATCTATCAATGTCGTCGGTGGTCGACATGGATGATAAGTGGCCTCGATGTTGATGTGAATCCGGTCTAGACCTAATAACATAATGCCTAGATGCACCAAGGACTAACGTCGAGGGTAAAGGTGGGATGAAGCGAACAAGGTGTCTGCTGCGAATAGCCTCCACTAATTTTCGTATGTCTAGGTCTTCTGGTCGGACTCTACCTCCTGAGGCATATCGGGCTGGGCAATGACACATATATCATGCTGACTAAAGGTATATCCAACCTGGCCACACTCTTGACACAGAACCCCATCTACTCGATTATCTGCCTCTGGACTAAATACCCGTGTCTGCATTTTATCTGTAATCTAGCATTTGAAACTTAGGAGATTAAACCTAATAAGTAACACAAGGAAAAGATATGTGTATTATTACAGTACTAGAGATAAAAGTATGCAAATGAATAGCAGGTAAATATCCTTTATAAAAAAAATGATATGTTTAGGTCAAGTTTTTATTAGCATTTGAAACTAAATGATGAATATGATGGCGTGTAGTTTTCGTATTGTACAAGTGCCCGTGATTATCCGAGACCTGGCCTCAATACTCATAGCGCTGAATCATGACATGCCGCTAGGCATAACAGTTCAATTCTCATACTGTATTACAGTAACAGACATACCACTCTAGGTATCAATTATCAATTGATGATCCAGTAATTACCCAGGCCGTTGTAGTAAAAGAATCTCGGTCTCAATCAAGAAGTTGGCTAACAAGTTCCTTATACAATACAGTTCTTATCCATCATGTAGTTTTTCCAATCCCCATGTCAATAATACACGATATACATGAATTAATGGAAATACATGGTTTGTCAAGTTAAATTGTATACATGTCTTTATCACGAGAAATAAGAATTCAGGAATTAAAATTCAAGATCATGTACACAAGTATCACAAGGATACTTCATATCATGCAATCAAGATACAAGAAATTTGTCATCATATTCCCATGAATGATTATACCATCGTGCATCTAGTATGTCAAATGATTTATTCAAATATATCATGCACTGGGTTCAAATATTTATGCCATGTATTACGTGTTATATATTACATAAAGTTTATTATTCATAAAAGTATTATATAATACACTTTATCAGTGACAATTATCACATGTCACGCATCGTGTTATCCATCATATAGTTTTTTACATTCTCAGGTTCATAATATATTATGCACATGGCTTATAAACATCACAAATTAATTTTATATTAGGTTTGTTTGTTTTCCTTTCTCTTTTCTAATTATTTTTCAAACTTGTCCGACTGTCTTCTTAATCCAAGTATCTTCTTAGCCCAAACTCAGAAAGCCTGATTGCAAAATATTGCTCTTTCTTTCTTTCTTTTTTTTTTCTTTTTTTTTTTCTCTTTCAAGAAGTCCAGGCCCAAAAAGATTCTTTCTTTCTTTCATGTAAACTGTATTCTATCTCCACGTTACTTGTCTTGTAAAATGTATTCTATCTTTAAGCCCAAATCAAGCCCAATAAGAGTTACTTGTCATATAAACTATGTTCTATCTCTAAGTATAAAGATTAATGGTAACTCATGGCTGACTTCTATTGATAATTTTAATATCTAACTACCATCCTACCCTCAGTGATGTCACCGGTCATTACCAATAAGCCGAATCCTTTATACCTTTTTCTTTTTCTTTTTCTTTTTCTTTTTCTTTCATTTTCTTCCTTTCTCTCTTTTTCTTTCTTTATTCTTTCTTTTTTTTTAAAAATAAAAAATAAGCAAATATCACAATATTTATTTATATCAAAATTGACTAACTAATCTAGATCAATTCTAAATATCAATCAATAAATCAAAATATGTACCAAGCACATTAACAAAATAAATTATGTTCACAAATATAAATTAAATAAGGAAACGAATGAAAAATAACAGTGTTACTTGTCTCTGCCTGATCTCGAATTATCGGTTAGATTTATTTTTTCTCCTTTTCTATTTTTTTTTTCTCTTCTCTCTTGATTGGTTTTTGGCCGAGAGAGTGAGAAGAAAGTGAAAAGAGAGTGGGAAGAAGAGAGTGAGTGGCTCTCTCTTTTTATTTATTTATTATTTTTTTTTCTTTAGTTTTTCCCGTGACTGGAACTACCAGGATGGAGGAGAATGGGCTACTGTGAAATTTTTTTTTGAGAGAGTAAAATTTATGTTTGTCCAAGAGTATTTTGGTAATTTTATCTAATCCTCCATGCATCCCATGCAAAGAACCATATCCACCAAGTGCCCCCACTCACTTTAATTAATTTTGTAAAGAAATTTCTAATTTATTTAATATTTTATTATTTACTATTCCGATAAATATTTTTCAAATACTACTAATTTAATGCGTGCTCAACGAGTACCAGAAAATTATACGTTTTTCGTTTCGGTATCCAGCATAAATTAACCAAAATTTCAAAATTTCGAAGTAATTAGAAAGATAATTTAATATTATTAAATTAGTAAATTTGAAAATATTTTTCGTATTTGCAAAGAAAATTTTTGAAAATCTTAAATATTATAAAACTAATAATTGCAAAAATCTAATGTTGAAGTTTGTGAACTTAAAATTACGTATATCGAAAATTATTTCGGTATTCAAAATTAATCTCAATAATCTTATTCGATACGATAAGAATACAAATAGTTCGAAATTTGGAATATTACAGTAGTACATATATGTGAGTTTGACAGTACTTTTCTTTGGTTTGGTATTCAAAGGGCTATTCTTACGTGGGACAATATTCATCGACCTGGGCGGAAACGTCCGGGTGTGTATGCTTTATGTTAGGGAGCGTGAATGAGTGTGTGTACTTTATGTTTGGGACCGGCAGAACAAATCCAACTTACATTTATAGGATGACCATTTAGTAAAGAAATCTGGGGACTTTGTTTGGTCCATGGGAAGGGCTTTCACAGAGTGAGGGAGTACGGAGATTTCCATGATGTTTGGTAGGCTGGTAGCAGGTCCCCTAAGCTAAAGGGTGTATAAGGCGTAGAATTACTATCGGTGTGATTCTTTGGAACATTTGGTTGGAAAGAATCAATAGAACATCTGGTTAGAAAGAATCAATATAAGTTTCAAAGAGGAATCTCTATTGTTTTATCCTGTTGACGGTGCGATTGATTTGTGGATAGGGGACGTCCAGTCGGAGGCTGATGTCCTTGCCAGACTTGGGCCAAACAGGAAGAATCCTTGTAGAAGTTTGAATCCCCAGAGCCCAGCCATTTCTTGATCCTGACGCCTCTATGGTAGAGAGGCCGAGCCAAATTCTGATAGAAGTATAGAATCAAGCACCAATAGACAAAGAACGCAGAATAGACATGACAAGCTATATAAAATCTGCAGCTGAAGACAGAGCAGAATGCCACTCTGGACTAGTACCAGATTCTATGAACACAATAAACAACCATGAAAGGATCAAATCAGATTCGACAACATGAAGTTTACCTTTGAACTACACACAAACTCACAGCCAAGTTTGCAAGCAAAACATTCTATTTACTACTGAGACGTTACGTGCATATCTCATTTGCAGATGTGGCGATCTAGCAGAGTAGAAAAGCATGGCTGTCTAGTTTTGACCATATTTCAGTATGTACGTACTAATGCTGCCTAGGCAAAACCCAGGAGGTTGTCGTCATTAGTCCTCGAGTGAAAAATGTTTATCTAATATCCACACTGACGCAGCCGTAAATTCGATTAAATGTACACAGTAGGAAAAATCTTAACCATGCACATAGACATACATAGTCATTAGATTTTGCGGGATATGTGAAATACAGTTTTAAGCAAGGCAAAGGTTTTTATTACAGCATCTAAAAAGCTCAAGAAATGAGGAAAAGATGCATTAGTTCGCACGACATATGGTCTCCAAACAGATTAATTTCATTATGTAGACTGTGTATTGTCCACCAAAGGCTGAAGAAGCGAGGAGCAAGGGATGGATCATATATAGAATCCAAGATTCCAAATTATGCTTACCCTCATGAGGCAATCTACAGCCATTTTATGACGATAAATTAATCCTCGTGTACTTTTAATGCATCTGAAAATGCCAAGGATTATTACTTACTGCACTAAACCATTTTGTCACATTCATTCAATATAATAAATCAAACAAACAGTAGACTTTAGCCCAAACATACACTCATGAGATGTAACCACGCGTCTCTCTAATGGTATGAGAGAAGCCATTAGAGACGATGAGTTCGAATGAGCGCGGGAGATATCAATTAGAATGAGATGTAGGGAAAGGAAAGCCCTAGGAAATATGGGGGTAAAATAGGAGATAGAAAATTAAATAAATTATTCTACAATTTTATGAGGGCATATTAACCTTAGAGACTGATTTCGAACTACTTAACTAGATTTGAGGGACTAGTGCTCAAATAATGCGATTCGGTGGAGTCAATTCACAGTATAATTTGGAAGGTTAATGCACAAAAAGCCTAAAATAAAAAAAGACTAGTATTGTATATTAGTTACCTCAAAATCTGATACCAACATATTGTTTTCAAGGCTATTATCAGATATTTAAAAACTTTACTAGGCAATAGAAATATGGTGGGGGCTTAATTTGGCGAATAAGAAGCAGATAAATAAGTTTCGTTGTGATGTTAAAATACTGAAATGTTGCAGATGTTAAGAGACAGAAAAGAGACTCTTGCACAGCCTCTTGAACGTGAGAGGTGGAGACTATTTCGGTAAAGGAAATGGTGTCTCCTCATCGATCTCATTGACATGGTAGGATGAAGATGTCATAAATAAATTATATTAAAAATTAAAGCTTAAAGACTATTAATGAAGAGAGTAGAGAGATTTAAAGAGTTTTCTTATAATATAAGAGAGATTAGAGAGTTTGAAAATTTGTGAGGAAAATAAAAAAAAATGGGGACATTTTATTGGGGTTGGATGCATGGTGGTTTGAAATGTAAAATAAAAATTATATATAACCCTCAACTATTTTTAGGCCCAAAAAATTGATTTTGCAAAAAAAAATTTGCAAACAATCCCGCGAGGGCTAAATGGAACAGGCATTGAAGTCCAAACCGTCAAAAGACTTGCTGCAAACAGAGAGGGCAGGAAATGTCACGAGCAGAATGACCAAAAATACCAAGTTTGACAGAGAACCAGCAAGCATTGTTGTTCCTCATCAATGTGGTCTTCATCCGACATTATTCCCCTGTTCAATCTTCAAGCTATAATTTATCAGGAAATACTTTTGAGAGTTGCTAGATGCGCCCTAACTTTTTCTTAGGGGGAGGAGAACATCCAACTTTTTCTTAGGGGGCAGGAGAACTATAACTGCCGCCGTTGTTATCGCTGCTACCATCGTTATTACCACTGTCATTGTCGCCGCTATCGTTGCTGGTGCTACTGAGAGAGGAGAGAACGACAAAAATATGAAGCTCACTTTGAAAAATTAGACAAATTTTAAACTTCCTTGAGACTTGGGGCTCACATGGGGCGCAGCTGCTTGAACCTCTGTGCCATCCACTAACATGGGACTGTATTGCAGAGATTAGATACACATTCAAAATTTAAACTTAAGGTACCAAAATAATTATTATTAAATTTCCCCCATTAGATAAATATTGTACAACAGTAGCAGCTGTGTTGAAGATCTACACTTTGCAAAGGAAGAGAATAATCTAATCCAAGCAACTTTTCTGGAACAAAGGAAACAAGACTGCGTCTAACAACCACAAGCCAGGCATACACTCAAGATTCTGTTTCCCTAGTAAGAAAAGCAAAAACCTGCTTCAAATTTCCTCTACATGGCCGTGCGTTTATTGCAAATTTACACACAAAAACTAGCCGCTTTTTCATCTCCCACTTGGTTATGCTCGTATCCTCGAAGGACTTTCCACCATCAAAAGATCCTGAAATGATGTAAATTCTCCTCAGAATACTAAGAATAATTCTAAAAAGATTTGACTATTTAATTTTGAAAAGTTAAAAATAGAAATCAAAACATCACCACCATCAATCATTGAGTAATAAAAAGTGCACAAATAGTTAAAAGTAACGGAAGAAATTAATATTAAATTGATAATAAAATTACAATGCAATCTTAATTAACACTTTAACTATATCACCATCCTATGAGTTCAGTCTGTTGCTACTTTGTTCAGGTGGGCCAACAATGAAGTCTTAGTAGGTTTGTTGATAGTAGCACTAATAATTACCCGTACTATACAGAATTTATATTCTAGAGCTCGAATTTGATTTATGTCTGGCAACTAATCATCCTACTTTCCCAGATATGATCCTGAATTAAATATACTTAGTTCATGTAAACCAAAACATATAAATGATGACAATCTGTGTTCCTTCATTGACATGGTAAACTAATAGACATGCCGTCTTGTTTTTAGAAGATTAACCACTAGTAAGCGGGTGCATATCTACCAACCAAAATCAACGAACTCAGAAAACAGAACTAGAAGCAATTGCGTGCATAATATCCTTTAACTTTTGACCCAAAAACTATAGACTGCAAGAAAAATAATGCTAAAATATATCTTCAAGAAAACAAGCCAAATTGTTTCAAAACAATCTAACAAAAGTAGCAGAGGCTTTACCCAAAAATTTATGCATGTACAAAAAATGTGCACCTGATATCACAAAAGCACCCCAAACACCCAAAAGAAAAAAAAAAAAAACAAAAACAAAAAACACACCCACCCACACAAAACACCAAACAAAATTTTTTGAAGAAACTTAGTGTTCTCCATTTTCAGAAAAATTTTCGTGATTAGGAGTGATGAATGACTCAAATGATTGTCTAAGAATGATATCTCATTTTCTTAGATGGAATAATTTTTTTTTTATTAAACTCCAAAAAAACAAAGACAAATCTCAACCCTACATACACAATGGGGGTCCACACACCACTCTTGGATTGCATCAAGAATTATTAAAATAAAACATAATTTTTTTAGATATTATTATCCTCATATATCATAATGGAACAAACATCTGTCTTGATATTGTAATGTCTTAAATTTGCACAGTAGTTATAAAACAAACACATGCCCCAATAACTGCACCCCCTGTTCAGATGCTTGGATCCACCCCTGTTTTCAAGGGACAAGACCATCACTTGGGTAATAGTAGTTACCTCTGAATCATAGTTTAGTTTATGCAAGTGTTGTGAATCGGGCCACCTAGTAACTATTGATTTCAATTCTTTCGAGAAATAATAGGGAGCCCACAGACGAACTTTACAAGTATAAAGAAAGGGATGGTGAAACAAAAAACCTATCCCTTCAAAACTTCAAAACAATAACATTCTAAGCCCAAACAACAAATCAAAATATTAAAAAGATAAACACGTTAGAAATCAAACCTCTTTCGTCAAATAATATTGTTATAATAGCAAGGCATACGCATACGCTAATATCTTCACCTGCAAGCAGATGACAGTGCGTTACAATATGAGATATTGAGTTGATTTCAACTTTAATGCACTGTGGCAGCTATTCAAATCATCATCACAACTCAAAGTCACGACTTACCATCATGACAACAAATCAGGAGCTTCCTCTGTTTACTCAAGTGTAGCTTTGCAAAATCAATTGCAGAAGTTAGATTATTCATCAATGAAAACCTGTCCAACTTCGAGGTCTATCCAGCGGCAAGATTAAAAAGGTCAAAAAGTATGTAGCCGCACAATGAAAGAGTAAAAAAAAAAAATTCCTTTTGAACAATGAATGTGCTGTCTTTCACGCACCACTATAGGGAGATGCAAATAGGAATCGGCAATTGCAGAAGAGAAGGAAGCGGACTTGCTGTCACAATTTAATACACAGTCAACATCATCAGAAAGATTCTCAACTGCATCAAAAAAAAAAAAAAAGAAAAAAAAAAAGATGTTTTGTGGGTAAGAGTAGACTAGTCATAATAGAATAAAAGAGTACATACAATTGAAATAAGATAAATGAAATCTGCAGGCAAAATATGAAAAGCAATTGATATTGTAAAGATAAACAAAATCTGCAATGCAAAATATTCTCTCAACATGAATTAAAGCTGCTAATAAGAATATCAAGTCTCAATTTTTGGTTCTCCTTTTATTCATTTACTCGATAACTAAACAATAAGCTTTCAATAAGGACATGATCTCCATTATGGACAGAAGGTGTTAGACCCCACAAAAATTTCACGGCCCAGATAGGACATAGCGTATTAGTTTGTTTTGTGAATGCATATATTATTTACACTATAATACACAAATATAGAGGTGTTATACTTTGCAGTTATAAACAGAAGAAATTTGACTAGTAAATTTATTCCCCTAAAAATGGCATAAATATCAGTCACACATTCCTAAAATCAATAAAAGCAGACATGTAAACTGACAGGTGTGACAACAGAAATATATGTAAACACCAAAATTTTAAATTGTCTTATAAATCGTACTAAGAAACTAGTGGTAATGCGTATGAATTTGTTTCCCTTTCTATAATCTACTCTATTTACTCATCATCGTCGTCATCTAAAGCATTTTCCATCCAGATGGAGTTAGTTGTGGAGCGTCAATCAAAGTTCAGAAAGCTGTAATCAGTAATTAATCAAATTTTTATGAATGGCTGCCAACTAGACTATACAGATTAACTATATATAAGTTGATGCCCAATTCTGGCCATTCAGGTGAGTCTTCCACTTACAAATTTGCCAGGTAAACCCTTTTTATTACTACGAAACTAAACTGACAATGGTGGAGTAGCCAGGCGGGTAGGTGAGGCGGGTAGGTGAGGAACTGGTTTCCCAGAAAAGAGAGAGAACAGAGGTTGAACCCAACACAGTTCTGAGCAAGAGAGGACCATTCTAAGAAGGTTACTACTATAAAATAATAGAGAGGAAAATACTAAAAACAACTCAAAAATGGTTTATTATTAGTCTAAAAGAAGAAACATATTGTAGTTAACTATTTACGGTTTCAGTCTTTCAGACTAGGCAAGAGTTGTGGCATACACGAGAGAGGAACTCCTAAGTTTATACAGTAAATTAAACATTTATGAATCCAAGATTTGACCTCCATAAAACTTAAGTACAGATGGCCTCAGTCCAAACTTAAACCAGTAGAATGGTTGGAAGCTGGACGAGATTTAAAGATAGCTTACCATGAGAAGTTCTACCCACTGCAATATTAGTTTGACCTATCCAAGAACAGTAACACTCATCTTTAGAAGATTTTATGCTAAAGGAGCTGTTTGGAAGTTCAGAATTCATGATCTGACAACTGGAATGACTTTGCTTGTTGCTGAAAGTATCAATTCCGCATGACTTGTGAAGCTTGACCGTAACTTGAGGAGAAACTACACCTCGTAGGGAGTGATACACCCTTTCTTTTTCAACAATTTCATGAACTTTTTGGTTGCATAAATCTGGCCCAGAATCAATGATATCAAACACATTATTCCAAAATAAATTAGGAGATAAACCCCGGGCCCAACTTTCTTCATCGTCGCCAGCACCTGGGATATAATGCCAACTAAATTCTGATGTTGTTCTTTGTTGAATTATTCCGTTAGTCGCAGACGCTGAAATTAGGATGATGGGTGTGAAATCCCAAGAATTATAATCAGGTACTTCATTCAACCAGATAAGAGTTCTTTGGGAAATCCACAATGGACGCAGCGGCTTTCTCAGAGATGAGGAAACAGTATCAATATCAGCGCCACAGGCTTCCAGTTGTTCGGTCCATTCTTCAAGGCGAGCCTCTATAAATGCTTTCTCTGTATTAAGGACCCACACAGGAAGATGCAAAGAACAATCCCAAAAATCAGAGATATGACCCATCTCCTCAATTTTATTAGAACAGCTTTTTAATTCCTGCAGCAAAAGAACAAATGTCATTGTTGTAACAAACTGGAGAACTGTACTGAAGGACTGAGATCAATATTATCAATGCAGCACAGGCATATTGAATGCTTTGATAAGGAAACAGAAAAATGACAAAGAATAAAGTACATATCCAGGCCAGCGAATAAGGCCTGTTAAGGAACTAAAGGTAAAAAAATGAGTGGCTTCATGTGGCAGTCACATGCTACAGGCTAATACATATTCTCATCCGGAACAATCACAATCAGAAGGTTCTAATGTAATTGAACCATGCCAGACATTTTCATAAATTACAAACACTAAAACATAAGATTATCAAGAAGAAACTGAGTTTAATCGAAGTAAGGTAGAAAAAAGAAATGAATCAAACCACTATAAAAGCTGTAAATGTAGTTTCTAATTATCTAACTTGTGTGAAAACATTATCATATGCTTTGAATATTCCCTACAGGTGCATGTTTGAATCAACTTAGACTTGTACCGGATAAAATAAATTATACAGATGACTGGGGAAAAAAGACTAGGAGTTAGAGGCTAAGAAACAGAATAATGGGTACTTCTTTAACGAAGGAGTGTACATGCCAGACATTACTTCTTGGATACTCACAGGAAACGTGTTAGGCAGTTGTCAGACATTCTGCCAATTTTAAAATAAATTATAATTTATGGTTTCCCTTTGAAAAAAGAATTAAGTTCCAGTAGCTTTGACATAATGTTATTATAAGCAAATTTGTGATATGCAATCCCACACACTACAAAAAACATTTTTATTGCTAAGAACCATAGTGTCTACTGGCTTGTATTAGACTGACGATGACAAGCTAAAGATAGAAGAATTAGGAAGTCCTACTCAGAGAAAATGAGCAGTCCTTGTCTTGTGCAGCCGGTTTCTTCCACAATCCCTCTTCCCACCATGCAGTCCATTAAAATTCCACAAAGATTGTGTGATGATATTGATAGAGCTAACAGGAACTGCATCACTCAGAATTATTGCAACCTGATGCAGGCAAAAGCTATAATTGATAATCCCATATAATAAACTCTGTTTATCCTTTCATATTAGCATGTAACTAATCCAGTACATATTTATAGGAAGTGGCACACTGTAATGCCCCTCAAAATATAGGGTTGCAGAGTCGTCGACAGTATACTCGTGAGAAAATTTAAGACTAAAATGTTGACAAGAAAAATTTATATCTTTGTAATTACAAAATTTCCCTAAATTAGCTATGGGAAAACACAGCATGAACACACCTACTGAGGACTTAGGGGAATAATTGGATGATATTCTCACAAAGATTCAAACTTTCTTCTAAAAGTAAAATCTTTTAACTCACCAATTCACCATCACTCCTATTCTCTGCCCGCCACCTCTCTAATCGCCTGGCGATCGCCCGATTCAGCACGCATGCCCAAATAGGAATCGTCTTCGACATGCTATCAGGAAATCTCTTCCCTTTTCGTGTCGAATCAACAATTATACACCCTCCCCTCTGCCCTAAACCAAAACAAACCCCCAAATTCAAAATAATAATAATAATAATAATAATAATAATAATAATAATAATAATAATAATAATAATAATAACAATAAATTGAAATAGAAAGAATCGCTAGTTAGGGCAAGAAGCGATATGTTAATTACCGGCGAGCTGCGCGAGGTGAAGGTTGAGGCGAGCGGTGTTGAAGGAGCAGTGGTTGGAGTGGCCGTCGGTGGACTTGAAGTAGCAGGTGGACTCGAAACGGGAGGAGTACCAGAGGCCGCACCGGAGGTTAGCAACGAGAGGGAGATCAGGCCAGAGGGCGGCGATCTCGGAGACGAAGATGGAGTCCTCGTAGATAGAGCGAAGGGCGTTGTAGATCGAGTTTCGTCTCTTCTTGATGCTTCTTGTTGCTTTGTAGATGCTCATCCGCTGCTGCTGCTGCTGCTCTCCGTCCATCGCCACTGCCACTGGTGTCGTCGCCGGAGTCGAGGGGGAAAAGATTTGGGGGAGGCGAGATAAATTGTGATGACCAGATGGGAAAGGGTCCGAGTCGGGTTTATAATAAAGGATACACGTGCGGATCCAATAGAATGTTTTATAACTTGCGTCTCTAGTCTCATACGGGAACTTCTAAATGGGCACAAGTTTTTTCCTAGTGAGCCCAGTTAAAACTCCCAATATATAACAACTATGTCCTCTAAAAAAAATTTCCATCTTATCCTTCTTCCTTCTCCCGCTCTAAATAGGCAGAACAGAGGGCCGCCATTCGGACTGACAGTTAGTCCGAACAACTCTCGGCTGTTCGGACTGACAGTCCGAACAGTCTTCATTTGTTCGGACTGTCAGTCTGAACAAATCAAGTTTGTTCGGACTGACAGTCCGAACAAATCAAGTTCGTTCGGACTGTCAGTCCGAACAACTGGGATCTGTTCGGACTGTCAGTCCGAACGGATCCGATCTGTTCGGACTGACAGTCCGGACAGGAGCTTGATTTGGCCACTGCCTTATCGACTCTATTTACTTATAAAAATTGATTTATCATTAGTTAACCGAATTTAACGTCAGTTTATAGACTTATATTAATAACAAATAATACATTATTATCGAAATATAGGGAAGGAAGCAAAAAACATACAATTATACACTGACACACTGATACACCAACCCATTGATACTCTGATACATCGTTTATTGTGATACAATGATACACCGACAAACAATGATACACAAATACAATGATACTGCTGATACACAAATACAATAATACTCATGATACACCGATATACGGATATAATGATACTTGGATACACCCATACAATGAAACAACGATACAATTACTGATACAATGAAATAGTGAAGATTATAAATAGGGTTCCCTACGTATAAAACAAATAATATTTTATACAAATTAAAGAAATACGATCAAATACAAACGTAGTGTTTATATTAAACGAACAAAAAGTGACCAATAGGGTTCATTACAAACAAAAACCATAAATTCAACAAATTCATCAAAATGTTTGCCAAATAAGTTTACACCGGCCACGTGAAGTTCCTTACATCATCCATATCATTATACATCTCACACATTGATCACTGTCTCATTGTCTTCCTCGGAGGTTGACGTCTGCTTCTGGTTCGAGTCAAATTTACCGTATCGGGTGCATTAGGAGTGGATTGATTTAGACTTGGTTCCTCTGCTTGCTCTTCAGGTGGTTCTTCTGGCTGAGTGCAACCAGTTAGCACGGCTTTGATCTTCGCAAGTGCAGTAAATAACAACCCAGATCGCTTCTTGAATGCCTTATCCCTTTGCGCAAGTAATGGATCGATTATTGCTTCTATGCGTGTATATCTCTGTAATATTAATGAAGCGAAAAAAATAAGCATCAGATAAACTGGGTACTATATGGGACAAAGAATAAAGAACATATATGGTTAGTACCTCATCAACGATATTTGGCTGGGTTGATTGACTTCCTTCCTCTGCTTGGGGTTCATCTGGTGCTACTCCAAGAAAGCGCTGTGATATATTAGAGAACCAAGAAATATAATCTGACGTGCAATCAGATGGGTAGTCAGCAATAGACCCACGGTGCTCCAGATACAATACGTGATCATACCAATTTCTCCACATCTCCTCAATGTGAGTGTACTTAACCACATAGCTATTGGCTGTTATACCCCGTGCTTCACGTAACGCTGAGAATGGTGGAGGTGGAACGTACTGTTGACGACCAAACTGCCTTAGTACCCGTATCGAATGGTACGGCTCAATCACGCTGAAAATCTTCAACGTACCCATAAAAAATGTAATTTCTCTGAACAGATATTTCTCTCTATAATTCCGATATGGATCCCAATCAACCTGCATGTACGTTGGATACAAAGAAGTACATTAGTTACCAATATATAACTTGCAAACTAAATAAGCACATTAAAAAGGGAAAATGTTACCTGGTTGCCTGTGAGTTTATCTAGATTTGACCGAATAGACTGCACATGTGATTGGAAGATATTGTGATCCCGTCTGCTCAACCAGCAACAAGCAAGTGGTTCACCGTCAGCAAAAGATAGGTTCGAGACCGGCATAAAACTTGGAAAATGAGCGAAAATCCAAGTCTGTAGTAGTATCAGATACCCGGCAATCTGAGCAACGTTAGCTCGGGAAGCAAGCCCAAGCTGCCTATATAACCATGCAAGAGCACCAACACCCCATGCGAACGTATGGACATCTTCGAGATCATGCAGCAATGGTAAGTAATCAATAGAAACTCTCGTACAGCTCTTGTCCGCAAAAATCGTGCAACCAAGAAGATACAGTAAATAAGCCCTAGCAGCACACCGAATCCTATATTCAGTGTCTGTATCCACAACCCCGCAAAATTTTTCTCTTAACCAATCCAGTCGAACCGATGCACCGCTTTTCGTATTAAGCTCATTCCATGCTTCAGAATAACTGACGTCCAAGGAATGAGTAATTGTATCAGCAGCTTCACGTGAAACTGCTGATACTTGTTGGCAGACGGATTTTCCAACTACAGGTAAGTCAAGCAAGTAGGAAATATCATCTAACGTGATCGTCATTTCACCAAATGGCATATGAAATGTGTTTGTTTCAGGATGTCATCTCTCGACAAATGCGCTAACCTCAACAGCGCTAATGTACTGGTAGGAGCATTTGACCAATGGATGCAATGAAAACTCACGTACTAATTCCATGAATCGGGTGTTTGGCTCAGGTGTCAACAATGACCATGCACTTATTTTTCTCCAGTGACTAATACATCGAAGTGGATCTCGTTCCTGTATATATACTATAGTCTTAACATATGTACACACACAATAGATTGTTTTATGATTTTTAACGGGAAATAATTACCTCATCTTTTAGAACGAATAAAGCAACGTGCGTCTTGAAACTCTTCAGTACTGATAAATCAACTGGACCTCGGTAATTTGACTCATGAAGATCATCTTGAGAGCCTCCTGCATCAGTATTCCCTTCTTCTAGTCTTGCACTATCATATCTGATCAAATTCGGAGTTTCTATATTTAATTCAGTATCTACGGCCACTTCGATTTCTCTCTCTCGTATCGGGCGTTGGATTTGTGGTCGAGATGCTGCTTTCTTCCTCCTTAACGAGGCAGTTGGTCGAACGCGAGAAGATTCTGCTGGTGGGGAGGTGTGGCAGCGGAGGGTGGGGGCGGAGGGTGGGGGGGTGTGGCAGCGGAGGGTGGCAGCGGAGCGGAGGGTGGGGCCGGAGGGTGGGGGGGTGTTGGGCTAGGGCTAAGGCGGCGGAGGGTCGGGGCAGAGGGTGGGGGGGTGTGGCACTGGAGGGTGTGGGGCAGCGGCGATGGACGGTGGGGCAGCGGCGGCGGGTTTGGAAGGAGAAGAGAGGAGAGGATTTTGGGTTTAGAGGGAGTGGAGATGGAAGTGAGGAGAAGAGTGAGATGAAAATATATCTGAAGGGCATTTTGGGAATAAAAATATGCTCACTAAGAAATTCTCCTCTTTTCTGAATTGATACTGGGCTCACTAGGAAATCTGGGCTCACTAGGAAAAAAGTTGTGCGCCGTTAGAAGTTTCCGTCTCATAGGGAAACTTCTAAAGGGGCATAACTTTTTTCCTATTGAGCCCAGATTTCCTAGTGAGCCCAGTAGATTTTTCATTGTAAGGAAAATTTCTTAGTGAACACATATGGTATTACCAAAATACCCTTCCCCCTATATCTCCTCTTCTCTTCCTCTTCTCTCATCATTTCTCCTCCAAACCCCAACCCAAACTTCCACTCTTTCTCTCCCACTTCCACTTATCCTCTCCATACTTGTTCTCTCCTCATTTCTCCTTCCAAATCTCCCCCCTCTCTCTCCCATTCGTAGACCCCTGCTACTTTCCCTGTCGCCGCCGCCGCAGACCGCCCTGCCCCGAGCTTTCGCCGCTGCCGCCGAGGTCCCGCCGCCGCCGCCAGTGTTCTCCCGCCGCCGCCTTCCCGCCATTACTAGGTGAGTTTTTCTAATTTAGTAATATTTATTTTAAATTTTAGTTTTTATTATTTTTGGATTAAACAAGTCTTGAATATTAGGGTTTGGTGATTTTGTTGGGTTTGAGAGGAGGAAGAGGGGATGAGGTAGCAAGTTTAGTTGTAACATTTTTTTGTTAATTTTAATTTTTAATATTTAGATTATAATTATTAAGAAAATTTAATATTATAATTCCAATTGTAAAATATGTGAAATTTAGTTATTTTTTATAATCATGAACGTTAGTATTAAAATTTATTAGTTAATTATGAAGTTTGATTGTATTGTCCTAATGGTTGATTAAGTTGCAAAAAGACGGTTTTAGTGTCTTTAAAATTTAATATTATACTATCTTGCAGAAAAAAAATTAGACAAAAAATTATATTTGTAGCAAATTTTACTTTGTAAGTTCATACTTACATGTACAAAAGTTAGTGTTATGAAAAATAACATCTAAAAATTAAATATCTTTGTATTCCATAGATGGATCCGACGGAATCTTCTCGCATACGACCAATTGCAAAGATTAAAGGCATTCAAGAAGCGGCATGGGATGTTATTTAGTGCACTTGCAAAAATTAAAGCCGTGCTAACTGGTTGCACCCAGCCAGTAGAACCAACAGAAGAGCAAGCAGAGGAACAAAGATATGATCAAACCACTCCTGATGCACCCGATACGACTTTAATGACACGAATCAGAAGCAGACGTCAACCGCCGAGGAAGACAAGAAGACAGTGATTAGATTATAGTAGTTGTGCATTGATATATTGTTGTAAGGAACTTCAAGTGGCCAGTGTAATTGTTTATTTTCAAACATTTTGAAGAATTTGATATATATGGTCTTTATATGTAATGAATCCTATTATTTGTTTTTTGTTCGACTAATATATACACTAAGTTTGTAATTGTTTAATTTGTATGGGATCTTATTTATAATCTTTACTATATTAATGTATTAGTTATTGTATCGTTGTATCAGGTTATCGGTGTATCTATGTATCATTGTATCATTATATGGGTGTATCAGGAGTATCAATGTGTTGGTGTATCAGGAGTATCATTGTATCGGTGTATCATTTGTTAATATATTAGTTTTTAATATATTAGTTGTTAATATATTATCCATATATCATTGTACTGGTTGTTAATACATTAACCGATATATCGTTGATATACCATTGTATTGGTGTATTAGTTGTTAATTTAGGTCCGTAAAGTGACGTTAAATTGGTTTAACTAATGATATATCAATTTATTACAACTTATAGAGTGGGTGATGAGTTCAGAGTAGTTGATTTAGGCCGGACCCCTGTCCGGACTGACAGTCCGAACAACACTAAACTGTTCGGACTGTCAGTCCGAACAAGACTGAACTGTTCAGACTGTCAGTCCGAACAGGGGAGCCCCGTTCGGACTGACAGTCCGACCAGAGTGGATCTGTTCAGACTTACAGTCCGAACAGTCTAGTGCTGTTCGGACTGTAAGTCCGAACAGTCCAGTGTTCGGACTGAACCCAAAAGCACAATCTATAATTGGTGGAATTAGTTGGATGGAGTTGGAATTGCTTGAGGGGTTCTGGATTTAGCCATTAGTATGAAAGCTCAACTCAGAAGAATTAATCAAACCAACTCCTCCCTGAACCCAAAAGCACAATCTATAATTGGTGGAATTAGTTGGATGGAGTTGGAATTGCTTGAGGGGTTCTGGATTTAGCCATTAGTATGAAAGCTCAACTCAGAAGGATTAATCAAACCAACTCCTCACAGATGGGAAAAGCTGTGAGAATTACGGTGCCTACAATTTGGCTCAATATACTTTACAAAATCATAAATAAAGAAAAAAATTGGCTTTAAACTACCAAATTAACAAAAGAAAATGAGGAGATGGAGAAATAAGTCTGATTTTTGCATTAAAAAAAAAATTACCTCTCGCGCGCACGGGAATGCAGGAGGAAGCAAGAGGAAGAAGAAGAAGGGTAAAATGGGATTTTTTTTTTATGAGGGCAAACTTGTTATATAGGGGAAGTTATTAACTGGGCTCACTAGGAAAAAAGTTGTGCCCCTTAGAAGTTCCCTCTCATAGGGGAGTTTCTAGATGGGCACAGCATATTTCCTAGTGAGCCCACTTAAAAGATCGTTTTATTTACCACTTTGCCATTATTTTTTTGGTAAAAAATACCCTAGAAAATAGAATCTCCGGCCTCCTGATCCGGGCTAGCCAACCCAGATCAGTTTGGTTGATTCGGGGCTGATAGCCCGGATCAACCAATAAGATTCGAGCTAGCTAGCCCGGATCAGAGAGCCAGAAATCTGGAACCTTGATCCGGGCTAGCCAGCCAGGATTAAACCTTCCCATCCGAGCTAGCAGCCCCGGACAGGGAGCACAGGTCCGGGTTGGTTAGCCCGGATCAGAGGGTGAGCGAGAATAAGTAAAAAAGATGAAACTCCCATGTCATAACATGCGCATCTGGTGTAGTGGTTATCATAATACCCTCCCATGGTACTGACCAGAGTTTGATTCCCTGGATGCACAATTTTTATTTCTTCTCTTTTATCACCATTGCTTGTTATTGTTTTTTCCCACTAGAGTATACTCTTTGATGCAGAAATGAAAGTAAACATTGCTTGTTATTGTCTTTTCCCACTAGAGTATACTCTTTGATGCAGAAATAAAATTATACAAAAATCTCAAACATGTATTAAACAAAGAAGTGAATAAAAAATATATGACATATGTCCAATAAGAGCCAGAGAAGTGCCCAAATTTTGAAAGTAATTACGGATTGTCAAAGAAGTTTGCATCCAGCACTTATCTAACATGGATAAAACTTCGTGACAGAAGTGTCATTGCTATCTATTTATCCCGAGCCAAAGTGTCAAAATTCTCATTCATAATTCTTTGAAGATTTGTTCCCAAAATTTTATTTACCTTTAATAGAAAAGCAAAGATGAAGAAACAGTAGTTGTAATCCAAGTTTCCGAAAGAAATCAAATATAGGTATTTGTTTCTTCAAAATGAAAGTAAGAAAGACAAATAAATATGGAAGGGAACGAAAAACATGTAATTTTCATTTCTGGATGTAATTTTCATTTCGGGATATAATGGTATAAACATGCCCGCGCACAAAGCACTGCTAACAACACAGACATAGAGAAGAAAAGAAAAGAAAACCAAAAAATAATAATAAAGAAGGAAAGAAGACCAACGGGTATTTTTGTCCTTCTTTAATGGTGTATTCACTTTAAATATATCTTTAATTTACAAATTACAAATAATTTTACGAAACATGACAGATTCTAAAATTATTATCATCATTACAAGCTTCATATTTCTAGTATTTTGATCCACCAGCAACGAGATGAGACAAAGAAAATTGCAAGACGCTCGAACACCATCCGAAACCATCTTCTCAAAGAGCTGGCAACTTTCACTCAGCTTCCTAACCTTTAGAAACCCATCCAGCAAATTGTTATAGATCACTGTATCAGGCCGAACACCATTATACTCCATCTCCCGAAACACCCAGCTCGCTTCCTCCACCAAGTACGTTTTGGCACACCCCTGGATCAGCGTCCGGAACAGTCCTAGTGCAGCGCCTAGCATCCCCCAGCACCCAAACGCATGTATCCGCATGTTGTAACCCCGGCGATCAAACCGAAAGTTTCTCTTGGACAATTCGTCGAATAGGTCGCGGAAGTCCTCTGCATGCCGGCTCTGCGGAGTGCGACGATCAGGCGGGTGCAGGTGGCAGCGTCCGGGTGGTGATGCGTTGACGACTGGAGCGTTTTCATGAATATGGAGAGGGCGAGGGGGAGCTGGGGCTTGTCGATGAGCGCGAGGACGACGGAGCTGTAGGTTTGGGGAGTGAGAACGGCGCCGGAGTTTTGCTGCGCAATATTGAGAGCGGCGAGGGCGTCGTCAAAGCGGGAGTGGCGGAGGAGGGAGTTGAGGACGGCGGCGAATGTGGTGGGGTTGAGGAAGCGGGAGGGGATGGCGAGACAAAGGATGGGGAGGAGGTGGTCGATGTAGTTGGAGCGGGCAAGTGATCGGAGGAGGACGAAGGGGGCTGGGGAGGGGAGGGGGGAGGGAGATAATGGTGACGTGGCATGGAAGTAGAGGGAGAGCTTGGTGGAGGGGAAGATGGAGGGGTGGCGCAGGAGGTGGAGGACGGCGGAGGGGAGAGAGGGAGAAAGGGATTTAGAGCGGAGGGGAGAAAGGGATTTAGAGAGGAGGAGATGGTGAGGGTAATTCGGGTATATAGGTGTGCTCACTAGGAAAAACCAGGATTTTTTAAAAGGAAGGGTGTGCGCACTAGGAAAAGTGGGCTCACTAAGAAAAAAACTGTGCCCATCTAGAAATTCCCTCTCATAGTGGTGCACTGCGGGAAATTCTAAATGCGCACCACTTTCCTCTTAGTGAGCACCATTTGCGAGATAAACTGCGATGACCAGATGGAAAAGGGAGTTTCCAAAGAAGCACACCATTTTTCCTAGAGAGCCCACTGCTCAATTTTCACCCCGATCAAAATTTCACTATCCAGACGGTAGGAAAATTGGTGTGCTCCTTTGGGAACTCCCATGAAAAGGGTCCGACCGTCCGAGTCGGGTTTATAATAAAGGATACACTTGCGGATCCAGTAGAGTGTTTTATAACTTGTGTATCTAGTCACATCGTGGTGCACTGCGGGAAATTCTAAATCGCAACACTTTCCTCTCAGTGAGCACCATCTGTACCATTTGCCCCTATGGTGCTAATCACTTTGCTGCAAGTTGTGGTGCTCTCTAAGAGAGGATAGTTGTGCACATTTAGAATTTCCCGTGCACTGCTACATTATAGATTTTCGTGTCGTATACATAATGTCATCCTTCTTATAAAATAAATAAGAATAAGGTCGAAGAAATCTTCTTTTTCATAAAAACTTTATAAATATTTTTATATTATACTAAATCTCACAATAGTTTCAAATTACATAAAAAAAAAACATAATAAAAAAATAATTGATTAATTTAAAAACACAACAAATACAAATACTTACTCTGATACTTTAATTTTTTAATAAACTATATTAAATCAGAAGTAAGTATTTAAAGAGAATGAAGAGTGCATCTACATTTTAAAATCGATTCTTTAGTTTTTTGCTAATGTCACTCCATTAAATTTTACATAACTTGAGATTTCTGAAGAAAAAAAAAACGCAATATTTCGTCAGAATTTCGTCAGAGTTTCGTCTACTTTAGCCAAAAGATAAACAACAAATTTAAGAGGGAAAATCAATCAACAAGTTTTGCATGCAAGGACAGTTCATGTATCGAATGGAAAGAGACTGAATTATTTGACTCTTTTAGCCAAAGAGCAAAGAGGAGATAATTGTAAATTTTTGGGTGCACAAGTTAGCATAGAGTCCAAATCATTAAGTAATTACTTCTTTTTATAGAATATGACTGCATTTGCAAGTCATATTTTAATATTTCTACATCTATAAAAGAAAGAGTATTATGAGAAGATCGAAACTAGCCAGCTATCGACCATCTTCAGAAAATGTGCCATTGGCACTACTCCAGCCCTAAGCAAAGCAATTGGCACCTTAGTATAAATATCCTAGGAGGGTCATTTCCTAAAAGGAAACAAAAACTATATAATTATTGGAAAAGCAAAGTTCCATCATGTGTCTATAAAGAAGATACATAAAGACGGAATAATTTAATTTAACAATCAACAAATAATAAAAAAGAACAATAACTCAAACAAATTGCCTGATTAGATCAAGCTAATAAAAAACTTATGCTCTTCATTTAACTTTCAGGTCTCCAAACTTTGAATCGGATACGCTGGATACAAATGAAAGATACATACTTTGTTGAGAATATAAATTTCGTAAGATAAATGAGTCTGCTAAAAGCCGGTCCAGCGAACCGGTATTCTTTTTTTATACAAACAAACTAGTAATTTGATAGTTCTGGATATTTACTGAACTTCATTGATCACGGCCAGGCTCACAGCCCAAACATAAGCATGAGACCTTCAGATACGTTGTACTCACATGCGACATGATTTGCTACCTGATGGGGTACCAATATAGGATCTAGAGAAGGCCTCATTACGCAGCAATTGGGTCTCACGCTGAGGTTACTCTCGGAGTTGATTCACATTCTACTAAATTTCAGAATAAGAAATATTTCGAGTAAACAGTAAATCTTGATGGACAGAAAGTAGATAATTGTCCATTGCTACATTGTTGGTGCCTCTCTCAGTAAAATATTTACATAAGAGGTTGATAACATACATCAAAATACAGTGGTGACCAACATCTTGTTTCTGAGCATTCTCTCCCCAAAAAAAAAAAAAGAATAATAATAACAAAATAAAAAATAACTGTTTCCGAAATACTGAGTTAAACCAACACAAGATGACACTAGAGTACAGATAAATACCCTTCACTGGGCACTTTTAAATGGTGAGAAATGCCATTCAACTCTATCACCCTACTTCTGCTCCCTCTGGCGTCTATTTTGACATTTATAAATTGGTGGTTTGCCTCTCCATATCCAGATTGCTGTAAGTAGGTTAAAGTAGGTGGCTGCATAGCTGACCAAAATCTGTGTTAGAAATGTATTTTCATTATTTGCCAATAAATGGGTTCATATTACAAGAACATCCAGATCTCAGGAGCCCTCAAAGATCACTTAAAATATGGACATGCAATGAAACCTGACCACAGAAATCATGTTCTTTTTAATTTTCATTTTGCAGTCTTTCTGTGCGTACGTGCGTTCATCTGGGGTGTAGTGTTGAACCGAACTAAGGACTTCCCATAATGCACCCAGGGTGTAGGTTAACCACAACTGATAGATTTCATGCATTAGTGTGTTGAAGCATTTAGACAATATGAATCTAGATCCCTGTAAAATGCTAACTCTACCTGTTGTCTAAGATTTCTTTACCTATTAGCAGGGTTTAAATAAGAATAGACAATAAATAACTTCTAAATGTGTTGTCCTAATTATCAGGGATTACCAGAATTATTTTTGATAATAAGTCATGTAGCCTGATTAATTACTCAAGTTAAATCCCCCAATTGATGTCACTGGAAATTACATGAAACCATCCTTTTGGGAGCATGGAGTATTACCGGGCGGGGATTACTAGGGAAATACTAGAAATATTAGTCTAGTTAATAAATAGCTATATCAATGCATTGACTTTCATATTTGCGCTTAGGAACCAAATACGAGTCATTTGGACCTTGGGAGATGATTCTATGTCAGTATGTCTTAAAAAGAACAAAAAATGATCTCCTATACCCAGTCATTTTGCTTCTTAGTTTGTTTAGAAAATCTTTTCTGGTCTGAAAGAACTCAGAGCAATTCTCTTTTGTCACATTAATTTAAACAAGTTGATCAAGGTTCTGCAAAAACAGCTTGATCTATAAGGTAGCTCTCCCCAAACTTCCAAACACCCTTCTATGTCAAATGGCATGATCTTCTCTTGTTAGGAATTGCCTAAAGCTAATAGTTGGATACTGATTACAATGGAGGCTGCAAGCTGACAAATGGCCTTGTAGGTTTTATTTCAAGGCCAATTGCTTTGTCTGTCACTGTCTCAGGCCAAGAGTGGGATACTGCTTCAAGGATAAGCCTCCCACAACAGCAAAATGGCCTCCTAGGGTATATGTATTAAAATACAAAACAATTTCTCTCAACCCTCACCACAACTTCGAAGTTTTGGTGCAGTGGAAGAGTCTTCAACATAGTATCAGAGCAATCAAGTTTCAAATTCTGTCAGGCACTCATTTAATTGCGGATTACACACACACACTGATGAATAACGTATATTGTATTTTTCCTATCATACTTTATCTATTTTTGTATATAAATAAATGCTACTCGGGTATTTTTAGTGTCTTTTGCAGGTAATCCGAATTATACAAGGAGAAGGCATGAAATCAGAGTCGGAGTCGGGAATCAGAGTCCGAAAAGTTACTAAAGTGGGCAAGACTATGAGAATATGATGCTGTAGAGACTAAAAGTCGAATACAGTCAGGAATATTAAAGCTAGAAGACAAGGGTTACATGTGTACAAAATTTCATGAATTTATCTCAAATTGGAGCTGCTATTTAGCAGTTTTTACTGCCATTTGGCGGTCCAATTTGGGCCCCATGCGCCGACATTTTTCCTGTGGCTTCGTTGTAATTTGTTTCACTTTTCAGTTCTGCTAGAAATAGGGTTTGGTTTCCGAGGCCTATTTAAAGGCCGACCCTTGTATTGTGACAGTAATCTGGAATTTTTGTATTCGATTTTTCTCTTCAATAAAGTTTGGGTTTTTGCTGAAGGTCGACGGCCACAACACCGTGTCCAGAGATAACCCATTGTTCTTGAGATTCTTATTTTCTTTCTGCATAGATTTGATTGCTTCTTAAATTAGGGTTTACTGCTTTCTAAATTAGGGTTTACCGCTTTCTAGATTAGGGTTTATCATTCTATGAATAGAAAGTTGATCTTCCTTAGTAAAAATCATGAGTAGCTAATTAGATCAGCTCTAAGATGTAGATGAAGCTAAGATCCACCATGTAATTATTTTCTAATATTTTTCTTCTTAAATAAAATTAATAAAGCCATGATTTCTCAAATGAAAGATTAAAATACAAGGACCCGAAGTTTAGAACTTTGATAGGTTATACTTGAATTAGGATTCTTGATAATCTATGCTTAGTTAGGGATTGGGGTTGCTGGTTTTGTCTTTTTATTTGAATTATCTAAAAGAATTAGTTTATTTTTATAAGAAGTAGCATTTTTTGATGAGCTATACTTGCACAACACTTGATAGCTCATGCTTAGGGCACTTTAAGTAAAAATTAAACTAAAAAGATTGAATTTTTATGATAGAAGAAAATAGTAGAAGTAATAACATGGCTGGAAATTAGTGGATTCTATATCCTAGGCTACTTAGATTAATCCGACTTCAATTTAGAACCTTTGGTTAGTTCGTTGAACTATAGAGAAAGTAAGAACGCAGAAACACCTTAGATCCCTGTGAGACGACCTGTACAGCGCTACAACGACACTGTGCGCTTGCAGTAAATATAACACATCAAGTTTTTGGCGCCGTTGCCGGGGATCGACGGTGTTTTTCTTACTTTTTCTAGCATTTTACGGGTTAACAGTGTGTAGCACTAATAATTACCCGTACTATACAGAATTTATATTCTAGAGCTCGAATTTGATTTATGTCTGGCAACTAATCATCCTACTTTCCCAGATATGATCCTGAATTAAATATACTTAGTTCATGTAAACCAAAACATATAAATGATGACAATCTGTGTTCCTTCATTGACATGGTAAACTAATAGACATGCCGTCTTGTTTTTAGAAGATTAACCACTAGTAAGCGGGTGCATATCTACCAACCAAAATCAACGAACTCAGAAAACAGAACTAGAAGCAATTGCGTGCATAATATCCTTTAACTTTTGACCCAAAAACTATAGACTGCAAGAAAAATAATGCTAAAATATATCTTCAAGAAAACAAGCCAAATTGTTTCAAAACAATCTAACAAAAGTAGCAGAGGCTTTACCCAAAAATTTATGCATGTACAAAAAATGTGCACCTGATATCACAAAAGCACCCCAAACACCCAAAAGAAAAAAAAAAAAAACAAAAACAAAAAACACACCCACCCACACAAAACACCAAACAAAATTTTTTGAAGAGACTTAGTGTTCTCCATTTTTCAGAAAAATTTTCGTGATTAGGAGTGATGAATGACTCAAATGATTGTCTAAGAATGATATCTCATTTTCTTAGATGGAATAATTTTTTTTTTATTAAACTCCAAAAAAACAAAGACAAATCTCAACCCTACATACACAATGGGGGTCCACACACCACTCTTGGATTGCATCAAGAATTATTAAAATAAAACATAATTTTTTTAGATATTATTATCCTCATATATCATAATGGAACAAACATCTGTCTTGATATTGTAATGTCTTAAATTTGCACAGTAGTTATAAAACAAACACATGCCCCAATAACTGCACCCCCTGTTCAGATGCTTGGATCCACCCCTGTTTTCAAGGGACAAGACCATCACTTGGGTAATAGTAGTTACCTCTGAATCATAGTTTAGTTTATGCAAGTGTTGTGAATCGGGCCACCTAGTAACTATTGATTTCAATTCTTTCGAGAAATAATAGGGAGCCCACAGACGAACTTTACAAGTATAAAGAAAGGGATGGTGAAACAAAAAACCTATCCCTTCAAAACTTCAAAACAATAACATTCTAAGCCCAAACAACAAATCAAAATATTAAAAAGATAAACACGTTAGAAATCAAACCTCTTTCGTCAAATAATATTGTTATAATAGCAAGGCATACGCATACGCTAATATCTTCACCTGCAAGCAGATGACAGTGCGTTACAATATGAGATATTGAGTTGATTTCAACTTTAATGCACTGTGACAGCTATTCAAATCATCATCACAACTCAAAGTCACGACTTACCATCATGACAACAAATCAGGAGCTTCCTCTGTTTACTCAAGTGTAGCTTTGCAAAATCAATTGCAGAAGTTAGATTATTCATCAATGAAAACCTGTCCAACTTCGAGGTCTATCCAGCGGCAAGATTAAAAAGGTCAAAAAGTATGTAGCCGCACAATGAAAGAGTAAAAAAAAAAAATTCCTTTTGAACAATGAATGTGCTGTCTTTCACGCACCACTATAGGGAGATGCAAATAGGAATCGGCAATTGCAGAAGAGAAGGAAGCGGACTTGCTGTCACAATTTAATACACAGTCAACATCATCAGAAAGATTCTCAACTGCATCAAAAAAAAAAAAAAAGAAAAAAAAAAAGATGTTTTGTGGGTAAGAGTAGACTAGTCATAATAGAATAAAAGAGTACATACAATTGAAATAAGATAAATGAAATCTGCAGGCAAAATATGAAAAGCAATTGATATTGTAAAGATAAACAAAATCTGCAATGCAAAATATTCTCTCAACATGAATTAAAGCTGCTAATAAGAATATCAAGTCTCAATTTTTGGTTCTCCTTTTATTCATTTACTCGATAACTAAACAATAAGCTTTCAATAAGGACATGATCTCCATTATGGACAGAAGGTGTTAGACCCCACAAAAATTTCACGGCCCAGATAGGACATAGCGTATTAGTTTGTTTTGTGAATGCATATATTATTTACACTATAATACACAAATATAGAGGTGTTATACTTTGCAGTTATAAACAGAAGAAATTTGACTAGTAAATTTATTCCCCTAAAAATGGCATAAATATCAGTCACACATTCCTAAAATCAATAAAAGCAGACATGTAAACTGACAGGTGTGACAACAGAAATATATGTAAACACCAAAATTTTAAATTGTCTTATAAATCGTACTAAGAAACTAGTGGTAATGCGTATGAATTTGTTTCCCTTTCTATAATCTACTCTATTTACTCATCATCGTCGTCATCTAAAGCATTTTCCATCCAGATGGAGTTAGTTGTGGAGCGTCAATCAAAGTTCAGAAAGCTGTAATCAGTAATTAATCAAATTTTTATGAATGGCTGCCAACTAGACTATACAGATTAACTATATATAAGTTGATGCCCAATTCTGGCCATTCAGGTGAGTCTTCCACTTACAAATTTGCCAGGTAAACCCTTTTTATTACTACGAAACTAAACTGACAATGGTGGAGTAGCCAGGCGGGTAGGTGAGGCGGGTAGGTGAGGAACTGGTTTCCCAGAAAAGAGAGAGAACAGAGGTTGAACCCAACACAGTTCTGAGCAAGAGAGGACCATTCTAAGAAGGTTACTACTATAAAATAATAGAGAGGAAAATACTAAAAACAACTCAAAAATGGTTTATTATTAGTCTAAAAGAAGAAACATATTGTAGTTAACTATTTACGGTTTCAGTCTTTCAGACTAGGCAAGAGTTGTGGCATACACGAGAGAGGAACTCCTAAGTTTATACAGTAAATTAAACATTTATGAATCCAAGATTTGACCTCCATAAAACTTAAGTACAGATGGCCTCAGTCCAAACTTAAACCAGTAGAATGGTTGGAAGCTGGACGAGATTTAAAGATAGCTTACCATGAGAAGTTCTACCCACTGCAATATTAGTTTGACCTATCCAAGAACAGTAACACTCATCTTTAGAAGATTTTATGCTAAAGGAGCTGTTTGGAAGTTCAGAATTCATGATCTGACAACTGGAATGACTTTGCTTGTTGCTGAAAGTATCAATTCCGCATGACTTGTGAAGCTTGACCGTAACTTGAGGAGAAACTACACCTCGTAGGGAGTGATACACCCTTTCTTTTTCAACAATTTCATGAACTTTTTGGTTGCATAAATCTGGCCCAGAATCAATGATATCAAACACATTATTCCAAAATAAATTAGGAGATAAACCCCGGGCCCAACTTTCTTCATCGTCGCCAGCACCTGGGATATAATGCCAACTAAATTCTGATGTTGTTCTTTGTTGAATTATTCCGTTAGTCGCAGACGCTGAAATTAGGATGATGGGTGTGAAATCCCAAGAATTATAATCAGGTACTTCATTCAACCAGATAAGAGTTCTTTGGGAAATCCACAATGGACGCAGCGGCTTTCTCAGAGATGAGGAAACAGTATCAATATCAGCGCCACAGGCTTCCAGTTGTTCGGTCCATTCTTCAAGGCAAGCCTCTATAAATGCTTTCTCTGTATTAAGGACCCACACAGGAAGATGCAAAGAACAATCCCAAAAATCAGAGATATGACCCATCTCCTCAATTTTATTAGAACAGCTTTTTAATTCCTGCAGCAAAAGAACAAATGTCATTGTTGTAACAAACTGGAGAACTGTACTGAAGGACTGAGATCAATATTATCAATGCAGCACAGGCATATTGAATGCTTTGATAAGGAAACAGAAAAATGACAAAGAATAAAGTACATATCCAGGCCAGCGAATAAGGCCTGTTAAGGAACTAAAGGTAAAAAAATGAGTGGCTTCATGTGGCAGTCACATGCTACAGGCTAATACATATTCTCATCCGGAACAATCACAATCAGAAGGTTCTAATGTAATTGAACCATGCCAGACATTTTCATAAATTACAAACACTAAAACATAAGATTATCAAGAAGAAACTGAGTTTAATCGAAGTAAGGTAGAAAAAAGAAATGAATCAAACCACTATAAAAGCTGTAAATGTAGTTTCTAATTATCTAACTTGTGTGAAAACATTATCATATGCTTTGAATATTCCCTACAGGTGCATGTTTGAATCAACTTAGACTTGTACCGGATAAAATAAATTATACAGATGACTGGGGAAAAAAGACTAGGAGTTAGAGGCTAAGAAACAGAATAATGGGTACTTCTTTAACGAAGGAGTGTACATGCCAGACATTACTTCTTGGATACTCACAGGAAACGTGTTAGGCAGTTGTCAGACATTCTGCCAATTTTAAAATAAATTATAATTTATGGTTTCCCTTTGAAAAAAGAATTAAGTTCCAGTAGCTTTGACATAATGTTATTATAAGCAAATTTGTGATATGCAATCCCACACACTACAAAAAACATTTTTATTGCTAAGAACCATAGTGTCTACTGGCTTGTATTAGACTGACGATGACAAGCTAAAGATAGAAGAATTAGGAAGTCCTACTCAGAGAAAATGAGCAGTCCTTGTCTTGTGCAGCCGGTTTCTTCCACAATCCCTCTTCCCACCATGCAGTCCATTAAAATTCCACAAAGATTGTGTGATGATATTGATAGAGCTAACAGGAACTGCATCACTCAGAATTATTGCAACCTGATGCAGGCAAAAGCTATAATTGATAATCCCATATAATAAACTCTGTTTATCCTTTCATATTAGCATGTAACTAATCCAGTACATATTTATAGGAAGTGGCACACTGTAATGCCCCTCAAAATATAGGGTTGCAGAGTCGTCGACAGTATACTCGTGAGAAAATTTAAGACTAAAATGTTGACAAGAAAAATTTATATCTTTGTAATTACAAAATTTCCCTAAATTAGCTATGGGAAAACACAGCATGAACACACCTACTGAGGACTTAGGGGAATAATTGGATGATATTCTCACAAAGATTCAAACTTTCTTCTAAAAGTAAAATCTTTTAACTCACCAATTCACCATCACTCCTATTCTCTGCCCGCCACCTCTCTAATCGCCTGGCGATCGCCCGATTCAGCACGCATGCCCAAATAGGAATCGTCTTCGACATGCTATCAGGAAATCTCTTCCCTTTTCGTGTCGAATCAACAATTATACACCCTCCCCTCTGCCCTAAACCAAAACAAACCCCCAAATTCAAAATAATAATAATAATAATAATAATAATAATAATAATAATAATAATAATAATAATAATAATAATAATAACAATAAATTGAAATAGAAAGAATCGCTAGTTAGGGCAAGAAGCGATATGTTAATTACCGGCGAGCTGCGCGAGGTGAAGGTTGAGGCGAGCGGTGTTGAAGGAGCAGTGGTTGGAGTGGCCGTCGGTGGACTTGAAGTAGCAGGTGGACTCGAAACGGGAGGAGTACCAGAGGCCGCACCGGAGGTTAGCAACGAGAGGGAGATCAGGCCAGAGGGCGGCGATCTCGGAGACGAAGATGGAGTCCTCGTAGATAGAGCGAAGGGCGTTGTAGATCGAGTTTCGTCTCTTCTTGATGCTTCTTGTTGCTTTGTAGATGCTCATCCGCTGCTGCTGCTGCTGCTCTCCGTCCATCGCCACTGCCACTGGTGTCGTCGCCGGAGTCGAGGGGGAAAAGATTTGGGGGAGGCGAGATAAATTGTGATGACCAGATGGGAAAGGGTCCGAGTCGGGTTTATAATAAAGGATACACGTGCGGATCCAATAGAATGTTTTATAACTTGCGTCTCTAGTCTCATACGGGAACTTCTAAATGGGCACAAGTTTTTTCCTAGTGAGCCCAGTTAAAACTCCCAATATATAACAACTATGTCCTCTAAAAAAAATTTCCATCTTATCCTTCTTCCTTCTCCCGCTCTAAATAGGCAGAACAGAGGGCCGCCATTCGGACTGACAGTTAGTCCGAACAACTCTCGGCTGTTCGGACTGACAGTCCGAACAGTCTTCATTTGTTCGGACTGTCAGTCTGAACAAATCAAGTTTGTTCGGACTGACAGTCCGAACAAATCAAGTTCGTTCGGACTGTCAGTCCGAACAACTGGGATCTGTTCGGACTGTCAGTCCGAACGGATCCGATCTGTTCGGACTGACAGTCCGGACAGGAGCTTGATTTGGCCACTGCCTTATCGACTCTATTTACTTATAAAAATTGATTTATCATTAGTTAACCGAATTTAACGTCAGTTTATAGACTTATATTAATAACAAATAATACATTATTATCGAAATATAGGGAAGGAAGCAAAAAACATACAATTATACACTGACACACTGATACACCAACCCATTGATACTCTGATACATCGTTTATTGTGATACAATGATACACCGACAAACAATGATACACAAATACAATGATACTGCTGATACACAAATACAATAATACTCATGATACACCGATATACGGATATAATGATACTTGGATACACCCATACAATGAAACAACGATACAATTACTGATACAATGAAATAGTGAAGATTATAAATAGGGTTCCCTACGTATAAAACAAATAATATTTTATACAAATTAAAGAAATACGATCAAATACAAACGTAGTGTTTATATTAAACGAACAAAAAGTGACCAATAGGGTTCATTACAAACAAAAACCATAAATTCAACAAATTCATCAAAATGTTTGCCAAATAAGTTTACACCGGCCACGTGAAGTTCCTTACATCATCCATATCATTATACATCTCACACATTGATCACTGTCTCATTGTCTTCCTCGGAGGTTGACGTCTGCTTCTGGTTCGAGTCAAATTTACCGTATCGGGTGCATTAGGAGTGGATTGATTTAGACTTGGTTCCTCTGCTTGCTCTTCAGGTGGTTCTTCTGGCTGAGTGCAACCAGTTAGCACGGCTTTGATCTTCGCAAGTGCAGTAAATAACAACCCAGATCGCTTCTTGAATGCCTTATCCCTTTGCGCAAGTAATGGATCGATTATTGCTTCTATGCGTGTATATCTCTGTAATATTAATGAAGCGAAAAAAATAAGCATCAGATAAACTGGGTACTATATGGGACAAAGAATAAAGAACATATATGGTTAGTACCTCATCAACGATATTTGGCTGGGTTGATTGACTTCCTTCCTCTGCTTGGGGTTCATCTGGTGCTACTCCAAGAAAGCGCTGTGATATATTAGAGAACCAAGAAATATAATCTGACGTGCAATCAGATGGGTAGTCAGCAATAGACCCACGGTGCTCCAGATACAATACGTGATCATACCAATTTCTCCACATCTCCTCAATGTGAGTGTACTTAACCACATAGCTATTGGCTGTTATACCCCGTGCTTCACGTAACGCTGAGAATGGTGGAGGTGGAACGTACTGTTGACGACCAAACTGCCTTAGTACCCGTATCGAATGGTACGGCTCAATCACGCTGAAAATCTTCAACGTACCCATAAAAAATGTAATTTCTCTGAACAGATATTTCTCTCTATAATTCCGATATGGATCCCAATCAACCTGCATGTACGTTGGATACAAAGAAGTACATTAGTTACCAATATATAACTTGCAAACTAAATAAGCACATTAAAAAGGGAAAATGTTACCTGGTTGCCTGTGAGTTTATCTAGATTTGACCGAATAGACTGCACATGTGATTGGAAGATATTGTGATCCCGTCTGCTCAACCAGCAACAAGCAAGTGGTTCACCGTCAGCAAAAGATAGGTTCGAGACCGGCATAAAACTTGGAAAATGAGCGAAAATCCAAGTCTGTAGTAGTATCAGATACCCGGCAATCTGAGCAACGTTAGCTCGGGAAGCAAGCCCAAGCTGCCTATATAACCATGCAAGAGCACCAACACCCCATGCGAACGTATGGACATCTTCGAGATCATGCAGCAATGGTAAGTAATCAATAGAAACTCTCGTACAGCTCTTGTCCGCAAAAATCGTGCAACCAAGAAGATACAGTAAATAAGCCCTAGCAGCACACCGAATCCTATATTCAATGTCTGTATCCACAACCCCGCAAAATTTTTCTCTTAACCAATCCAGTCGAACCGATGCACCGCTTTTCGTATTAAGCTCATTCCATGCTTCAGAATAACTGACGTCCAAGGAATGAGTAATTGTATCAGCAGCTTCACGTGAAACTGCTGATACTTGTTGGCAGACGGATTTTCCAACTACAGGTAAGTCAAGCAAGTAGGAAATATCATCTAACGTGATCGTCATTTCACCAAATGGCATATGAAATGTGTTTGTTTCAGGATGTCATCTCTCGACAAATGCGCTAACCTCAACAGCGCTAATGTACTGGTAGGAGCATTTGACCAATGGATGCAATGAAAACTCACGTACTAATTCCATGAATCGGGTGTTTGGCTCAGGTGTCAACAATGACCATGCACTTATTTTTCTCCAGTGACTAATACATCGAAGTGGATCTCGTTCCTGTATATATACTATAGTCTTAACATATGTACACACACAATAGATTGTTTTATGATTTTTAACGGGAAATAATTACCTCATCTTTTAGAACGAATAAAGCAACGTGCGTCTTGAAACTCTTCAGTACTGATAAATCAACTGGACCTCGGTAATTTGACTCATGAAGATCATCTTGAGAGCCTCCTGCATCAGTATTCCCTTCTTCTAGTCTTGCACTATCATATCTGATCAAATTCGGAGTTTCTATATTTAATTCAGTATCTACGGCCACTTCGATTTCTCTCTCTCGTATCGGGCGTTGGATTTGTGGTCGAGATGCTGCTTTCTTCCTCCTTAACGAGGCAGTTGGTCGAACGCGAGAAGATTCTGCTGGTGGGGAGGTGTGGCAGCGGAGGGTGGGGGCGGAGGGTGGGGGGGTGTGGCAGCGGAGGGTGGCAGCGGAGCGGAGGGTGGGGCCGGAGGGTGGGGGGGTGTTGGGCTAGGGCTAAGGCGGCGGAGGGTCGGGGCAGAGGGTGGGGGGGTGTGGCACTGGAGGGTGTGGGGCAGCGGCGACGGACGGTGGGGCAGCGGCGGCGGGTTTGGAAGGAGAAGAGAGGAGAGGATTTTGGGTTTAGAGGGAGTGGAGATGGAAGTGAGGAGAAGAGTGAGATGAAAATATAGCTGAAGGGCATTTTGGGAATAAAAATATGCTCACTAAGAAATTCTCCTCTTTTCTGAATTGATACTGGGCTCACTAGGAAATCTGGGCTCACTAGGAAAAAAGTTGTGCGCCGTTAGAAGTTTCCGTCTCATAGGGAAACTTCTAAAGGGGCATAACTTTTTTCCTATTGAGCCCAGATTTCCTAGTGAGCCCAGTAGATTTTTCATTGTAAGGAAAATTTCTTAGTGAACACATATGGTATTACCAAAATACCCTTCCCCCTATATCTCCTCTTCTCTTCCTCTTCTCTCATCATTTCTCCTCCAAACCCCAACCCAAACTTCCACTCTTTCTCTCCCACTTCCACTTATCCTCTCCATACTTGTTCTCTCCTCATTTCTCCTTCCAAATCTCCCCCCTCTCTCTCCCATTCGTAGACCCCTGCTACTTTCCCTGTCGCCGCCGCCGCAGACCGCCCTGCCCCGAGCTTTCGCCGCCGCCGCCGAGGTCCCGCCGCCGCCGCCAGTGTTCTCCCGCCGCCGCCTTCCCGCCATTACTAGGTGAGTTTTTCTAATTTAGTAATATTTATTTTAAATTTTAGTTTTTATTATTTTTGGATTAAACAAGTCTTGAATATTAGGGTTTGGTGATTTTGTTGGGTTTGAGAGGAGGAAGAGGGGATGAGATAGCAAGTTTGGTTGTAACATTTTTTTGTTAATTTTAATTTTTAATATTTAGATTATAATTATTAAGAAAATTTAATATTATAATTCCAATTGTAAAATATGTGAAATTTAGTTATTTTTTATAATCATGAACGTTAGTATTAAAATTTATTAGTTAATTATGAAGTTTGATTGTATTGTCCTAATGGTTGATTAAGTTGCAAAAAGACGGTTTTAGTGTCTTTAAAATTTAATATTATACTATCTTGCAGAAAAAAAATTAGACAAAAAATTATATTTGTAGCAAATTTTACTTTGTAAGTTCATACTTACATGTACAAAAGTTAGTGTTATGAAAAATAACATCTAAAAATTAAATATCTTTGTATTCCATAGATGGATCCGACGGAATCTTCTCGCATACGACCAATTGCAAAGATTAAAGGCATTCAAGAAGCGGCATGGGATGTTATTTAGTGCACTTGCAAAAATTAAAGCCGTGCTAACTGGTTGCACCCAGCCAGTAGAACCAACAGAAGAGCAAGCAGAGGAACAAAGATATGATCAAACCACTCCTGATGCACCCGATACGACTTTAATGACACGAATCAGAAGCAGACGTCAACCGCCGAGGAAGACAAGGAGACAGTGATTAGATTATAGTAGTTGTGCATTGATATATTGTTGTAAGGAACTTCAAGTGGCCAGTGTAATTGTTTATTTTCAAACATTTTGAAGAATTTGATATATATGGTCTTTATATGTAATGAATCCTATTATTTGTTTTTTGTTCGACTAATATATACACTAAGTTTGTAATTGTTTAATTTGTATGGGATCTTATTTATAATCTTTACTATATTAATGTATTAGTTATTGTATCGTTGTATCAGGTTATCGATGTATCTATGTATCATTGTATCATTATATGGGTGTATCAGGAGTATCAATGTGTTGGTGTATCAGGAGTATCATTGTATCGGTGTATCATTTGTTAATATATTAGTTTTTAATATATTAGTTGTTAATATATTATCCATATATCATTGTACTGGTTGTTAATACATTAACCGATATATCGTTGATATACCATTGTATTGGTGTATTAGTTGTTAATTTAGGTCCGTAAAGTGACGTTAAATTGGTTTAACTAATGATATATCAATTTATTACAACTTATAGAGTGGGTGATGAGTTCAGAGTAGTTGATTTAGGCCGGACCCCTGTCCGGACTGACAGTCCGAACAACACTAAACTGTTCGGACTGTCAGTCCGAACAAGACTGAACTGTTCAGACTGTCAGTCCGAACAGGGGAGCCCCGTTCGGACTGACAGTCCGACCAGAGTGGATCTGTTCAGACTTACAGTCCGAACAGTCTAGTGCTGTTCGGACTGTAAGTCCGAACAGTCCAGTGTTCGGACTGAACCCAAAAGCACAATCTATAATTGGTGGAATTAGTTGGATGGAGTTGGAATTGCTTGAGGGGTTCTGGATTTAGCCATTAGTATGAAAGCTCAACTCAGAAGAATTAATCAAACCAACTCCTCCCTGAACCCAAAAGCACAATCTATAATTGGTGGAATTAGTTGGATGGAGTTGGAATTGCTTGAGGGGTTCTGGATTTAGCCATTAGTATGAAAGCTCAACTCAGAAGGATTAATCAAACCAACTCCTCACAGATGGGAAAAGCTGTGAGAATTACGGTGCCTACAATTTGGCTCAATATACTTTACAAAATCATAAATAAAGAAAAAAATTGGCTTTAAACTACCAAATTAACAAAAGAAAATGAGGAGATGGAGAAATAAGTCTGATTTTTGCATTAAAAAAAAAATTACCTCTCGCGCGCACGGGAATGCAGGAGGAAGCAAGAGGAAGAAGAAGAAGGGTAAAATGGGATTTTTTTTTTATGAGGGCAAACTTGTTATATAGGGGAAGTTATTAACTGGGCTCACTAGGAAAAAAGTTGTGCCCCTTAGAAGTTCCCTCTCATAGGGGAGTTTCTAGATGGGCACAGCATATTTCCTAGTGAGCCCACTTAAAAGATCGTTTTATTTACCACTTTGCCATTATTTTTTTGGTAAAAAATACCCTAGAAAATAGAATCTCCGGCCTCCTGATCCGGGCTAGCCAACCCAGATCAGTTTGGTTGATTCGGGGCTGATAGCCCGGATCAACCAATAAGATTCGAGCTAGCTAGCCCGGATCAGAGAGCCAGAAATCTGGAACCTTGATCCGGGCTAGCCAGCCAGGATTAAACCTTCCCATCCGAGCTAGCAGCCCCGGACAGGGAGCACAGGTCCGGGTTGGTTAGCCCGGATCAGAGGGTGAGCGAGAATAAGTAAAAAAGATGAAACTCCCATGTCATAACATGCGCATCTGGTGTAGTGGTTATCATAATACCCTCCCATGGTACTGACCAGAGTTTGATTCCCTGGATGCACAATTTTTATTTCTTCTCTTTTATCACCATTGCTTGTTATTGTTTTTTCCCACTAGAGTATACTCTTTGATGCAGAAATGAAAGTAAACATTGCTTGTTATTGTTTTTTCCCACTAGAGTATACTCTTTGATGCAGAAATAAAATTATACAAAAATCTCAAACATGTATTAAACAAAGAAGTGAATAAAAAATATATGACATATGTCCAATAAGAGCCAGAGAAGTGCCCAAATTTTGAAAGTAATTACGGATTGTCAAAGAAGTTTGCATCCAGCACTTATCTAACATGGATAAAACTTCGTGACAGAAGTGTCATTGCTATCTATTTATCCCGAGCCAAAGTGTCAAAATTCTCATTCATAATTCTTTGAAGATTTGTTCCCAAAATTTTATTTACCTTTAATAGAAAAGCAAAGATGAAGAAACAGTAGTTGTAATCCAAGTTTCCGAAAGAAATCAAATATAGGTATTTGTTTCTTCAAAATGAAAGTAAGAAAGACAAATAAATATGGAAGGGAACGAAAAACATGTAATTTTCATTTCTGGATGTAATTTTCATTTCGGGATATAATGGTATAAACATGCCCGCGCACAAAGCACTGCTAACAACACAGACATAGAGAAGAAAAGAAAAGAAAACCAAAAAATAATAATAAAGAAGGAAAGAAGACCAACGGGTATTTTTGTCCTTCTTTAATGGTGTATTCACTTTAAATATATCTTTAATTTACAAATTACAAATAATTTTACGAAACATGACAGATTCTAAAATTATTATCATCATTACAAGCTTCATATTTCTAGTATTTTGATCCACCAGCAACGAGATGAGACAAAGAAAATTGCAAGACGCTCGAACACCATCCGAAACCATCTTCTCAAAGAGCTGGCAACTTTCACTCAGCTTCCTAACCTTTAGAAACCCATCCAGCAAATTGTTATAGATCACTGTATCAGGCCGAACACCATTATACTCCATCTCCCGAAACACCCAGCTCGCTTCCTCCACCAAGTACGTTTTGGCACACCCCTGGATCAGCGTCCGGAACAGTCCTAGTGCAGCGCCTAGCATTCCCCAGCACCCAAACGCATGTATCCGCATGTTGTAACCCCGGCGATCAAACCGAAAGTTTCTCTTGGACAATTCGTCGAATAGGTCGCGGAAGTCCTCTGCATGCCGGCTCTGCGGAGTGCGACGATCAGGCGGGTGCAGGTGGCAGCGTCCGGGTGGTGATGCGTTGACGACTGGAGCGTTTTCATGAATATGGAGAGGGCGAGGGGGAGCTGGGGCTTGTCGATGAGCGCGAGGACGACGGAGCTGTAGGTTTGGGGAGTGAGAACGGCGCCGGAGTTTTGCTGCGCAATATTGAGAGCGGCGAGGGCGTCGTCAAAGCGGGAGTGGCGGAGGAGGGAGTTGAGGACGGCGGCGAATGTGGTGGGGTTGAGGAAGCGGGAGGGGATGGCGAGACAAAGGATGGGGAGGAGGTGGTCGATGTAGTTGGAGCGGGCAAGTGATCGGAGGAGGACGAAGGGGGCTGGGGAGGGGAGGGGGGAGGGAGATAATGGTGACGTGGCATGGAAGTAGAGGGAGAGCTTGGTGGAGGGGAAGATGGAGGGGTGGCGCAGGAGGTGGAGGACGGCGGAGGGGAGAGAGGGAGAAAGGGATTTAGAGCGGAGGGGAGAAAGGGATTTAGAGAGGAGGAGATGGTGAGGGTAATTCGGGTATATAGGTGTGCTCACTAGGAAAAACCAGGATTTTTTAAAAGGAAGGGTGTGCGCACTAGGAAAAGTGGGCTCACTAAGAAAAAAACTGTGCCCATCTAGAAATTCCCTCTCATAGTGGTGCACTGCGGGAAATTCTAAATGCGCACCACTTTCCTCTTAGTGAGCACCATTTGCGAGATAAACTGCGATGACCAGATGGAAAAGGGAGTTTCCAAAGAAGCACACCATTTTTCCTAGAGAGCCCACTGCTCAATTTTCACCCCGATCAAAATTTCACTATCCAGACGGTAGGAAAATTGGTGTGCTCCTTTGGGAACTCCCATGAAAAGGGTCCGACCGTCCGAGTCGGGTTTATAATAAAGGATACACTTGCGGATCCAGTAGAGTGTTTTATAACTTGTGTATCTAGTCACATCGTGGTGCACTGCGGGAAATTCTAAATCGCAACACTTTCCTCTCAGTGAGCACCATCTGTACCATTTGCCCCTATGGTGCTAATCACTTTGCTGCAAGTTGTGGTGCTCTCTAAGAGAGGATAGTTGTGCACATTTAGAATTTCCCGTGCACTGCTACATTATAGATTTTCGTGTCGTATACATAATGTCATCCTTCTTATAAAATAAATAAGAATAAGGTCGAAGAAATCTTCTTTTTCATAAAAACTTTATAAATATTTTTATATTATACTAAATCTCACAATAGTTTCAAATTACATAAAAAAAAAACATAATAAAAAAATAATTGATTAATTTAAAAACACAACAAATACAAATACTTACTCTGATACTTTAATTTTTTAATAAACTATATTAAATCAGAAGTAAGTATTTAAAGAGAATGAAGAGTGCATCTACATTTTAAAATCGATTCTTTAGTTTTTTGCTAATGTCACTCCATTAAATTTTACATAACTTGAGATTTCTGAAGAAAAAAAAAACGCAATATTTCGTCAGAATTTCGTCAGAGTTTCGTCTACTTTAGCCAAAAGATAAACAACAAATTTAAGAGGGAAAATCAATCAACAAGTTTTGCATGCAAGGACAGTTCATGTATCGAATGGAAAGAGACTGAATTATTTGACTCTTTTAGCCAAAGAGCAAAGAGGAGATAATTGTAAATTTTTGGGTGCACAAGTTAGCATAGAGTCCAAATCATTAAGTAATTACTTCTTTTTATAGAATATGACTGCATTTGCAAGTCATATTTTAATATTTCTACATCTATAAAAGAAAGAGTATTATGAGAAGATCGAAACTAGCCAGCTATCGACCATCTTCAGAAAATGTGCCATTGGCACTACTCCAGCCCTAAGCAAAGCAATTGGCACCTTAGTATAAATATCCTAGGAGGGTCATTTCCTAAAAGGAAACAAAAACTATATAATTATTGGAAAAGCAAAGTTCCATCATGTGTCTATAAAGAAGATACATAAAGACGGAATAATTTAATTTAACAATCAACAAATAATAAAAAAGAACAATAACTCAAACAAATTGCCTGATTAGATCAAGCTAATAAAAAACTTATGCTCTTCATTTAACTTTCAGGTCTCCAAACTTTGAATCGGATACGCTGGATAGACACCTTGTTGGGAATATAAATTTCGTTAAGATAAATGAGTCTGCTAAAAGCCGGTCCAGCGAACCGGTATTCTTTTTTTATACAAACAAACTAGTAATTTGATAGTTCTGGATATTTACTCAACTTCATTGATCATGGCCAGGCTCACAGCCCAAACATAAGCATGAGACCTTCAGATACGTTGTACTCGCATGCGACATGATTTGCTACCTGATGGGGTACCAATATAGGATCTAGAGAAGGCCTCATTACGCAGCAATTGGGTCCCACGCTGAGGTTACTCTCGGAGTTGATTCACATTCTACTAAATTTCAGAATAAGAAATATTTCGAGTAAACAGTAAATCTTGATGGACAGAAAGTAGATAATTGTCCATTGCTACATTGTTGGTGCCTCTCTCAGTAAAATATTTACATAAGAGGTTGATAACATACATCGAAATACAGTGGTGACCAACATCTTGTTTCTGTGCATTCTCTTCCCCAAAAAAAAGAATAATAATAACAAAATAAAAAATAACTGTTTCCGAAATACTGAGTTAAACCAACACAAGATGACACTAGAGTACAGATAAATACCCTTCACTGGGCACTTTTAAATGGTGAGAAATGCCATTCAACTCTATCACCCTACTTCTGCTCCCTCTGGCGTCTATTTTGATATTTATAAATTGGTGGTTTGCCTCTCCATATCCAGATTGCTGTAAGTAGGCTAAAGTAGGTGGCTGCATAGCTGACCAAAATCTGTGTTAGAAATGTATTTTCATTATTTGCCAATAAATGGGTTCATATTACAAGAACATCCAGATCTCAGGAGCCCTCAAAGATCACTTAAAATATGGACATGCAATGAAACCTGACCACAGAAATCATGTTCTTTTTAATTTTCATTTTGCAGTCTTTCTGTGCGTACGTGCGTTCATCTGGGGTGTAGTGTTGAACCGAACTAAGGACTTCCCATAATGCACCCAGGGTGTAGGTTAACCACAACTGATAGATTTCATGCATTGGTGTGTTGAAGCATTTAGACAATTTGAATCTAGATCCCTGTAAAATGCTAACTCTACCTGTTGTCTAAGATTTCTTTACCTATTAGCAGGGTTTAAATAAGAATAGACAATAAATAACTTCTAAATGTGTTGTCCTAATTATCAGGGATTACCAGAATTATTTTTGATAATAAGTCATGTAGCCTGATTAATTACTCAAGTTAAATCCCCCAATTGATGTCACTGGAAATTACATGAAACCATCCTTTTGGGAGCATGGAGTATTACCGGGCGGGGATTACTAGGGAAATACTAGAAATATTAGTCTAGTTAATAAATAGCTATATCAATGCATTGACTTTCATATTTGCGCTTAGGAACCAAATACGAGTCATTTGGACCTTGGGAGATGATTCTATGTCAGTATGTCTTAAAAAGAACAAAAAATGATCTCCTATACCCCGTCATTTTGCTTCTTAGTTTGTTTAGAAAATCTTTTCTGGTCTGAAAGAACTCAGAGCAATTCTCTTTTGTCACATTAATTTAAACAAGTTGATCAAGGTTCTGCAAAAACAGCTTGATCTATAAGGTAGCTCCCCCCAAACTTCCAAACACCCTTCTATGTCAAATGGCATGATCTTCTCTTGTTAGTAATTGCCTAAAGCTAATAGTTGGATACTGATTACAATAGAGGCTGCAAGCTGACAAATGGCCTTGTAGGTTTTATTTCAAGGCCAATTGCTTTGTCTGTCACTGTCTCAGGCCAAGAGTGGGATACTGCTTCAAGGATAAGCCTCCCACAACAGCAAAATGGCCTCCTAGGGTATATGTATTAAAATACAAAACAATTTCTCTCAACCCTCACCACAACTTCGAAGTTTTGGTGCAGTGGAAGAGTCTTCAACATAGTATCAGAGCAATCAAGTTTCAAATTCTGTCAGGCACTCATTTAATTGCGGATTACACACACACACACAGAGCTGCGTAAGGCCCAGGTTTCTATCCTAAAATGGGCCTTCAATTTGCGGGGGCATTAAAATACAAAACAATTTTTCTCAACCCTCACCACCACAACTTCGGAGTTTTGGTACAGTGGAAAAGACTTCAACAATATAGCAAGTCCAACCTTGGTGTTAGGTCCCTGGATAAGAAATCCAGATCATTTCATTAAGGCATTCCCAGCAAATAGCCAGTCAATTGGTAAATTCTTTAGTGGAGCTTCTCGGCTGTCTTAGGGCACAGATAACAATGTTTTGATTCTTGGATTTATGTATGCCATAGTGTGGAACGCACTTCCCTATAACAAAATTTATCATCTGTTTCCCCTACTTCTAGATGATTTCCAGGTCTAGGAAATTTTTCAGCTACCAATTAGCATTTTAGGATTTGGGCAAGTCCAATTCTTACCCATAGTTTCCATGGCCAGGGCAAGGAAATTTGCACTTTTAGAGGGTTGAACTCATGATCATAGGCGGTTGTAAAACTTTGCTAAAGCCTTGACAGGAAAAAGCTTAGATGGTGATGATTAATCAAATACTAATCTATTGCAACTGAAAATTATAAACATAATCATTTTGTTGGCTTTCCTATCAACAAGGCTGTTCAGTGCTGCAAAGAGAACCCTTCTAATTACTTTACTTTCTTCTAAGGCAGCTATTACAGTTTTACAGCATGATGGAAATGAACAAAATTACTCTCATGGGCAGAAACAGGATGATTTTAAATCTCAAGGTATCTAGAAATATCACCAAAATGTAAAGAGAATACCTCTCCAATAAGCTTCTACAGAAAAGGTTATAAAACACCAGAAAACCAAAATTTCTAAGCTCTGACCCTGCTTCTGGTGTTCAAACAAGCAATTACTGGTTAGCAACATGTTTTGTCATTGGACAGCTAAAAAAGAAAAGTTTAAAAGAAAAAGTTGCAGTCCTTCTACAGTTGCATCACAAAAGCTTCAGCTTAATTTTAGGGTATCTATAATTTTTCTTTTATCTTTTTTTTTTTTTTTTTAAATTCTAGCTACTGATTAGGAACAAATATATCTAGGTGTGGAGTTGAAAAATAATAAATTACACTATTTCATATCTAGGTGCATTTGAAGGTTTATTAATCTGTATGATATATAAGACACTTCTCAAACTATGTCTAATATGCACAGGACTCAGGCACAACATGCATTGCATTTGACAGACACTAACAATTGAATAGACCCACGGTCAACTAAATAATATGTAGAAGACTGTTCAAAAAAGCGGATTATGCTGCCGCTTAAGCATCCCACCTCTTGACAAGAAGATGGAGTATATTATTGCACCTTTTGACAGGAAACAAGCTTTATAGATTATTTTACCCTTTTTTTGTCTTTCATATTAATTAATACATATATTTATATGTCCATGTGTGTGCAGTTACACAAGTGTACGTAGCTGGGAAGGAAAGTAGGGAGGGAAGGATATACTTGACACTTCTGGAAGATTTGGCTCCATTAAAGTTATCTACACTATTTAAAGTGCCTAAAAATAAAAAAATTAAGAATTTTAAAGATTTTTTATCCATATAACATGGGCTAAAATGAACGGCCTATAATGGAGAGTGAGTGAATTTATAATGCTTGGACGAATACAGATATCACAGGGAAATTGCAAACTATTGATTTTTTATCGCAATTAAAAGGCATGTTGAAGAAACAGACCAGACTCCAGAGCAATACCTGGATCATAGAATTTGTAACATCAAGTATGCTTCTCTGACTAAATCAAAGAAATTAAATTCCAGCTTCCTCAAAAATGAAGACTCCTTGATGCTATTGATGCCCTGTGTTTATCCGCATATACGATTGTCAGTCAAAATTTTTATCTAGTTATTTAAATCAAATGTTTCAATAATAGACAGTAGCAAAATATATAAGATGACTTCCAAACCATGCTTGACGGCATCTCACGGCCTCTTGACGAACAACTCTTTTGTGGTCATCAAGAGACATTGCCAAGGCTTTTAGAACCTAAAATGAAACCAGAAGTACAATTAGATTCAACTGAAAGAAGCCAAGCAAACACAGGTCAATCTGTTAATTGTGAACACAAAGAGGGGGGGAAAACTTTCACTACAATAACTAATCCTACCTGTGGCCTCATGGGATAGATCCTTGTGTGAGGAAGAGCTGAAATGGCTGTAAGACATTGAATTGCTGTTTCCCGTACAAGCTAAGACATAAAGAAAACATTCCAAGAATTTCAGCTACAGCAATACCTTGGTGAGAATTTGTTGAATCAAAGATATTATTCAAAATGTAAATTCTAACAGAATAGAACACAGAAAATGATTGTCTTATATGGTTTCAATCATTGCAAACATTATAGTTCAAAGTTCACAAAATTCAACAAATATTTGATCCAGAGATGATTGTCATAGAAAATGATACCGTGTCAGAAGGGTTGAGGAAAATTGCAATATTTAGTAGTTCAGTATCTAAGAAAGTCATATTGCTTGGTTGTCTCAAAACAAAGTCGAATTGCAAGTTTTTTTTTTTTGGCCAATAAGCCTTGTCTCTAGAGGAATCACCTTGTGTTAAGATCAAGGTTTGAAATCTAGAATTGAATGTCCTTCCTAGGTCTTCCAAAGAGTTAGAGTATCAAAAATTATGGAAGTTAAGGCCCTATTTTCATCTATCTACAAAGCTTTAAACCTTTTTAGTAATTTCCATAAAAGTTCCAAAAAAAATAAAGAAAAATTCCACCTGCAACATTATTAGGATTTTGCACAAAAAAGTGTTATTCTAGGGAGTTATGATGGATAACTACTCCCCTACACTGACGGTGGAACTTTTCAGCACAGTTCTACTTTCTTGGACAGGGAATTGGATGCAGAAAACATTACACAAGATGGTTGCCTGCATTTTTTATCGTCTCTAAGAGTCAAGAAAAACTAAAATTTTGATGTAAAGGCTAATCTTTTGGGTAATGAGCATGAAATTTCCTCATTGTTCATAAGTTAAATGGTTTACTAGTCACAAAATAAGACCTGTGTAAGCTGAAAATAGAGGAAGAATGAGGACAGGATGCAGAAGTGTGAGAGACAAAAACCCACAGAAGGAACTTTGGAGAGAGAGCACCTCACCCTCTCCACAAACACTACAAAACACCTACAGAGGAACTTTGGGGAGAGAGTACCTCACCCTCTCAACAAACACTTACGCTCCCTCCCTCCTTCAAAGACTAATGCTTTCGTGCAATTATCATAAAATTTCCTCATTGTTCATAAGTTAAACGGATCGCAGAACACCTGCGTAAGCTGAAAAATACATGATTGAGGATGCATGAGAAAGTCTGAGGGGCAAAGCATGGACAAAAGGAACATGATAGATAGATAACTCCCAGACATACATCTAAGCAATGTTTAAAATAGCGATAACGATAACGTAACGTTTCGCCTTTGTTATGTTATTTTGCATATAGCGTAATGCATAACATAGGTTATGCAATTTCCTATTTATTTAATAAAAGTAAATATAAAACTAAAAAAATATTTTTTATAAATTGAAAATAAATTTAAAATATCTAAAAAAAAGAATATAAAACCATTTTGCAATACATAATATACTCTAATTTTATATTAAATTTTACAATAATTTTTACATTTATTTTCATAAATTATTTTAAGTCTGCAACCGTAATTCCAGTCACTGATTAAACAAGAAAAGAAGATTTTAATTTTTTATTTCAATTCCAGTTATTATCATTGTTGTAATTTATATTTTATAATATTCAATTTATCTTATTTGTAATTGTTAATTTCAGTTCAATTAAAAATTCAATAGAGTGAGATATTTCAGCAATCGAAGAGAAATTATAACAAGCAAACAAGAAAACAATTGCAAATTAACAAGTTAACAATTCCACAAGTAATCAAACAAACCAACAACTAATCAAATAAGAAAATTACAGCAATTCACTAATCAAAATAATAATCAACAACAACATAGAAATTACTAAAATACAATTGTAAATAATGTAACATAACGTAATTTAACATAACTTTACGTAATATAACGTAAAATAATATAAAAAACGTATTGTTACGGTGCACTGAGTTATTTCCGGTTGTTATGTAGCGCTGGGATTATGTTAGGTTACACAACGCAATATAACGGTTTTCATAATGCGTTATTTTCAACATTGCATCTAAGATTAGTTCAATGTAAATTACAACCTGGTATTAACATGTTTATGTTAGATCTGGATAAGCTAAGATGTCTTAATGTGTCTACGGTTTAGTTCAACGTAATCCCATGACAAAGCTCTGTTGAAACTTTACCTCTTGAGAGCAAGCAAAGAAGAAAACAAGTCAGTTACAGACCTCAAACATAATACTCCAGCTGCAGTCCCAAAAGGCCAAAAGTCAAAAAAAGTGCTCCTCATTTTAAGGAACAATACTGTTATGTGTACAATTGACCACATGTTCCTTGTGCATTTTTTTAAAATTACTCTAGAGTGGCTTGACATAGACAATCTTAGGATATATGAAAAGCGTTTAAAGGAATGAAAATTAACAGAACTTTTAAAAACATTAAATAAATGAATGAGATTCAAATAATTAAATCAATCTGTTACCATTTTATGAGGATATGAAATCAGCCTAATAAGGTGATTTATGATAATGTGAGCATTCTCTACAACAGCTTCCTTTCCTGCATCCACCAATAACCATAATAATAACATCAAAAGAAAACTATAGTGATATTGCAACTGAAATTATAACTTGGCACTTCAAGATCTTTTCCAACAGCTTGTTTCATTTTTCACTCTGACAGTAATACAATTGATAGGTTACGAATTTGATTATCTTTAAAAGAAAATCTACTCTTCTTCTAATCGCAAAGGTTACAAAGATCAGCATTCTCCATGAATTCATGAAGTAAACCAATCCATCTTGCACTTGGTATTCATCAATATACAATAAGCTCAAAGATGATAACAGATAGTTTACTAGCAGTATGAAACAGGCATCAGAAAATAAGTGATACTAGGGGACTAAAGAAAAGGAACAGTATTGGAACCAGGGAAAAAACCAGTATGAGTATACGATTTAGAAGATAAATACACAATAATGCTTCTCAGGTCACTCGTCAAATGTGCATTGAATTAAACTAGAAACTTACATTCTCTGGGATCCTTCCCCTTGCCTAATCTCCTAGCATCAAATGTGCATTGATGCCCACTTCTTATTTCAATTTTATCTAAATGGAAAACCATGGTTTTACTGGAACATACCAAAGTCAAGATCAAATTCTAGAACAGTAATAGCTTCTTCCATTAGCTAAGAACAATATTTCTGGGCACATGCAAATGCATGTGACATTTAATTTTTAAAAGAAAAAACATATGAAATGAAAATTTAAAGCATTAGGTACAAACAACAATCAAGTGTAAGGGGTGTATTTGTAAAAATGATAGAAATAAACTTCATAGAACTCTACTTGAACCCCATAATGGTGCCTATAAACACACCTGCGACGTTGGTAAAGAGCCGATATAATATTTGCTGTTGGTAGTCCAGATTGAAGTTCAATTGCTAGCTTTGTTGAATAAAAAAAGACTAAGATAAAACCTAAATAATCATAATAATAAATATTTAAACAAAGATAAATTATCATATTTGAGAAATTTTAAGAAGTTCAATTGCTAGCTCTGTCGAATAAAACAAGACTGAGGTAAAACCTGAATAATCATAATAATAAATAATTGAAAACCGATAAGTTATCATATTTGAGAAATTTTGTCTCAATTTAGGTGAAAGCATAACTTAATCATGGCACTAAATATTTGTAAAACAATCTCATACAGATAAATTGCATTAATACCTATAAATTTCTAACATTTATTTCACTCAGCAGATTCGTAGTGTACAAGTTTATATTTAATGAACTTATATGAACTGCGAAGTTGTTTTAATTGCAAAGAGATGATGAGAAAACGTCGGTAGTTTCTGTTATTCACATTCACACAAATGTAAACATAAGCCTGGCTCTTGCGTTATTTTAGTTAAGATTTGTGTCATTGTGTGTGTGTGTTTGAGCATGTTATCTATGCATTTACTACAGCACACACATAACATGTATCTATGCATGTCAGATTTTCATGGATTATAAACGTGTAACACCACTTCCAAAACAAACATGTGACAAGGTTGGAAATGACCAGCACAAACTGCACAAATGATAACCTCAGCAGACTCTTATAAATGTTTTCGATAGCTATTACAATATAGCAAAATTTTACCATTCTCATCCATTAGGATCGCAGACAAGACTAACAAAAGGTTATACGTCATTTCTTTATTCGCTGCATCCAGACTTGAAATAGATAACCCCTCCAACAATGGAGGTATAATCTGCAGAAGGAAATAAAGGGCTATCTTAAATTGCAGACAAAAATTTTACTAAAAAAAGAACACAATTGATTAAGTATACATATGAAACTCATCCACAAAAATTTTAACCTCTAAAATAAGATTTTCAAAACAAACCTTTTTAGCTTCAGCAACAAGAACAGCCAATGGAGTGTTTGAAAATATATGTCCAAGAGCTCGATACAGTGCGGCTCTGAAATTTTGTAAAAGATCAAAGAAACATAGAAAAAAATAAATACATGATAATAACAAACAACTAAAGCAAATTACATTTGTATAACTTGATAGCATTAAAGAGAAATTACTTTAACCAAATCACTCTGTGGAACGAGCGACACTATCAGCACCATAAAGCCGCTTTTGAAATCGCTCATGGAACTAACATGATTACCTATCCTTGACAGCTATTTAGAATGATGTCATGAACCAAGTTAACTAATAGTTTCAGTTATGAGTTATAATTCATCACATTGTCTCGATACAAGTTCAACAATATTAAATAGCATCCTGTATTTCCAATTCTTCTGCAGAATACAAGCACTTTTGCTAACATAAACCCCTTAGTTGCAGGAAAATAGGGAATCATTGGGAAAAGGAGGAAATAGAGGAGAACCAGAAGGAAAATCTATGGATCTTGCCATTAATTGTTGGCTATTATCTTTTTGGAAAAGTCTATACAAAACTCAAAGGACCTGTTTTTGCATTGTCCTCAATTTGTGAGGGATATTTTTCTCCAAATTCAAAATACCAGTGTTGCTTGTGTAAAGGTGTCCTATATTTCAAAATAAAGATAGAAAGATACAGGAACTGTGAACAAGAAGGGTTGTTTGCACACAATTTTCAGAGATTCAAGGGCATACGAGTTGGTGAAGGGGCTTAGTCCAAAAAGATTTCAAACCCAACAGCATATGATTTGTAGGCATGGGCATGGGACGCATGTATCAGCATGGAAAAATATGTGCCCAACACAGCAAACTCCAAAACTCAAACTACAGGGATAAGGATTATATAATATGTGTGCAAGTTCGTAATGGCTATTGTTATAAATGAGTTACTTATATTTGAGTGTGGAACAAATTTTAGTTTGACTATTTCCAGAAGTCTTAGGAGTTAGAATGAGCTATCCCCATCTCCATCTTTGTAAGTGAATCTACCAATGTGGCTAATGATTACTTTTTGGTAACCAATCTACCAACATTTTAGTTTAATGTTTCCAGCACAATTTATGTGTTTAATGCCAATTGGTTTTTACGCTAAGAAAGCATAACAAATTAAGTGTTTAATGCGAAACTACTGTATGTGTTAAGAAAGCTCATTTCCACGGTTTATGTTTAATGGCTACAGAAGCAAGTTCAAACTCATGTCAAACATGAGTGGACATGTGTGACATGTCAAAATGTGTCCGACATGCGAAAATTGACAAAGACGTGCTCCCTATGTCATAGCCAACACCTTAATCATTTTGATCCTTTAAATAATGCATAGAATTATTCTATAGATATGCACACTACCATAATGACATTACCAGAAAGCACAACTACTGAAATCCTCTCAAGAACTTCATTTGAGACTTGAAAGGAACAGGTTGGGGGAAAAATTATAGTCCTCAGTCTCCTATATTGGAACTTTGTTCCTATTTGTTTAAGTAGTCAGGAGCCTGCTTCTTTTTCTTTGATCCTTCTTCTGTTAACAAGGATATCTGAACCTCTTTGAGCACCCTCCAAATCCCTCAAACATGCCCCCCCCCCCCCCCCCACCCAACCCACCGCATAGTGTCAGTTATCAAATAAAAATCCCTTTCAGGTGCCCCCACTGCATATGGTGGGAATGGAACTGAAACCACCTGGGAAAGTAATGCCTGGGCCATCCCACCAATTCGCACCAGGTGTCAGGTGCCCTGTAACCTAGGAAATCATATGCTTATCTCACAGGGAATAGTTGCTCCCAGGGAAAAAAAAAATAAAATAAGGACACTGTTCCTTTCTAACTTCCACAACATAATGCCCACAGTGGCGTACTTTAAAGAGGGTCTTACTAAGAAATGATTGGATTATTTCAGAAACACAACAAAAAATTCCAATAATTTATCAATTAACATGCTAGAATTTTTTTTTTTTTGGTGTCGAACAAAGGTCGTAGTCTAATGTAAGTGGGGCTTGAACTCGTACATTTGCTAAGAGTTTTTAACACTATGCTTCAGTGGCACTTGCATCCGAGAAGATTAGAAGGTTCATAGAAGTATAGAACCTTTACAACTTAGTTTTATAGGCTTCCTGGATATATTAGGTCATTACATGTCAGTTTTAGTCGATCATCAAAAGACATTATTGTAAAATACAACATTTCAACCCATTACTGGAAAGAAAGAATGTAGAAGGATGAGTTGAATAAGCCAATGCAGTATAAATGCCCCTATAAACTGCCGAGTAACAGTTGGCTCTCCAGGAGATGATGTAGAATATTGGAAAGTGAGTAGTTATTAGAAACAAGTGGAGAATCACATTTGCTTGATGCATTGTTAAGATGTGCACTTTTTCACGTATAGATGGGGTGACAAATTGACAGATTATCATTGACAAAACAAAAGAAGTTGCATCTAGACCAAAACCAACTTGTTCATTTTGAGAAGGACGCATAGCACATCATATCTGGAAACTGGTTATTGTGAAGAAAACATTCAGAAAAGTGACAGAAGCATTTTCTTGTCAGGCAACCCATTTTTGTGTCAGAATATGGCACTCATGTCCATGTCAGTAAATCATATAAAAAAATTGCATCTTTTCATTTAAAAATATATAATTACTTTCAAATCACTTCACAACCTTTGGTTTCAAAGTAGAACACCTCAACCATTACAAAATAATATGAACTAGTTTTATATAGTAAAATCAGGCACATACGTATCTCTCACAACAGCATACTTCAATAGCAGTTCTCTATGAAGTAACATTGTAACTGTTTTCAGGAGGACCAATCTATTGAAAAATTTAGTTACTCCACAATAGAGAAAAATGATAAGTTCGGTCTGGTTAGGTTAAGTGAGGCCCCCGACAGAAATAGATACCTGCCGAACTCGGACCCGCCAAATGTCAAATCAACCAGCGCGACATGGCAAATGACAGTTATCTAATAAAACAATTATATATATATATATATATATATATATATATATATATATATATATATAAAATAATAGTTCCACTGAACACACAGCAAGATCTGACACAAATCCTAAAAGGCCTACAAGGCGAGGGAAAATAAAAGGACAGGAAAGATTTTGGAAGGGACCAAATTGGAAGATTTTAATATGTACTATGCTTGGCTAACCTTTTGAATCTTTCGTTAGGAATAGATTAAAATGACAACGATAAGCATTGTTACTACCAGTTGGGTTTCTGAATCACTTTCATTAGGTTTATTAAAAAAGCCCCATTTAGACGTTAAGTGCATACAACTTTAATTGGAAATACACGATTATAACTTGTTATAGCAAAAGAATCCAGCAGTAGTAGCTGATTCCAAATAAGCAGCAAAAATTGAACCATCTTTTTTCAGGATGTTTCCAAGAGACTGAAATGCTTATACAAAAAACAAAACTAGTATCCTGCATGTGTAATTGCATGTGAGCATAGCTCTACCTAATACATATAGACAGGTTTATGTCTATATATGAACATTTTACTTGTGAGTGTGTGTAAAACATAAATAATATAATTAGAATACATTCTCAGACGTAAAAATGATTGATAGTGTGAGTTCTTTTTTGGTATTGGTGTATCGAATCACATAATTTGGACAGAGTCCCCCGAAATATACAGTTGCTTCATATTAGTTTCTCTAGTTAACATAACCTCATTAATTAGACAGTATTTTGTAAAAATCGATAAAATTTTCATATATTTCGTTTCACCTCCCATCGTTTTTTTACATTCCTAACTTCCTAGCATGATTTTTTTAGTAATAATTCATAATTATAAATATATGGGAAGGTAGGTGTAGCATCCATTGAAGAGAAGATGCGAGAAAATCCCTTGCGATGGTTTGGTCATGTGTAACGTAGACCTACAAATGCACCAGTTCAACAAGGAGAACTTATCAGTATAAGACAAGTTAAAAGTACAAAGGGAAGACCGAAGAAAATATGGATAGAGGTGATATGAAAATATATGGATTCTAAAGGTTTAAATGAGAACATATTACTCGATAGGTATGAATAGAGAAAGATTATCAGTGTAATCAATCCGGTTTGATTCTCTTTTGGTTCATGTAGCCTACCTCAAGTACTTGAAATAAAAGGCTTAGTTGTTGTTGTTGTTGTCAGTTTATGACTCTTGGGAAAAAAATGTTAACTAAGTAGGCAAGGATAAGAGAAAATGGTAGGGACAAAACAATAAAAAAATAAACAATAACCTCTAATAGATACTAACTTATCTGGTTTTAGATAAATCATTTCGTCAAATTCTCTTCAAATTATATGTCTTAAATCAATAGCCAAAAGAATCCATAAATTGCATGACGTAAGAAAATTAATAATTTTGTTTATGCTCATTAAAGCCATCTACAAAAGCTAACTATTCTATTATCACTATTATTAGAAAATGTCTCCAAGCTATGCATTAAATGTAAATAGAGTTTAAAAATATTTAAGAAGTCACGTATAATATTCAAAAAACCAAAAACTCACCTTTTTATTATTTAACATTCAAGTGCCAACAATTTCTTTTATGTTAATTCATGTAGATATAACATAATGTTTTAAACAGTTCTATTTGGCAAGCGTGCAGAGAATCACACTTTTTACTCTAAGACATCCAAGAAGTAACTTCCAAAAATGGAAGTATTGGAAGTCAAGAAGAAACCAATAAGTAACATCCAAAATGGAATTACAAGAAGCGAGTTTTTCTTGATTCTCTTGTATTTTTTTGCTAATTTTTGGAAGGAAGTGTATTAGAAAGTTAAAGTGAATGGAGTAATATTTTTGTTTCTTATGCAAAAAAGTACCGCTTTTGAGTTGTAATGATGGAAAACAAATAAAAAATTAATTTTTTGCCTTGTTACCTGAGCTCCAACTTCCAAGAGCTTTCCAAGCCAAAATGTAAGAGAAAGAAAAAGTAAGAAATAAGATGCCACATAGGATCCCACCTCATCCTACAAGAAATAAGTTCCAATTTTCTTCATAGCCAAACAAAGACATGAAGACATGAATCTACTTCCACTTTACTTTTATGCAAACACACCCTCAATTGGATAATTGACACTAGAACAATGGCAAGTTCTTAGGTAAACTAGGCAACCTCTGTATAAAGGAATTATGCCTTCCTAAGGGATGCAAGATATCCAAAGGTCGTATATAACATTACCGAAATGCAATTAAGCATTTATTGTTTAAAGTAGTAGATCAAGAATTCAGAAATCCTACTTAATGCAACCAATTATTCTATCAGAAGAGCTCTAGCAACAAAACAGGACTGGAGTAATAAGCTATTTACATCTCAACAAGTAATAACAAAAGGGAACAGAAGAAAGAAGTATGTAAGTACCTTGCACTTGATGACTTGGATTCATTGATAGATAAGAGCAAGATAGGCATCATGCTTGAGTAGAATCGTTGTTTATACAGTGGCCTTATGGTTGCATGGAACTTTTTATTCAAGCAAACTTCTGAATCACTTAGAAGGATATGGAAAGCATCTGCTGCAGCTCTAGTCAAATGAGAATCAACATCCTGACCATTAACCTTTTCAGATTCATCCATATGTACCAAAGTGGTCATAACGTCCTGATTTGAGAGCAAGTACTTCAATAGAAGCATTGCTATTTCCTTCACCCTTTCATGTCCACGCATAAGCAAACTTTTCCCAATCCATGCCAAGCCCACAACACCATGTATTTGAAAAGAACGAGCACTTGAGAAACTATAGCGGTCATCATAGTCATTGACAATTATACAATCTTTTAAAGGACTAGAAGAAAGTATAGCCAATAAATTCTGAAGAACTGCATTAATTGTTTCTTCCAATTTGTAAGCACTTGGCAATTCTGGTCTACTAATATTTGTTGGCCATTTGTTAATCATTGAAGCCAAGGCTTGAGCTGCTGGAAGATGCCCTTTAAGTAGGAAAACTGTGAACAACCTAATTAGTGCTCCAACATCAGGTATAGCCGTCTGGGGACGAAGTGCTATAACTACTGATGCAAAAAGAGATATAAGCCACTCATCTTTACAGGATAAGTCAGATATATCTGGAATGGACTGCAAAGCTTCTGAGTTGGAAAGGGGCAAGAGCAAAGAGCCCAGTTGAGATGTCGATGATAAAATATTATAAGCTTTTCTTAAAAGAGTACCCTGGCTTTCTTCTGTACAATATCCAACTGCAAGCTTCATTGCCATCATAGTTGTGTCAAGAACACCCTGACATCAAGATACCACGTTAATACTTGTGCCACTAATTGTGAATTTTATGTTGCTAGGCAAAGAAACTGTGTTTGAACAGACATGCAAAACTCCAAGAAAATATGCAAAGATATGCAATCCAGAAGTAGCAGGACTCAAGACTAAACCAGGTTATATAATATATAGATTCAGATATATTACGAAATGATAGGCATAGTTACCTGCCTTTGAAGGTCTGCACTGAAACTAGAACTCTTTTCCATCAGATTCCAAATACTGCCAGCAAAATGCATAGCAACCTGGTCAGTCTTACCAAATTTATGGCACCTGATTACAAAGAGATAAGGCCTTATCAGCTCATAAACTGCAGGTACTTCTTATTAATACTAAGTCATTCAGAAATTGAACCTTTTCCACTAGCTTTTCCAGATGATGTCAACAAATTAAAAAACTACACACAGAGAATATCCCAAAAGCCTGCTATGACTGTTAGAAAGCATAATAAATAAAAAATTAGGTCAATAATGGAAGTAATTACTCAGTAAGGAGGTGTTGGTTTGGACTTCTTCCCTCTAACAGAGACTTTTCTTGGGACTTCAAAGTTTAATATTATTTGTTCTGAAGTCAGACTTGGATTTCAAAATCTAGAATTGTTGGTTGGACTAGTACTAATCCCAAAAGAGGGTCCAACAGAAAATTTTGGCCTTCCGTTTGGACTTGGATTCTCTCTTTAACTAAGTGCGATTAATAAATTACAAATTTACAATTCAGGATTTATCATGAAAAGGTAAAACTTGATGTAATATAACCAATAATCAATGATTACCTAGCAATAAAAAATTTGCTCTAGTCAGGATAAAATATTAAAAAGTGCCATGTTATCAAAAATAATTAGTTATCTAGATATTATATTTTATTGTGATTTGACTGAGATTAACCTTCTTTAGTTAATACAGGTAAATGAGTTAGTTAAATAATTAACTAGTCATTTTGTTACTTTATAATTCATTATGACATGCTAAGAATAAAATTGTAAAATCAAACATTAATTTAGCCCCCTTGACATATAATTAATATGTAAGGGAAACTATTTTCCAAAACCCACTTTTGAATGGGAATTTCCTTTACACCCAATGACTTTCTAAGTTTCTTTTATACCCAAAAAATCTTTCCGACTGATTCTTAAACCCCAAGTGTTCAATTAAGATCACAGAACTGTGCTATAATTTTATCTTACCCATTATAATGTAACTAATTGTGCATAATTTTATATTACTAGTTACAATGTAGAGAAGTGTGCAGCAAATTTATGTTTCCAGTTATAATGTAAAGAAGTTTGTTATATTTGCTATATACTTTCTTTTAACTGGGCTTAAAAGAATCGGGAGTAAAATTTTGGATACAAAAGAAAATTAGAAACTTCATGAGTATAAAAGAAGTAATCAATCAAAAGTCGATATGTAAAGTTGGCCAAAACTCCAACCTAGATTGTCTCAAAATCTTAGTGAAATCCTACAAAAAAGCCCAAAAGAAAATCAGAAACTTTGTGTATATAAAAAAGTAATCAATCAAAAATCAATATGTAAAGTTGACCAAAACTCCAACCTAGATTGTTTCAAAATCTTAGTGAAATCCTACAAAAAGCCCAGACAAGTCTAAGAAATTGCCATAGTTGGACAATAGTCCTAGTCTTAGAAAAAAAAGTCCAAACTAATAGCACCAAACTAAGATGTTTGAAACAATCCGAATTGGTTTACGCACTTCAAAAAGGTTTGAATAACTGCCCTTGGTGACAGTTTTTAGCAGGAAATCCCATACATATATTGATGTGATTAAGTGATGTATGCTGTGCAATAACTATCATGAAAATAATAGCTATAGTCACGAACTCGGCATTTGGAAATAACTCAGTGAGGCTCAAAAGTTTGGAATTCGTGAAAAATCCCGCATTCAAGAACTATTAGCAACAGTTCAGAATAAGGATATTAAGAAAAATAGATATAGCTACAAAGTCCTCTATGTATAGAGGAGTAACGTTGTACCTTCAGTAGTTCAGTGGTCAAAGCATAACAATTTTGATATTTTTCCTAAACAAGGAGAATTTCGCGATAAGAATACAAATTTTATGAATTATTTGCTCTAACAATTGGTAAAAACACAATATGACTCTAGTTAACCAAATCACATGCCAATCTACTGGGTTTATTTAGGATTTGTGATTACTACAAAATAATCATCAATTTTGCTACTAAGGTAATACTAGTATTAGAGTTCTAATATTATTGTTAGAGTTAGTACAGGAGTTGGATTAGTAACTATCTATTATTTTCATCAATATAAATGAAAGGGCCAATCCTATTAGAACAAACCTTTTCACTGTTCCTAAAAACTAACAAGACACTAAAGCAGGAATGATGACGAAAATGTAGCAAAAATCCTCAAGAAAAAAAATCCTCAAAACCGTGGCCCTAACCACAATGCCACTGTTGACTTTTCAAATCCAACTCTTTGATTTTAATTTTAGACACTCAGATTTTTATCTTCACCACAATCTCGACTTCGAGAACCAGAAAATAATCAGGACTCTGCAATCCCTTTATGAAATATGGCACATACTGCACGCCTAAATTTGGAGAATTTCCTTTCATTACCATTGACTGAAAATTATAGCAAATTAAAGGAAGAATTACAACTTTAGATTCGGAATTATAGTGATGGGGAAAAAAGATGATTCTATTTTCTCTTTCAATTTTGTGGGATCTTTGGCAACAATGAAAGATCGTTGGTGTTTTCCGTTGACGATCCGACAATTCAGAGATTCTACAGCACCAAGCCCAGGTTGGATGAGAAGAGGAACATTTCAAGTGCAGTAATTTTTACTTCTCTGATTCTCTGTCTCTAGATATCTGGATCTCTTCTTTTTTTGGATCTCTGGATCTCTTTACACACAGCTAGTGTTGTGTAGCATGCGCGCCTGGGTGCGTGTGCGGTGTGCACAATGGGCGCGCCCGAGCGCACGCACACCAGGGTGCGCGGGCAACCCCAAGCGCGCTCCACTTTCAGGCATGTGAAGCCCTAGGAGCGTGCACTCCTTGGTGCGCGCTCCTTGGGTGCGGGCATGTGGCGCTCTTATTTCAGTTATATCTTTTAGTGCCTACACATACTTGGACAATGAGATCTCTAACTTGTCCCAATCCCTACTCGGGTTTCATCAACACTGGGCCCTTATTAAATCCTCTTTGCAAATAGAAAATAAGAATTTATAAAAAAAATAAATATGGATACAATATAAGTAACATCCACTTTTCGTTGCATAATTTTTACAAATGTTAAAAATAATATTTTAGATTTTTAAAAGGATTTTTAGAAAAAATTGAAAGGAAATGAAAATGGATTTATTAATTGATATTTTTTGAATTAATTGGTCTTGCAATGATTCTTACCACTGACCCATTAGAACCTAATCTAAACCGAATCTACTTGGCTAATTAATTGGTTAAGATTTTGAAATATATTTAATTATTTGAGTTATTTTTACTATCTTACCTAATTAACGAATTCAAAGTGAATTAGAATCCTCTATCTAATATGATTAACTTTAATTAGGATGGTTACATTAAATAGAATTTTGTATTTAATAGGATTTCCCTTTGATTTAGATACCCAAATAGAATAAAATCTTCTGACAAATAGAACTTTCCACTGGTTAGGATTTTAAATTAGATTTAATTAATCAAGTCAATCTAAAGGTTTATCCTCTTAACTACTTTAAGTTGAATTAGAATCCCCAACCAATAGAACTTTCTATCCAACTAGTAACACTATTGAATTAGGATCACCACTACATAGAAACACCTTAACCTCCATAAAAAGACTAGAAACGCATGTTCAACCTCCCTCTTTCCAACGCAAAGAAAAGAAAAGAAAAAAAAGGAGAAAATATGAGAGAATTAGAGAGAAATCGAAGAAAGAGATCAGCCCCAGCATAAAACTTCAGAACTTTCAATGCTATTCTTTCTTAGATTATTTTCATTCCAATCAAGTGGTCATTGACTCACCATAACATGCTAGTAAATACCTTAATTTCTATATGATTTATTGTGTTTCTCTCTGTTACTTAAGACTTTGGTTGATTGTAATTATTAAAGTTGTTGGTTTGATTTGAAAATAGATAAAGTTGATAACTTGTAGAAAAATAAAGGTGAAAAATGACCAAAAGAGTTATCTATGCATGATCAATATTATTATTGCTTTATACTGTTTAGATATGGAAAAATCATGTGAAATATTGAATTTTTAATTGAGTATTGTGACTGAATTATGAGAAAAACCTCACGAAACATACCTAGCTTCAGCATGTTCTCGACTGGCCATTGATGGCGATAGGCTAACTACCATTGTTGTGGGACACTGAACGCTGCATCGACGTTGGTGCACAGGTGGAGCCGCCATCGATGGCGAATACATTGGCCATCAATGGTGGTCCAATGTGCTACTGTGCACAATTTCGTGCATGGATCGTCATGGTTATTTTATTTGATAGATAAGCATAAGTTTAATAGAATCAAGTAAAGAATAACTTAATTGGATTAGCGACTATAGTTATAATTGATTGCATGAACTTATATTTTATTTAATTGCTCTAAATCGATACCAAAAGACACTTATTGATACTGAAACCAGTTAATTAGAACTGAATAATGGTATGTGGTGATTAGGTCAATTGAATGATGGTTATTACAAAGATTATTGATATTGACAGTGAAAACTCTCACCATTAACAATTATTGTAATGAATGGAATTGAATTGAAATTTATAGATTAAGAAGACAAACCGAAATGAATGAACACATGGTTTTGGGAAAAGCCAAATTTGTTATGGGTTAACAATCTGAATGTCACATATCAGAGAATCCCTTACTTGTAAGAAGGGATTCAAAATAGGCTTCTACCAACAATCACAAGCGAATTTCTTACCAGCGAAGTTCTTACTTGTAAGAAGACATTCGGGATAAGCTTTGACCAACCATCATTAGATAATCTCTTACTTGTAAGAGGAGTTCGTGATAGGCTCCGACCAAACTATTAAGTGTTCTGTTTTCTTTGGTAAACAGGAATGCATTCAAAACGTAAATCTCATACTTGTTTGTGTTTCCAAATAACTAAAATGCAAAAGACCTAAAAGAAAGATAATAAAGATATGGATATGCATAATTGATACTATTCTCATGATTTTCTATCGTATTAATGTGTTATTCTTTAACATGATATCCCTTATGGTTAATTAATTTAATACACTGATATTTTATTCTTTTGGTTTATTGTTTATTTTCATTGTTTATTCTGACATAATATCCCTTATGTGCAATGTTCTAAATATCGGGTACCGATCTCGTACCGGTCCGCAAATTACATACCGGTTACCGGATACCGGGCAGGATATGGCGATATGACCCTAAATACCGGAGTGTCATATCGGTATCATATCAGTTAAAGAATAATCATATAATTGGTTATATAGAACATAATAAAACATATAAAATAAGTTTATAGTACTTACATTGGCTTATTTACATTCAACTTACGAATTTGCAGATACCGTTTATATTAGCTAATTACTCGAATTACTTTGTCCAGTTTATTGAACATAATCTATTTCTTCCTTTACTAAATAGTAAATACTAATACAAATTTACAAATTTACAAATTTATCTAACATACAAATAGTAAATACTAAATAGTAAATTCAAGTTTATCTAACATAATCTATTTCTTCCTTTACTAAATAGTAAATACTAATACAAATTTACAAATTTATCTAACATACAAATAGTAAATACTAAATAGTAAATTCAAATTTATCTTACATAATCTATTTCTTCCATTACTAAATAGTAAATACTAATACAAATTTACAAATTTTATCTACCATGAAGCTCATACACACAAACACACAAAATCAGTGAATTCGAACCACTGATTCACACTGAATCAGTGATTCGATTCACTGATTCAGTGTGAATCAGTGAACCGAATCATTGATTCAATGTGAATCAGTGACCGAATCACTGATTCAATGTGAATCAGTGACTTGACAAATTCACTGTAGACTACAACCACTAATTCAGCCCTCCCAACTTAAGTATTAGCCTCAAATTACACCCAAAAAAATTTCTAACATAAATCGCAATCAATTAAACCTAAATAGCACAATTATAAAAGAAATTGAAGAAATTTGTAACTCTAAATCAAATTAACATGAAAAAATCAAACTTGACTTACCTGGCCAGCGGTCACTGCCCCACTATCCGACGAACCGGAGATGGCAGTGTCGGCGGATAACGGCGAGAACCCTTTGAAAACTCCCAGAGTGGGAGAAGAGCAATCAGAGCAATCAGAGAGCGGAAAAGAAAGAGAGAGAGAAAATGAGAGAGATTTATGGATTTGTTGGGAAAATAGGGTTAGGGTTCGGCTCGATCGGCCGACGATCGCTGGGAGAGAACGAGAGAGAGAGCTAGAGAGTGGGAGAAGAAAAATCGGAGAGAGATTTAGGGCTGGTTTGCTCAATTAGGGTTAGAGTTTGGTCGCGACTCGCGAGGAAGGATCGATTGCTCTTTCGTCGGGAGAGAAAGAGAGAGAGAGAAAAAAAAACGAAAAAAATACCCTTTCTCTCCCCCTCCCGGCCCGTTTTATTTCTTAATGGGTCGGATTTTAACAGGTTAATGGGTTTAACCCGTAACCAAAACCCATTGACCGATATTACCTAATACCGGCCGATATTTCTCATCTCGATACCGGCCGATATATCGCCACGTGGCCGATATATCGGCCCATATCGGTCCAAAACGATAAACGGTAAAAAAAACTGCATATCGTCTCGTTTCTTCAATTTTAGCGATATAATGGCAGATATACCGGTATATCGGCCGGTATTTAAAATACTGCTTATGTGTTTTCTGATTGGTCACTTTACTGACGATTCTGGCCATGCATAGCTAGACATAGTTATTGACTCTCTAGAGACAAAAGAAGATCTAGCTACTTCTCAATTGAATTGCAGGACTAGAACTCAATTTGAGACATTACTTAATTTATAGTTTTTGAAATTATTTTAGCATATGAAATTGTAATAAAATACTTTCAGAAACAGTTGATTTACCCTTGTGTTTTCATTACTGCAGAACGAATTAACGTTAATTACAATTTAAGAAAAGTTAGTTTTCTAATTTATTCCGCTATGCAAATGGTACTAATTGTTAAGGGTAGTCGTATTATCTCACGTCATGAACGAGGAGTGTTACAAAATATATGATAAAAAAAAGAAATCCTTTTCAATCTCTATTTCTTTGTAAAACAGTCTATGGAAACAGAAAAAGTCATCTCTCTTTTTTCAAATCTTCAACACCCCCCCCCCAAAACAACAGAAAAAAAAAAAAAAAAAAAATCTTACAATAAAAGAGCCTTTTCTTTCTCATATTTATTCTCAATTTTTCAATCTAGATCTACTAAAAGACTGATTTCTATCTCTCTTTCCGTTTCAAATGCTAGTCACTTGATCTCTGCAAAAAAAAGAATAAAGATTAGAATTGAATTTTAAAAAAAAAATATTTTTAATCTTCTTCGTCTAGTTCCCAGTTAATATTTCATAAAAAAATACTATATAGATGTGTATCTACTACTGTTAGTGCATGCCAAAAACCTACTACTGTTGCTCATCAGAACCAGAAAACAACAATTCAAACTGCTACTTATCATAGACTGCAAACACATCATCAAGGAGACGAAATCTATATTGTGTTTTTTTCTTCCCTTTCCTTTGTGACAAGCTCAAGCACAAGTGATATTTACGCTCCAGCTCAAAGGGATGCTAAAACTAGTACTAATCAGGGATCAGTATAAGAATAAGTTTTAGTGTTGGATTTGTAATGCATATTATTTTTATCATACATATAAGTAAAAGGACCAACCCTCTATAGGAAACATGTCTTTATTGTTTCTGTATGCTAACATTTCCTCCAAACACTACAAGAATGTGTTCTATGTTAGTAGTTATATTTTAAACTATTGTCTCTGTTCTAACCACAACTACTCTTGATGTGACCTCAAACTCATAGCTGAATTCGAGCTGAACCAAAACTATTAACTTATAAGACACAACCCCCAACTAAATTCTCTGAGATGATACTCTGATTAACTTAACAACACTTCTTTTACTAGCACATTACATCGATTTTGTGTTCGAGGATATTATTCTGTTCATAGGCTTGAGGAGTACGCTGACTTTCACGTAACAAATAGTCGTATCATGAGATTCTGAGTAGAGATACTCATGACTTTCGACGAAGTATTGGACCATGACAATCTCTTAATTTAGAAATGATTTGGTTGGGATAAATGTTGTTTAACAAGAATTGGATTGTATGTATTCCAGTAAAGTAGTCGATCATTTACCAAAACAAACATACTTCTTCTGAAAGCCGGTTAAATCTTCTGTAAACCCCTCCCCAAAAGATAAAAAAGAAGGAAAAAGGAACAAAAGGAAATCTTGACAGCTAGATGCATCTTCGCTTTATGATTTGCATAGTGCATATACTCGTGGTGGCTGTAAATGGTTTTCAAAATCATGATTGCATGTCATATTTCTAGTCTTCAGAGGGTATTCCAGATACTTTGTGTATCATGTTAACCTGTGAAGCATGAACACAAATACAAAGATGCATGTACAATAAGATACAAACACAGCAATATGTCAAATTATTAAAAAAAAAATAGGACAAAGATACAGCAAGAATAAGGAAGTATTGTATGAAAATATAATATAATTTCACACATAAGCACGTGTGCATAATACATATATATGTGATAGTACATGGGTAAGGCAAATCTGAAACATATAGGATACCTATATACTATCAACATATCTTTATAAAATTATGTGTTAATACCTATATACTATCAACATATCTTTATAAAATTATGTGTTAATGTTCAATGTATAAGATACGTAAAATTTTCAATTATCTAAATTAATAATTGTGAGCACAATCGTATTATTTATTTTAAAACCTAGACAAATTATAAATATATGGAATGAGTATGCAACTGTTAACCTATCATTCATGCACATTCAGTTTTTAATGTTTTTCGTCTCAGTTATATAATGTTTGAGGTCCCTGATACATTTGAAGTATGCTGCAAATTTTAAATATGACAAAAAAAAGTATCAGAGATGTATTGGGCCAAGTATCATAGTGTTCAAGTATCGAATACATATACAGCTCCTTCTTAGTGCTACATAGAATGGTAATAATTATACGTTACCTGCAAAAAGTTTGGTAGTATTTAATGGTTCAATACATCATAAAAAGAAATATCATTTGATACAGTAATTTTAGTTAATATATAAGACAAGAGTATCACGTATCTTTGAAATTTTCATAACACAACTTCGGCAAGAAAAAACATTCTCAACATTATGTTATCTATGAAAAATTCTATAAATAACTTTTCCATATTAAGTTTATATTTTTAGTAGAGTTATAAAGCTAAAAGTAATGCTATATTCTAAACATGTAACGCGTTGTGTCAGAAATACTCTTCACGATCTCTCCACCGTAAATGTTTTGTCAGCTTCTCACCCATGTATCAAGTGGTTGCAAATTGATGGCATTATATGCAACAAGTAGAAACAATTTATCCCTCACCCTTGCTAACACGTTCCAATGCACATTAAATTTATTTGCATGCATCATTGGTTGGGGAGGTCCATATATTTTGAAGTGTCAAGGCAGGTGTACGGCAGGGCACATGCCCTGCATATACGTACCTCCTACTGCTCAGATATATGAAATTAAATATGCACAAAGAATGATAGGCAAAAGCGCACTGGAACACGTGAGCTGTGAAAAGTGAAGGACATGATGGATAGTTTTGCTACATACCAGGGAAACACCCGATTGCAATAGCACTCAAGTAGAGGAACTAGAATCTCAGCAGCTCCTAGCTTCCCATTGACCTATAAAGGAAGCCAAACAAAAAATTATTTTTTTTTTGTCCTTATTTGCATGTCTTTTGAAACAGAAAAATAATGAATCGAAACATACACAAAAATCTGAGAAACTGGAGGATATAGCCTCTTCGAGACCTTGAATTACTGCTGACTTTAAGTCTGGACCAGCAAAACCAATTTCTGAAATTGCTTCCAGTTTAAGTGTAAGAGATGTGGTAACATCATCAAGCGAAAGCACAGAAGCAATTCTTTCAACTACGAATTTACTGTAACTAAACTGCTTCTTAGCATCACTGAACTTTTCTATATGCACACCTATTTGAACCATTGCCTCCAAAGCTGTTCTCCACAAGTATGCATCATCCGACCTGGCTGTGATAACTGACATAAGGGAAGTTAAAATATCTTCATATATGTCCTCCGATAGTGGTGAGATACGTCCTGGGAATGTTGCGAGTACTTGCAACCCCTTTACTGCAAATAGTTTTACACAATTGTAAGCCTCACTATGTAAGTTTTTCTATTTTAAATAGGACAGTCAGCTTCAAGTGGGGCCTGAACCCCAGAACTCTTGCCACCTGTGCTATAGCGCTCACATAGAAGAGATATATTAAATCATACAGCACAATCTGAAGGAACAAAAAATAACAAAAAGACACAATAAGGGATTTAAAGAACAACTAAGCAGGTAAGGTATCAACTTGTTTATTCCAGTACTATTGCCTAATATGACACCATGAGATGCTTCAAACCCGTTAAAACATAAAAGGCAAAATATAAATAACCCCCTTCACATTTGCCTTCAGGCAAATTAACCTCCTAACATTTCTTCAGGCTCATCCGCCGTCAAAGTCCAAATAATTCTTTTAGAAATGGCAATCACCTGACTTACACGAGTTAAGAAGACTGTTATGCCCTTAGTATCCGTTTCTTTTATGGATAAACCTTCATTTCCTTGCAACTACCCAATTCAAAATATCTTCGGTTTCCATCTTAGATGAATTTTTCTTTTTTCTAACTTTTCCCCTCTTCTTTCATTTGCTCCTTTTTCTAATTTTTCCTATCTTCTTTCATTTTTTTTCCTCTAATCCTAAATCTTAATCATGAAACCCATCATTTTAAATCTCGGCCTATATACCGATATATCGGTCGATATAGATTTTGGGACCATAACAGTCCAGTAAACGAAATTAAAAATATTTTAAAGATATTTTTTCGATTCTCATTTTGGACCAATATCAGGCAATATATCAACCATATAGTGATAATATCACCTCCACAGTGATAATATCACCTAGTAAACAAAATAAAGAATATCGACGAGATTAAAATATTACCCTTTTTTTTGTTTCTTTCGGATTTAAACCCATTAACCAGAACTCTTTAATATCTGAACCTATTTATACGAATATCATCGGATCCCCAATTTTTGATTCTGTTCTAAATCTAAACGATTGATAATTCACACATCGCTTCTTCCTTTTCCTCTCTGCTCTCTGTTGCTTACTCACTCGATCAATCAAGCGATTGCATTGAAGAAACTGTAATAGAGTCATGCACCTGTCTCTCCACTCCTAGCCCTTCTCCACTCCCCAACACTGATTATCGAGAGCCCCGATCTCGACGACCTTAACAACTCGTGAGTTGATCAACGATTCAACACTCTCTCTCTCTCTCTCTCTCTCTCTCTCTCTCTCTCTCTCTCTCTCTCGATCAAGCGATCATATCAAGCAAGCGCCACAAAGAGCCTCGCACCTCCCACTCTCTACTCCCAACACCGGCTATCGAGAGTTCGAATCACGATAACCCATGAGCCCGACAACGATCCCCCCTCTCTCACACAAATAATTCAGCTTCTCATCCTCTCTCAAGCAGATCCCCCATCCCTCTCTCAAGCAGACTCCCTTTCTCGACTATCCAGCAGATTGACCAAAATAAGTATTTTTTAAAACCCTAAACTTATTTTAAGTAGTTTAATATGTTTTATGTACGTAATGACATGTACATGCAACACCAAATGAATCCAGTATTTAGTACTATATTGAAAAATATGACCAGGTATCTGGTATATAGTTTTGCCAATCGGTATATCGTTGGTATCAGATTTTTAAAATACTAATCATCATTATGTCTTCTCAACTTTGGATCTTACAGACAAGTTTACATCCTCCCATTTCTTATTCTAATTATTTTTCCCTCCTTTTCATCTCCTTCCCCAAGTTGTAACTCTTAATCCCCATCACCATCTTTCCATCTCAACTTTGGTTCTCAGAAATAAATTGTCATGTACGGAAAACTCTCTAATTATGATTTTTTTTCCCTGGAAGGTAACATAATTTCATTGTAAAACAAAAAAGCACAGAAGTACAGAAAATAGTACAATGATAAATCCATAGGCAATCCTATAGTACTGTCCTAGAGTGCTAAATAGGATCATTCTTACAATTCATACAAGTTAAAGAAGATTTAAAACTCTAAAACCTAACAAATACTAATTAAGTATAAAGGATCATTCCAAGGATCCTTATACTATTGTTGCTAAAACTAACAATCATATCATACATTGCGTTGAAGAACAAGAAGGATCAATTTTTAGGAAAAAGTTTGAGATTACAATGAAATAATTTGTCGTTGGATAATTAGGACTCTTTATGAAACTGAAATTCCTGCAACCACTCTTGTAGGGGACACGCAACCCCAAGTCTCTCCCAATCCCATATCCAAACCGATCCCAAGCCATCCAGTAACAATGCCAGTGAACGTAAGAGAAAGGAATAGGTGAGAGATTGTTTTTTTTTTTTTTTAATTATTAGGGTGCGGTGTTTTTTTTTTTTTGGTTGGTGTGTGGTTTTTTTTTTTTTTTTTTTGGGTTGGGTGGGCAAGCAGATAGGCTTCAGACTACAGAGACTGCGAGGTGATATAGACAAACATGAATTAGGGAATAATAGTCATTAGACAATTAAAAATTAATAGATTTAGACATCCTAAGACAGAAATAAGATGGAGGGAGATTTAATCAGCCATAATAAACTAACGAGCCAAAAATAAGTAGCGAAGGTTCACAGAGTAATTTCCCCAAGGCTAATGTTGACAGGGTACCTTAAATTTTGCTGAACATAAACTACAACTAACTAATGAGCCATTACAAGGGAAATGTGTAGCTTTGCATCCAAACTAAGTAGATATTGTTATAGTATTCAAGATCATCTGATCCTAAAGCTTGCATTCTAAGCATTTCTTTCAAGGTGGTGTGTGTGGAAGAGTGTCCGTGATGTGTGTGTGTGTGTGTGAGCATGTACATGCCTGATTTGTAGCTTTGCACCCAAAATAAATCAACAAATATTGCTACAATGTACTTGAAATACCAACTCCCATTCTGAACTCACAGCTGGGGCAGTGCATCTTGTGCACTTGTGTATGGGCACCTGCATTTTTCCCTCCTTTTCGTCATTCAAGGTTGTTAGGCAGGGGCCCCATCTTAACCATAGCCTTCTTTGCCAGTGGCTTTTGATCCCAACTCAGAGAAGGTTGACATTAGATTGACATCTCATAGTAAAAATTAGCATTTCCTATGTTGTACTTCCATTGGCATGCGCTGAACAACAAAAATTCTTAGGAGTGGTTTTGCTGGCTGTGGAGATGTAATAAAAACAGTGGTTTATTAAGGTATAACCAGCCGTGCTAGATGGCTTCAGTGTATAGTAGTGATGGTGCCATAGTGTTGGTGGTTATGAGAGAGGGAAGAGGGAGGGAAGAGACGGGGTGAGAAAGTGCTCCGAAACGGTGAATAAGCTGTACCCAACGTTAAAATAAAATAAAAACCATATAATTAGCACAAAATGCACATGTAAAACATGACGAGCAATGAAACAAATATACTAATAAGAAGCAATCTGACAGTTGGGAGCAATCTGTCAGTTAGGTACATGAAGAGAGAAGGAAAATACAAAAGAGCTTTACCTACACAGGACATATGTTCTGGACCAGTTGCAACAGTACCAGTATTCACCAAAGCTGATTTAAGAGCAAGAGTTAATGGGCCAGAGAAATCTTTAAGCAAATACAACCAGATGTCTGGAACTTCTGGAGAAAGGTCTTGAGCAACCATAGTCAGATCTCTACAAGAAGCAAGGAGTTCGACACACAAGTAAAGGGCTCCAAAATTCAGTATATTAGAAAATGTTTTGCATTCCTTGATGCCACTATGAGATGAATCACTCGTAGACACTCCTAATACATTCATCAAACGCGGAAGGAATTTTTGGAGCACTCTGCTGCAGCAATCGGGAGAGGTCTTTGCAGCAGTAGACAATATGCTTCCAAGAGAACTCAGTTGACGCCGACTTTCTTTGGAGATACTTAAATAACTTCTTACCAAGCAGACAGACGCAAAAAATTTCTCAACATCCGGGTCAACAAGAATCAAACTAATAAATGGCTCACTGTTGTTGCAATTTAACTGTGAAATGGCCACTTGCAAACAAATGAGAGCCTCTTTTGCAATTTGACTTTCCTGGGATTCCACATCTTCTGCTGATTTTGAAACTGATGCAAATATAGTTCCTTGAGGAGAGAAGCTAAAGATAACATCTTTCAAAGCAGACCATATAGCATTAGCATGCTTGAACATTCTGTCAGCTCCATAGTGCAACATGCAACTGCCAAGGTATTTCAAAGAATCAAGCTGCAAGGGCCTCAACCAATCAGAACTAATCAACACCAAAAGTAAATTAAAAGATATAGAGTGCGAGATATGAGAATAGTAATTAATAATGATAAGACACCATCTAAATATCACCACAAACCTTTGCTAAAGGAAGAGAAGAGGAAAGTTTTTCAAGCAGCAGCGGGATAGCAACTGGCTCGAAATATGGAGTTGAACAGAAGGCATTCTGCAGCATTAAAGAATGGTAATTTGAGGAATATATGAGCAAATACAAGTTCCTTTCCACATATGAAATGAGGAAGGTAGCATGCAAAAAAGAGTTCAAGAAACTACTGTCAGATAAGAACATTACAACCAGAATCAATAATCAGTTTGTTTCACTTAAAGGCAATACATTACTCAGAAAAGTTATGTGTTCAATAAACAAGAGCTAAAGCCACAAAACAAGTGCATAAAGCAGCACTCTGTAGCATTTTGATAAACTACAAATATGGCCATCTATCATGAGATTATATTTATGACTCCCAGGGTGGTAGAAGATAAACAGGGATCATGAGAAGATATATGAAGCATAAGTTCGTTTTCATATAGTGAATGAGAAAGGTATGCAAAAAGTTCAAGAAAATACTGTCAAGTAGGCACATTACAAGGAAAAACCAGTTTGTCTCACCTATTGCAATACATTAGTCAAGAAAATGTGTGTTCCGCAGCCACAAGAGCTAAGCTAGAAAAGCATGTATGTAGAAGTAGCACTTTATAATATATAGATAAACTACAAATATGACCACCTATCACGAGATTAATATAAAAAGCTCCCAGTGTCATAAAGCTTCAAATATAAATTGAAGATACAATACATACCATTAATGCCCTAGAAAGGTCATCTCTTTTTATCTCAAAATCATCATTTTTTTGCTGCATGCATAATAAGATGCTGTAAGAAACAAATATAATGCAGTGTGCATAACAGAAATATGCGAGCAGCTAACAGATACAAATGTTAAGAGGTTGCACAGCAAGACATATACTTCCATGCATCAGGTCAGGCAACACACAGATTAATGGAACATTAAATGCATTCAGCTACTTCGAGTTTCCAGCTTGATCTCCTAACTACAGGGTATCAAAAGCTAAACAAATGGATTAAAGCATAAAATACCAAGTGTGTAATGTCTTGGGTAGCTACTCTTGATGTAAAAGATAGATATGCAGCATACAATAAACTTTCCTTTTTCTTTTTTCTTTTCGGGCGCCCTGCAGCACCTAGAAAAAAAGAAAGCTGGAACGCGTGAATGCGAGAGAGTGAGCCAATGACACAAGTGAGGGAGTGAATCAATGACTCAAAACCTTCAACTATTATTAGTTGTGTCCCTTCTTAACTACCTTTCACCATGTCCATTGGTTATTCCTGTCAAGCTTAATCCTGGCACAAAAACAATCAAACCTATTTCTATATTTTCCTACTTCAAAATTTACCACATATGAAGATCAACAAATTCCCACAAACATTTAAAGAATGTGCTCCCTGATAGTACAATTCATACCAGACCACAGATGAACAGGTCATGGGTGTTCTCGCATGCATACATGGTCATTTTGGTATAAAGTTCGAGAGCTTCAGTAATAGACCATTATCATAATCATCATCGACGCCTTTTTCCATTAACACGGGGTTAGCTATGGAGCAAGGCTCCCTGAAAGTTTTGACAAAGTTTTACAACCCGTTGTCATCCCCACATCAACCCTCTTATATTTAATTCCTCGAGCTTTGCTGTAGATGCTTTAAAAAGGTATCAAATATTACATATAGAAACATTACATAAATTTGTTTTTAAGGCTGATATAATTTAATCAAATTCAATGATGTTTGAAGGTTTAGTGAAATTCATTTAAGTAGGGCTAGAACTCAGCTGTTCAAGCCTGAGCCCAGCAAAAAATGATCCAGCCTATGCAATAACTCCTGGAACACCAGGCCCAGGGCAGGTAGGCCAACTGATGTTGCAAATCTAAGGAAACTAAGTAAACAAGTCTAAACCATCAGTTTTCAGTTAATAATTGATAGCTAAGACCATTTACTTCTTGATACAGTGTAAAGATGAATTCTTCTGTCAAGAAACCACTTAACCGAAAAGCTAGTTTGTTGGATTATGGGATAACAATGTATACAAAGCTATTTTAGCACTTAACAACCCCCCCCCCCCCCCCCCCCAACAAAAAATGCATCTTTTTGTATGTATGCCCGAAAAATTGAATCTTCTTTAAATTGCCAATTTGATTTTGAATTACAGCAATAAAAAAAAAATTACAAAATAAATTCGAGATTACAAGAATGGGGATCAATTGATTTCGATTCCCCTTTATTTTTGTGGGTTCTGGCAGCGGTAGAATCTCGATTCTACACTCCGTTGATGATCCGATCTCTCTGGATTGAGGAACTCCTCTCTGGATTTTTGTACTCCGGCCTTTGGAAAATTGCCTCGCTAAAAAAATTCCCTCTCCAAAAGAATCTCTTCTTTTCCTCCCCCGTTCTGAACTCCATTCCCAATTTTATATTTTGAGGAGCGCTTCTAATCCGGTTCAAATTCTTCACTCGAATCCGATTAAATCTCCAAAAATCCGGATCACCATGCAAAACGGAACAGAAGCGGAATGGAAGCGGAAAACAACCCGCGGGTGCCAACCCGCGGGATTCCTCCCACGGGTGCCCACCCGCGGGATCGCTCCCGCGGGTGGGCACCCGCGGGAGAGATTCCCGCGGAAGGAATTCCCGCGAACACCCGCAGGACTCCTCCCGCGGGTGGGACCCGCGGGTGCCCTCCCGCGGGAGGAGTTCCCGTGGGTGGACCCCACTAATTTTTTTTTTTTTTTTTTTTGGTCGCTACAGTGTAACGAGAAAGGCCACAGCATTGGACTTCGCTTGGAAAGGCAGAATAAACAGGTTAACATAAATTTTAACTTTGGACCTTCCATATAACCAGTGCTTTGATACCATCTCAAAGTCCACCCGCACCAACACTATTATGGTGACAGTTAATTATTATAATTAACACTTTATACTGATGAAATTGATAGCGGCGGAAAGAGCTGATGTAATTGATAGCGGAGTAAGGTTCCAGGTTCAATTCCCACAGATTTCAATCAAGGAATTAATTTGGTTAGTTATCAAACTACAGCCTAATTATAAACACGCATTTGTTAGCCGTCCAAAAATATGCTTGCAAGTCAAAATCCCTGGGAAAACTAGCAGAACATAGTCCCTGCAAAATTAGTGATTGTTGATTATGACAATGAACCATTTCAACAAAACCACTAAGCTAGACAAATAACAATGACAGAAATGATGTATGACACAGTCAAAACAGTATTTACCAATTGCCAAAGATGCAATCACAATCTTAAGAAAAATTGACTCATTGCCAAGGATGCAATCATTGATATGCGCTTCAGAAGCAAAATGCAAACTGTGTTCGTTAAAAGAACGAATAGCTGTCAGTTTGAAAACTTACATGTGTGAAATACATAGGAAAATAGCAGCTTAAAATCTCAAAAAGCTCCGCACTAAAGCTTGCTCCAGATTGATCTGGAATTATCCGCATCAGAGCTTCGGCTATATAAAATGTTAGCATCAAGCACCGAGGATCCTTTTCGCCATCAATTGCATCCAGAATTAAACTAATAAGCTCATTATCCTGCATAACAACTATTTTATGAACAGGTATGCATGAAGGCTACTAACCATATTGAATGCATGCTTGAAGGAACCACTAAGATGTAATTGAAGGCACAATTATAAAGCAGAAAGAATTAAAAACAAATCTTTTTTTTTTAAATGCAGTTAAACCAGAAAATAAAGGTTAAATAGGACTGGATATAACTCGCTACCTTCTTTTATCAAGTCTCTATCCCAATATGGCCTTTATTTTAATTTCAAAGTTAACATAATCTACTCCATTGAAGCTGATCAACATTATTTTTGGGTATAGAAAATTTAGAACTAATTATTTGATCTTGACCTACGCACATAAAGACCCAAACATCAATTTTTGTTATGATTCAAATATTCTGAACTCTTAATCCAAAACAACTCAATATTTTGTGCCATCTACACAGTGCCTGTTTGATGCAGAAAAACGCCATGCAAAACTTAGGAATTTTCGTTTTCAGACACACTAAGTAATATAGATCAACTTAACCGGGTTGATCTTCTATGTGAATGCCCACGAGTTGAATTTAGATAGGAAGGAGTTGGCTCTAAATTGTTTTGGAATATTATATATAGAGAGAGATATACTTGAGCTCATTCAAAGTCGACCTTAGCCTTTTATTTGGAGAATCTATTCCATTAAAGTTGATCTACAGACTATATGAAATAAATAAAAACCAAGAAAAATGTTTGCACATGCATCAAGTAGACACAAAATTAACCATTAAAAGTAACATTTTTCATGGATCTACAATTTATGGCTTAAAAAATGTTGATTGAACACTTGATCATGATCTATTTACTTAAAAAGCCTATCATATAAATTTACATTAAGTTTAAAACATTCTATACAGTTAAAGTAACAAACTCACTATACACAATCATTCGCTTAGTACCTAACCAATGCATGGGTAAAAAAACTTCAAAATTTTTGATTTTTTTTTTTTGTTTTAAAACACTTTAAATTATGTAGATCAAATTTAACGAAGTGGATCATAGTAATGAATGTCAGAACATCGAATTTCAATGGAAAGAATTCAACTCCAAATCCTTCAAAACGACCCTATATATATATATATATATATATATATATATATATAGAGAGAGAGAGAGAGAGAGAGAGAGAGAGAGAGAGAGAAGAAGATTATCGGATGCGGCCATTTTGAACCACGAACATAATTTGGCCAACCTGATATCGCTAAAATGGGCCATCGATTGCAACATCCAAGCCATTCATCTTCCTCTACACATTTATTAGCCACCAATAAAAAAGATTATAGTTTTGATTAATTGTACTCATTAAAATAAGTGGTCGCAAGGGCTGTAAAATTAATATATCAATTAGTTTCAAGTTAATTAATATATCATAGGGTTCACTCATCCCAAATGGGTAATGGTTTTAGTTTAAAACTAATTAATACATCTAAATCAAGATGAACAGTTTGGATCTTGAATGGTATGTCCCAGTATGGAGACATTGGCTTGGGCGCACCATATGCAACTCACCACACTAGATATATATTTATAGAAGAATACTGGATATGCATAGTTAGCGCTGGAATTTACCTATGTTGAAGTAAATTTCCAACCGTTTGGTCATCCTTATGGATGATTCATTCCTTGCAACATGATCTACACTTTCTTAAGTATGCATTAATAAATTCATGGAATAGACATTGATTTGGCTATCCAATATGATCTTATATATATGGGAACAGATTATTTGAGATCCGGTCTCAAACTAAACTTCGTGAGAACTCCGCTACTAGGCCATCTCAGGAAAAATTCAAACCGTGCATCATGATTTACACATTTTTTAACTTATATACAAAATTTCAACACATTCTGATATTGTTTCCCTAATATTTAAGAGGTTTTAAGAAATATACAGTTTAGGCCACAAAAAAGATATCATACATGGTAAATGGTGTCGGAATAACTTAAGATTTTATGTGAAATCTAATAAATACACAGTACAAATTTTTCATAGAATGGCCCGGTACTGGGGTTCTCATGAAACTTAGTTTGAGATCAGGACCTCAATGAGCGGCACTCTCTCTCTCTCTCTCTACACACACATACTATATGTATGTTTTCCAAGTCTAAATTCAAAGAATTCTAAATTCTGGCTTGCAAGCCAGAAGAATGCAATACGAGAAAAATGCAAATAACCAAATGAATTAACTCATATGACCATTGATACAAGATTCTTAAGGAAGGTCTTGAAGGTGTGAAACTCCAAATGCACCGTGTATATCACACATCTAAATACCATGAACTACAGCATTTGCTATAAGCATGCTCATGTGCACATATGCACAAAAAATTAGTGTACTCTTGATGTCAAATTATCCTATTAGGATTTGAGACTCTACTCCAATTTATAGTTGGCAAAATGTATCAAAAATTTGAAGAAAAAGGTTAAAAGTCCCTATGGTGTGTGCAGCTACCGGTAGCCTTACATGTAGCTCAAAGGAAATCTCAGCGACAGTGTTAAGCTAATAGTAACCCTACATGCAGCTCAGACAAGCACATATCAGCTCCTGAAATACCGACAGCCCTACCAATAGATAGAAAATAGAGATCGACACGAGAGAATGTATCAATAGCCCTATGAGTAGATGGTCAGTTAAACAGCCAGATCGAATTTAAATTGATTTTAAACTCGGATTTTTGGGTGTTTGAGTTGGATACATATTGCTTTTGGTCCTTTGAATCTAAGATTCAAGAAGGATATTTAAAGATGGATTTAGGGTGATTTGGAAAGAGAAAAATTCATATTTATACGTCATCTTCTTCAAGATCAAGGAGAGCACTCAAGCAAAGTATTTGAGGTGAGATTTCGAGAGTTTATTGCTAATAAAATTTGAGAAGGTAGTGGTATAGTTCATTAAAGATTGGAGGTCAACGTTTATTTACATCTCCACTACCTACGTATTCGATAACTTATACTCATTTGTTGATTTTTAACTATTCCTAGATAAGTGATTGTGAGAGATGTCATTATGGGGTTTGTGGTAGTTTGAGAGTTGAGATTCTTACTACAACTATCTAGCAGTAGAATTAGATATTGAACTATTGCTAACAATCATGGTGGTCTAGACTATAGGGCAAACCTTGTATTAACGTTAATCATAGTGCAATATTGTTCATCCATAATTTTTTTATCCTTTTGGATTTCCATATAAAAATCTATGTTGACCTATGTTTGATTTTCTGACTTTTTTTATTATGTTGTGATTGATTATATCTTATTGGTTGCTTGATTAAATCTAATATTCATCGTATTCAATGCCTCCGTGTGTAATTAGCGCACTTTGCTAGTTTTCATATCCCAGCACTACTATGACATAAATGGCAAGCTTACAAGTTGATAAAACACAAATGTTGATACATCTAGAGCATTTACATGCAGAAAATTCCCCGTCTATAGATATTGTTAATAAGGTGTATATCATAGATCACTTTGCTTCAAGACCAGATGTGCCGCCTTACCAGTTTTAAATTTCCTCAACAATAACCTAGTAAAGTGAAATCAGCTTACTAAACTACTCACAGCAAAACCTCAAGAAGGGTCTGGCTGGCAGATGGCGCCTTGAGGCAACTAGACATGTTAATATCATCCCTATATTCTTGCAATGAAGAGAAAGAAAATTAATATTAAAAAGAGGACAAACTATAGTAGCACAAAAGATAACATGTAAATTTTTCATTTTATTTTGTAATAGGTGAATAAAAAGGATTAGGCACAAAAGCAGAAATCACAGTTAAACCAGAGTCATTACAGCTTCAGCCTAAATAAAAAGGATTAGGCACAACCGAAATCAAAAGCAGAAATCACAAAAGTTATACCAGAGTCATTATGGCCTCAGGATAGACATCCAATAAGCACTGAAGAACTTCAAAGCATAACTGCAGGCCATAACGTATGAAAAAAAATGCATTACAACTAAATTCCAGGAAATAAATTTCTGCACGCATTTGCTAAAGAAATCTCACCTTGCGGTCACGCACTGCTTGTGACTGAGCTCGAACATTAGCCAAATAATTTTCTACAAGCATCTTGGCCTCACCACCTGTGACCATACCAACATTGCTCTTTCTTCTCAAAAGAGCCAAGCAACCAACAAGTGTCCCGTGCAGGGCTTGCCAATCTGCCTGATTTTGAAATGAAGAACACATCACAAAAGGTGTGAAAAATAATTAGCAGAATGACAAGGCCTGCAGATGCAATCCTGGGAGGTACAGTTTTAAAAGAACATGTAATCAAATAACAAGTTTTCAAGTGAAAAAATATAAAGGTATGCACATGCAAACATGAAGACAAAAATATCCTTAAATAAGTTTCAGCATCTGCTGCAAGGATTAATAAATTAAAGATGTCCCCTAACGATGCAAACCCACCATACATGTAATCATTCTTCAAGGTTTAATAGTACTAAACAACCAACCTCCACTCTGCTGCCAACCCCTCAATATAGCATAGCAAGTAAATAATGAAGAAAAGAATCTGAAAGCATTCTGTGATTAAAAAACTAGAAAGGAAATTTCTTTACAACACTAGATATTCAAATAGCAATAAACATGATGCTTGCTCCTTCAATTTATGTGATGATTCATGATAACATTTTTAACTGCTTATCAAAATAATTAATTTACGAATGCCGAAAAAATATGCTTCCATTTCATGATTCTCCTGCATCTTCAGTTTATTTTGCACCTTGTTGAAATCTCTTTAATCTTTATTAAGAAGGCTTACATAAATTACTGAGAGATAATTTCATATGGAGAGTGCTAGATGGGGCACGTAATGAAGAAACTATATGCCTTGTGAGGATAACGCCATAATATAACATGATATAACTTTCATGACTGGAAGAAAAAAAGACCCTGATGAACTTCACAACTCTAAGGTCTTCACCCTCTCCTTCAACACTTAGAGGCGTAATCTTGATATTATATATGGCTCAGGAATAGCTTATAACATTGGAATTATTTTCAACTAAACTATTCAGTAATAGATTAAAAGTAGGAATCAATGCCACCTACAAAACAAAGAAAGGGTTTGTAATATCCCAAATTTCGAGCTATCTGTATTTCTCTTTTGAGACCAATCGTGTCGAACAAGTCCACCGAAATCAATTTTGAACACTGAAAAAACTTTCGATAGATGTAACTTTAAATTGGTAACTCCAAATGACATTCAGTCTTCGCGACTATTAGTTTTATAATATTTAGGATTTTTGAAATTTTTCCTTACGAGCTCGAAAAGTACTCCCAAAATTACTAATTTAATAATATTAAAATTATCATTCTAATTACTTGTGCTGGACTGTCGTGACCAAGAGGGTGGTGGCAACCGGGAGCCTAGGTGGCAAACGAAGAAAGGGAGATGGCTGAGTGGAGAAAATAAAAAAAAGAAAAATAAACAAATAAACAAATTTCCCCTTCACTCCCTTCTCCCTCTCTCGGCCAGAACCAGGCAGCAGAGAAAAAAAGGAGAGAAAAAGAAGAGAGAGAGAAGAAAAAAAAATAAATCGAACTGAAGATTCGAGATCAAGTCGAGGCAAGTATCACTGTTATTCTTCGTTCGTCTCTTTATTTAATTTATATTTGTATACGTAATTTATTTTGCAAAAATGCTTGGTTCACATTTTGAACTATTGATTGATAATGAGAACTAAATCAGATTAGTGGGTCAATTTTAATACATATAAATATTGTAATATTTGCTTATTTTTTATTTTACAAAAGGAAAAAAAAAAAATTACGTATGCAAAATAACATGATTTTCATGCAAACAGGTTTGCATGCAACAGAGGGAGTGGCAGAGGGAGAAGAGAGAAAGAGAAGAGAGAGAAAGAGAGAGAGAGAGAGAGAGAGAGGGAGGAGAGAGGAGAGAAGGCATGGCCCAGGGCCGGATAGAAAAAAGAAGAAAAAGGGGGGGAAAGTGCTTGGGCTTGGGCCTAGGCCGGATGGGAAAAAAAAGGAAATGTAATTTGGGCCTAGGCCGGATAGAAAAAGAAAAAGAAAAAAAAGGGAAAAAGAGGCTTGGGCTTGGGCCTGCGCTAGAAAAAAAAGGGGGGGATGTGCACTTGGAATTTAATTGGAAATTAATCAAGGAAAAACATATATAAATATATGTGATTGAGTTTAGAAATAAAATAAGTCCACAAGTTTGGCCTTAGAATCAATACAGTATTATTATATGATGCACATGGCCACAATATATCATTTATGTGATATATAATAGTAATACATGGTATAAATATTTGAATCTAATACATGATATGCTTAAATGAATTATTTGAATACTCGATATATGATGAGCATGACCATTTATGAGAATATGATAACAAGTTTCTTGTATCTTGATTACATGACATGAAATATCCTTGTGATAAATTCCGTCTTTGGAATATTTTATTTTATTTAGAATCAATGCAGTATTATTACATGATGTACTTAGCCCACAATATATCATTTATGTGATATATAACACATAATAATGGTATAAATACTTAAACCCAATACATGATATGCTTAAATGAATTATTTGAATACTCGATATACGATGAGCATGACCATTTATGGGAATATGATAACAAGTTTCTTATATTTTAATTACATGACATGAAATATCCTTATGATATGTATGTAAATGATCTTGAATCTTGACTCATAAATTCTTGTTTCTCGTGATAAAGACATGTAGACTTGACAAGCCACGTGTTCCCATTAATTCATGTATATCGTGTATTATTGATATGGAGATTGGAAAAAACTACATGATAGATAAAAACTGCATTGTATAACGAACTTGTTGGCCAACTTCTTGATTGGAGATTTTTTTACTGCAGCGGCCTGGATGATTACTGAATCACTAATTGATAATTGATACCTAGAACGGTATATCTGTTACTGTAATACAGTACGAAAATTGGATTATTATGCCTAGCAACATGTCATGATCCAGCGCCATGAATATTGAGGCCGGGTCCCGGACCTGTACGGACACTTGTACAATATGAAAAACTGCACACTATCTTATCCATTTTTAGTTTCAAATGCTAATAAGATCTTGACCAAGACTTGTCATTTTTTTAAAAAAGATATTTACCTGCTATTTGCAAATGACATACAAAGTCCTGCTTATTCTATTTGTTTATTAAAGGATATCCTCAATAAAATCATTTTATTCATTTGCATACTTTTATCATTAGTACTGTAATAGTACACATCTTTTCCTTATGTTACTTATTGGGTTTAATCCCCTATATTTCAAACTCTAGATTGCAGATAAAATGCAGACACAGGTAACTAGTCCAAAAGCAAATAATAGGATAGATGGAGTTCTATGTCAAGGAGTGTGGCCAGGTTGGACATACCCTTAGTCAGCATGATATGTATCATTGCCCAGCCCGATATGCCTCGGAAGGTAGAGTCTGACCAGACCGATCTAGATATAAGAAAATTAGTAGAGGCTATTCGCAGCAGACACCTGTTCGCTTCATCCCACCTTTACCCTGGACGCTAATCCTTGGTAGATCCAGGCATTATGTTATCACTAGGTCTCGACCGAGTTCACATCAATATCAATTCACGAGACCACATATCATCCATATCTATCACAGACAACGTCGGTAGATTCGACACCAGAATCAGATTCTTCTTTGCTTACTACATCTTCCTATATTTATTACATAGACCTATACCCTATCCACCAGGCCATTTTGTTTTATTAGTAGGCCGTTATCATAAAGGATAGAATACATCTTTTGTCTGGACACTGCTTCTCAATTTTGCATTTATATTTAGTGCAGTGTGCCATTTTATGTAACTAACTCTAGTATAGAGTGAAATCTTTCAGTTTTAGACATGTTATTTATCAATCTGATTGTGGCAGTAGTTACGGTTATTCCAAAATTCTGTGACTGTTGGGTAATGTAGTGCAAATTTTAAGTAGTGTATTCTGTTTTGGGAAATAGCTAAAAAACGGGGGCGTTACAGGATTGTACAAAGAAAATTAACAGAAATGACAAACTTACCAGTTTAGCCAATTTGATTTGCTTTAAGGATGCCAAATTCAGAAGTATATTTTCCATGAAAATAACTGACGGAGATGTTGCAGGAAAAGAGGAAAATAAATATATTTGGAGATAGCATATGATATAGTACCTTCACAGTGATAATTCAGGGGTTTTGAAGAAGCACAAAGTATGTGCTATCTTATGATTCTGAAAAGAGGAAAGAATGGAGGAAGTTAAGGCTGGTGCACTATAAATAGCAGCACAAATTGCAGACGTCCGGTGCCTAAAAATCTGTAACTCTCCATGAAGTATGTGCTAGTGACCATGCATATCTAAATCTTCTGTCAGATATTTGGCAGAAAATTCCTTTGTTGTATATTATTTGTACACGTATGTTTTAATATTTTCGTTCAAAGGAGAAAGCCTAGAAAGGAAAAGGATTAGGACCAGTTGATTGTCGTTTGTGGAAAATAAGCTACAAAGTTTACTACTTTGTGTATACACTTCAAATTTGTGCACGTACGAATCACATTATAGTGACTGTCAAAATCAAGGATGGCAAATGTAGGCTTTTAAAATCCTCTCCATTTGCCCCACATTCCATTAACATTTTTTAGCATGAAAATAAGACAATTATGGCAACCATGACTTCTCGAATTCGAGCATTGAGCTAGTAGTTGGCCCCTATTTGGTCGCTCAAAATTACACATGCCATCCTGATTTCCATAATGGATCATTAACAAGATTAATACTTGCATTATTTTATACTTTGTTTATCATTTACATCCCTAGGTAGGTAGATTGAGTTTGGTTTGTTAAAGAAGGCCAAAAATAGCCCAAAGAGGAAAGCATTTAGGACTAAATGGTATTTTAAGTCCACCCCCTATTTTCAATAACTATTTTTAAAAACTAAGTAATATTTTCAAAATAATTTTTTAAATAAGGATTTTTCTTATATTCGTCCATCAAATTTTCCTTATTCTTATATTAGTCCAACAAATTTTCATATTTTGATATTAATCCCTCAGATCTTTTAGGTCACTCAGAATCAATCCTTGTACTTATTTTCCATCCAATTGGTACATAATTTTCCTTTATCTTCGACTTTTTAACCTGCGCTACCCATTACACTCTTAATCTTACTCTCATTTTTTTAAATTCCTTAACCTAAGCCCTCAAATCGATGATTCTAAATATCGGATATCATGATCGTATGGAATGGTTTCTTTTCATGTCAATTAGCGGATATCAGATGATATATCAGGGATAGGAGCTCATAACGGACATTTTTATCAAACATTATATATACAACTCAAATAAGTACCTTAAAATTGGTTTAATTTCATCTGTCTAACTAGTATGATATATCATACATAAAGATATTTAATAACAAGCATAACATAATAAAATAAACCATAAAACAGTTCAACTAATATTAAAATATAGATTACAGAAATATTTGAGATTCAGGCATGATAAAGATAGTAGTTGAAGATTAAAAGTAATAATAGTAACGATGAGAATGACAATAATAGCAACAATAATAACAATATGGCAAGCAAAGATGTAAGAGAGAAGTGGAAGAAGAAAAAAAATTTGGAGAAGGTTTTAAACCTTGAGTAATACTGAAATAAACTTCGCAATGTAGATTTTAAGTATTTGTAAATCTTTGCATGTTAGGGAGATTTTGGCTCTCAAGTTTCCATAATAAAAATTTAAATATGATTGATTTAAGCAGAGGCGAAAGAATTTGGATTTAAGAATTTTGATTTTCTCTTACACAAGGATAATATTGGGTAACACCAATCTATTTCTACATTAAAAACATAATTTAAAAAAAAATAAACCACATTGACCTATATATTGCGGTGATATATCAGTGCTATACATCGGGCAATATTGTAAGCCTCGACCGATATATATGCATAAAACAATATGACTCGTTTTTAATATATTGACTCGGTTGACCCCAATAAATGATATATCAGAGTATACGTCGTATCAAAAATATTTAAAACAATGCTCAGATCAACTTAACTCCACTCAATAGCTCCCCTCATCAAACTAATTCCTCCCACGCTCTCCTACATGTACTCATCCCACCCCTTATAGAACTAGCTAAATTCAATATAAACCCAATATTACCCTTCCCTCATAAACTAACTCAATCTTAGCAAATGCAACCCATTTAATTCAACCATATCTTAATAATTCATCATAAACCCACTCAATGTAACCAAACCAAACTCATTCAGTTCAACCCAATCTCAACACAACCTAGCCCTAAACCAGCCCAATCATCATCTTCATCTTTTGTCTTTGAGGAGAAAGAAAGTGCCAGCTTATGTCTTTTTAGTGTATGGGAGTGAGGGAGAGGCGTTAAATAGGATCACGTAAGGAGATAGAGGTGAGGGTCTTTAAGTTAAATGCTATCTATAACTAGTCATAATTTGATCATAGCAATTCATTTTTGATAAAAACCTAATAGAATAACTAATATAGAGTAACTTAAAAAATTTGAGGGACTACGAAGATTTTAGGGACTAAAATCAAAATAAGAAAGAAGTAAGACACCAGTATCAAAAAAATCCTTAGAATTAATAATGTGTTCTAAATTATAAAATGATTTCATATTGTTTTTAAACATTTTTTGGATTTAAAATATTTTTTAAAATTTTTCTAAAACATTTTATAATTTCTAAAATATTTAAAAGTTTTTATAGTTTTAACGTTTCCAACGAGCCAGTCCTATCAATGCACGTGTAATGCGCATGTAAAACAGTCCGTGCAAGTAAGTCTATACATGTCAGCACCTAGCTAGCAGGCCATGCATTTGCCGGGCAGCACCTGTAAAGCGGGAGCTCTCTCAAGAATGGCAAATTTGACTAGTTTGAAGCCAACATTGGAGTCGAAATTGTATTCTACTCTTTTTGGCAATTTTCTTATTTTTAGCTTTGGAAATATTTTAATAAGTCCTCGCTTATTACCAAAGCAATAGGACTTCCTAGCTACCTTCAAATCCTCCCTCTAGCATCTTCCTTGTTTCCTTCAAACCATCCTACTTTGAATTTTCAGCTTGTTTTCCAAATCTATTCCAACTTCTTAAGCACTTCTTTTTAGTCCCACATTGATTATTAACCAAGAATCCCTCATTTTAAAAGGCTATAAACAACCTCTTAATCCCCTCGTTAAAACACACCACAATTATCAAGTTTCTTCTCGTTGATTAGCCCCTTGCCTACATGATTCCAATAAAAAGGACACGTAAATTTCTCTTCGAGGGGAGACAGGGATTTGATAAGAGGAGGGCTATTTAGTGAGAGATTATGGGAATGTCTAAGAGTTTTTTCATGATTGTTGCAGTGGTCAGATCGGAAGTTGGTGTCGAGCTAGCAAGACCTCACTTGCCCAAAAAAGCTCCACTTAGTTTCTTCATTTTCGTTAGGTCATATAGTAATTTTGTAGTTTTCCCTATGCTCTTTGTTTCAAGATTTTTAGGGGGAAATTAGGATGTACTTCACCAAAATATGCCTTTTAGTTTTCCTCCCGCTCTAGCCAGGGAGGTAAGTCATAGAAATTTTCCATAATTTTGTTAATTTTAGAATAGATCCTACAAACACTCTTCTAATTCCTTTTCTTTATCTCTTTCAAACGTCACAGTATCCGGGAGAGACGCCTGTATCGTTCTTAAGCATAAAATAACTTAGGACCTCATTAGGTGATCAAATCTTTCGGAGTTTAGCAAAGAGGGAGACCTGCAAGCTCAAGGAAGACGCAGGCAACGATTGTGGATCATTTAAAAGATGTGGCTCATTACGTGTGGATAGAGGATCCAAATTTTTTATCTACATCTACACTTTGCAAGCTTTCTTTCTTTTGGAAATAAGAATAGAGATCTAGTTGTAGACATTTCCAATGTATATGGAAAGTTCAGGAATTGTTAAAGAGGTGTTTTCTTTTTTTGATCTCGATAGAAGGACCACACAGGATTAACTGTTTGAGTTTGACAGAATATAAAAATTTTTACAGTAATCAAATTTAAAGAACTTATAGAGGTAAAGAAGGATGGCTGAGGCTAACCTTTTGAACAAAAATTTTATTGTTCAGAATACTGTTTACTGAACTCTCACAAAGCACATGCATAGACTCTACTGTACGATGAGTTTAATTAAGGGGCATAGTTGATAGCCCTAAGATTACATGGTGAAATTGGTGAGGAAAGGATAAGAAAAACCTTAATGCGGCCAGAATTCAGTGATTGATGCAGGTGATTGAAGAGAGAAAACCCCTGATTGTAAGTCATTAGGGTAATGGCTGATTTAGATTTGATCAAATTTGAAGAAGCCAAAGAGGTAAAAAGTGATGGTCAGGCTGACCTTCTGAAAATTTTATTTTTCAAAACATTGTCTACTGAAGTCTCATAAAGCACATGGAGAGACTCTACTGTGTTCTGAGTTTAATTAAGGGGCATAGCTGATAGCCCTAAGATTACATGGTGAAAATGGTGAGGAGAAGATATGAAAAACTTTTGTGCAACCAGATTCGAGAATTTGCTGTTTGATACAAGTGATTGGAGAGGGAAAAGTCCCCTGATTGTAAGTCGTTGGGGTTTCATTTAATGGCTGATTTAGATTTAAACACAGTAATTTTTACAACAATAAAAATAAAAGAACTTAAAGAGGTAAATAAGAATGGCTGAGGCTAACCACCTGAACAAAGATTTTATTGTTCAAAACATAACTCTCAGAAAGCACACGTAGAGACTCTACTCTGTGGTGAGTTTAATTGAAGGCGCATAGCTAATAGCCCCAAGGTTACATGGTGAAAATGGTGAGGAAAGGGTATGAAGAACCTAGTTCGGCCAGAATTCAGTGTTTGATTCAAGTGATGGAAGCGAGAACAACCCCTGATTGTAAGTCATTAGGGTTTCATTTAATGGCTGATTTAGATCTGAACACAGTAATGTTAGTCCTCTTTTGATAAACACCAGTTTTTCCCCTTTTAAACCTCTAAGGGTTTATTTACTCCTAATTATATAATTTGGTAATATCTCATCTGTTCACATTTGTCAAAACGACAAATACAAACATAAAAATTAACATATAAACTGAAACGCTACAAAAATAAAATTAGAAAACATTCTGCAAGTCAAAAAACAAGCAAAATCAAAATGTAATAAACTTGAAATATATTACATGTAGAAACATGAATTTGAATTCAACTTACCAGCCTCGATGTGAAAAACCCTACCAAACTGCTGATAATGGCACTACCTAATGGCTTGGATGTAAGACGACTTAGAATTTCTCCCAGGAGAAGAGTACCTAAACACACAAAAAAGGAGGTAAGAGAGAGAATAAAGTGATTATAATAGTTGGTGATACACATAAGTTTCACAAGTCTATTTTCATGTCTGTGTGGTATTTTATGCATGAAATACGTATATTTTGATAAACAAGCACTAAACCATGCATGTATTGTAGATGTGGAGCACACAATATGCTATCACATTTTTTTAACACGTAAGAGGAGACAAGTGACAAGGTACGATTACACTAGCTGAATGTTCAAAACCCTAAAATTCCATAACATAATCACTTAAGTGAAGGCGAGAAAGACAAGATCTTGCTTGAAAAAACATACCTGAAACGTCTAGTGGAAATTTTTGACCCAAGATGCTCGTCTGTTGAGTTGTTGTTTTGCATAAATATATGTCAAATATACTTGAGGAGAACAATATGTGAGTGGATTCTGTAGCTAATGAAGATATCATGCTGGATATTGAGGTAGTTCGAGAGGAAAATTTCCTTAATCAACTTGTAGATCTTGAAGTGAGGAATGGCTCTAGTGCCAGGTATGAGAGGTTGTAACCCTTGAGGGTATGTTCTGGCCAAAAAAAAAAGATTTTGACCCTCTAAGCATGTTCTATAGTCCTATATCATCTAAAAGTCCAATTCTTGTTTGATTATGTTTTGATTTGTAAATTAGTCTCTTTCACTTGAATTATACCAGAGAGAAGAATACAATTTATTCTTTCCGTTTCTTTAAAACTCTATAATCTGAGTAAATGTGTTTGCTTCCTCAAAGGCTATATCCGCTTATATTACACCAATAACAACAACAAATCTTTTATCCTTATTCGAGACCAGTTACATAAATCTTTTTTCTATCCAGCTTAGTTAGATCATTACCTCTCTTAAATTAGCAACTATCAAGACCACTTTATACTCAATCTATATCCGATTTTGTTAGCCCGTATTGCTTCATCAACAACAAGTTACTGCTCATATCCAACTGTATTTAATGTAACTGGTTGTTGCTTCATCAACAACCAGTTACCTCTTAATAATGTACTCAGTCCCCATTGCACAGACTCAAAACCATCTCAAAACTCTCTCATCTTATCCTCAATTTAAGATGCATTCACCATCTTGAGAATGTACTTTTATTTCATATATTATTGTACTTCTATCCATCCATCTCAACATTCTCAACTTCAGCTACACTCATTATATAGATATATTGTTTCTTAATGTAACAACCAAGTTTAAAATATCAGAATAGGTGTCGCTAACGACCATTTATAGTATTGGAATAAAATAATATCAAGTGTATCATATGAGTCTTATAAAAAAAATATCAGCAACATTAGACTAATATTATACAATATATCACGCATTGGATGCCTCAAAATCAAATACAATAAATATCGGTATCAACCGTAGTTAAAACCTTGGTCCCAACATTTGCACACAAGCTACGATCTATAAATACAGACACAAGTATTGTGCTTGGTACTGTCAAACATGACAACTCTCTATTATCTTTTAACTTTCTTTAAATTACATGCATATTTTAACTAATAATATGTCCACTGGAGTTGTTATTCTCAAGTAGAAAAAGCTAAAACAACATTATGATAGCATACTTCATTTTATATGTATTATTTTTTGAGAATAAAGGTATACACTATACATGTTTATATGTGTGGAACACGCATGGATGCCAGTCATGACCGTCACAACTGGACACGTTAATTTTGATAGGGTAAGTGTGCTACATTATAACTCATAAGTGATAAGAACCTAAAGAGTCCATATTTTGCTATAGATGTGGATGATTTACTATAACACTTTAGGACTCATCTTTTATTTAGACTGGACTACATGAGTTATCATGTTTTTAAGAGTTTAGATAAGATAGGACTTTCTGGTATAGATGTCGTGTAATACCCGTTAAAATTAACTCTAATACAAATCCTAGTTCAAAATTTGTGTTTCTTATTTCATTGCTTTTTTAATTGATAGATATACCAATAATTGTTAATGGCATGTTAACAGTTAATAATAACAATAATCATTTACTAAATTTTTTTTTATGGATTAACTACCATAGAGAAAATTTATTTATGAGAGAACATAGATAATACTAAATTGGTGGCAGAAGAAAAGTAAAAGGAAAAATATATGCATATATGAGAGAGAAGAGGGGTAACATGTAAGAGTAGAATTTGAGAGGGATTCATGTGAAAATGTTTGCAAAAATATCCTCTTATATTAATTTGCGAGAGAGAGAAACCTTTCTTTTCTCTGCTCTCTCTCCCTTTCGTTTCTCCAAAATAAAACGCTAACTCTCTCCCTCATTTCTTTCCCTAAATCAAACCCTGACTCATAATCCTTTATCTTATTTCTCCTTTCTCTTTTCTTTTCTCTCTTGATCTTAACAATTTTCCAATAAATGGAACTCGAGCTCATGCCCGATAAAGGAGACGAAGGAGAGGGAGGGTGGACCAAGGGTAGCCGGGTGTCATCGCCGGTGAGTGCTGCTGAAGCCATGGCAATGCTCGCGACAATAGCTACAGCAATAGCAACGCAAGTAGAAAAGAAGAGAGGAGTAGGTTCGTGGGAATTTTGATGTAAGAAGGATTTATTATTTGGTTAGATAGTTTATGGAGATCAGCTAGTGGATTAATTTCTGAATTAATCAAAGAAAAGTAAGCACACACCTTATCTTTTCTAATTTCTTTGATTTTCTTTAAAAACTAAATCAATAATTAACATTAAATTTTTTATGTCAAATAACATAACTTGGAGATCTGCAGTGATGCATTTGTGAGCCATTTTAATTACTGGCGAGCCGCAATATTGAAAAGTGATTAAAGTAGTTCTTGATTTTTTTTATTTTTTTTTCCTTTCGAATTACTATGAAATCATGTTATTTTGAAGTTACTAGATTTATCCATTGGTCCCTTAATGATTTGGAAATTAAAATTATTAAGTATAAATAGTAAGTGCATGTTAAAGAGTAACTATGCAAGATCATATACATTGATGAGTTGTTAACATAGCAATTTGGCTATCGAGATAAGTATGAGAATTTGTCCATTTTATTAACCCTTAAAATTGTTAAGAAATGATATATATAATACATAATTATTATGAGGAATTTACACATGTTGTATGGATGAAATCGGTAAACTTTAAAGCCCAAGACTTCAATAATTAAATTGACAAATCAAATTCTTGCAACATTGTTGCTTCCAAATTGAAACTAAAATTTGAAAAGTATGAATAGTTTCCCTTGCTCTCACTTTTCCTTGAAATTTCATAAACTCCAAATAGTTGTGACAAGAAGCCCTTGGTCAAAACAGGCTCAACTTCTTGATTGATATGCACAGCTTGTAGCTTTATATTACTGGAACATGTAGTAATTTTGCATACTAAAAATAATTATATAACTGCTATATAAGGGAACTATTCATAGTGGCTTGATTTCATTATGACTGACCTTAACTCTTTGTTTCATGATGGATTAAATCTAATTATGTCTCTTCAAACTATAATCATCGCATATTTTATCAAAAATCACCAGCTTATTTTATTTACGTTCTTTTGAAGACTGAGGTTAGGCAGGGATTTCGAATCGATCAAATGCGACGATCGCAGAGAAGAGAGGCGTCGCTAGCCAGTGGCAGCTGGGTTTGCTGGACGCTCAATTCCATTTCGGATATGGCCTGGAGTAACGGGGTAAAAGCCTCGTTCCGCTCACACACGCGGGGGAGTCGGTAACATCATCGGGGATTCACCAGGAGATTCGGCTGTCAAAATATCGGTGGAGTCTGAAGCTCACTCAGCTCCGTCAGCTTATCCATCGACGTATCTTTCGCCGTCGAAGATGCAAGCACTGATTCTGACCGATCTTCTTATGACGCTCTTTCTCCGATCACAGAATCATATGTCATACTATTCCGTTCCGGGCTAGTACACAAGATTTACATCCTTATTTGCTTGACCAAGTTGAATTGTTACATATTCAATACTTATGACTTGCATTATGAAATAGGTGACAACAAAGTCAAAGCTATGATTGGGTAAGTTGATTAAATAATTTTTCCAGAGGAAAATATTGACTTATAAGTTGTTCATCAATTGCATGCTCAACTACTCCATAAGAGTGGGGGGGCATAACTAAGCTTATAAAAGCTTACTAAGAAAGCTAATAAATCCATTTAGGTGAATACATAGCATAACCCTCGTCTTGTGATATTAGAAATACTATTGCTTGAGAGGTCAAGATGTACGATAAGTTAATTTATGGTTGATTGAACAAATTATTTCTAAGCATGTGGAATATAGTTCAACGTCCATGACTTTATATATATGTGTGTGTGTGTCTCACAGAAACTTAGGACAACCTAAAGCCAATACTTACCATTCATATAAGTTAACAAATGAGCTCCATTGACAACTGTGTTTATAACATATACATACACTCGAGTTGAGTGAACAAGATTTTGAAATGTAAAATTGAAATGAGCTATGAATATGGTTAATTATTACGAATTGTGTGTGCTTAGAAAATGTTGCAATCATGTATGATACGTAGATAGTATGGAGGAAGGTGATGGATAGAGGAAGGGCACTAAAGTATGCATATATATGGGCATTGGAAAAGGGTTGCAGCCGTTAAGAACTTAGCCGAATGTCAACAATCGCAGAAGGTGGGGAAGTAAGGGGAACTAGAATACATGATGGTCAAAGCATTGGACGCAGTTTATAAAAATGAAATATGACTATGTGAAAGAAGGATATATCAATCATGCTATGCACGGCCAAGTATGTTAGGTATAGAAGGATGGGGGAGGAGGAATGATGTAGTTATATTTTATGATTTCATTTTGGCGGAAGGTTATGGCAAGGAGGAATAAGGTTTGCATTCAAATCATTAACATGGGCAATAGCATTACAAGACTGAACTGATATGCATATAAAGACTCGTCAAGATATTATATAAAGAAGACCGAAAGGGAATGCATATGCACATATACATACTGAACCTGCATATAACAACTGAGCTATATATATTGGGAAACATATATTGAAATTGCCTAAAAGCATATGATATTATATGTATTTATATGCACACATCAAGTATGTTGATACTGCTATGGCCGATGATATACTTAATTGAGAATCCCACTATGATGATGTTGTATTTAGGTTCAACGGTATGTATGTGTGTGTGTATATATAGTTGACACCTATAATGTTAGATTACTTACGGAGGCAAGGTCGGTATGCTTGTATGTGTGTGTATGTGTGTATAATCTTTAAGGAAGGAATCTTATCATGAACAGTGTTCAAAAAAACGTTCTATGCTTTGCGGGGTAAAAACGCACAGAAACGGGGGAAATCGCCCTATCCATGCGTACGGGGCGATTATGTGCCCCTATGAGGATTATGCGGCCGCAAAATCCGCATAGGGGTCATAATGGGTTGCGGGTTAACGGGTTTCAAAAACATTTTGAAAACCCGACCCGCACCCGACCCTTTAATTCCCCTCTCTCCTCTTTTTTTCGCATCGAGCCGAATCCTCTTTTCTTCGCATTGCGGAAAAATCTCTCACCCAAAAAAACGCTAAATCCATAAATCTCCCTCCGATCACCAATTTTCTCGCTCTGATCGTCATTTCCCGCCGTCAGTCGGTCGGTCGACCCGTTCCATTTTTCGTCGACCCTGAAAATCTTTTCTTCACCGACCCATTCGATCAATCGATCGGTCGATCGAGTGATCCTTTGTATGAATCGATCAATCAAGTCCTCCGATCATCAATCCCTCGGACCTCAACCCCCTCCGATCATCAATCCCTCAAGTCCTCGATCATCAATCATGTGGTCCTCCCCCCTCCGGCGAACGATTCTCCTCTCCGGCGGGAATTTTTTTTCCTTTCTTCTCTAGCTGCTTCTATTCATGTTTAATTTTATATGTTAAATTATTTTTTCATTTCCGATCAGTGAGATTTTTTATTTTTTTTAAATTATTTTTTCAATTTCTGATCGGTGAGCTTTTTTATTTTTTTTAAATTTTGTACGTTAATTTTTTTCCAGTACCAAATCCGGATTTAATGTGGAGTTGATTTTTGCCCTGTCCATTTCCCCTTGAACAGATTTTTTTTTTAATTCAATCTTTTTTAAATTTTTAAATTGAATTTTCCTTTCAATAGTTTCCATCCTCTGATGGTCAAAATTGATGATTAAAAAAAATGCAGTTATGCTCTTTTCATCAATGAAATCAACATGTATACAAGTTTTATTTGCATAAGCCTTAATCAGCTTGCTAGAGAAATGTAGTTGATAGTAACATGTATATATATTATACTATGTAAATGTTCAAAGGTAACACTACTAGACTTCTGGGCCCTGGCAAGCTGAAGTTCATACTGGTTTTTGATATATGCCTGTTGGACCATTTCAAAACTTATATGACAATATATGCCTGCTGAAATGTCAATATATGCATGCTGGACCATTTCAAAACTTTCAGTAATAAAACTTGCGCAAGAAATCTGAAATGTCAATATACTCAAAAGTTTCCGTATAATATCTGTATCCGGGCCATACTTCCAACAGTTTAACAAAATAATATTTTTTTGCTGCAGAGTTTATATTCATTTTACATACTTACGGTTATTATTTATAATTTTTAAGAGTTTTATAGCATTAGTATATCCATTTTTTATAATTATTATATTAATATATATTAAAATATTAATATTCCGCATAATTCCGCGTAATCTGCATAATCGGTGCTAATCCGATTATGCGTTATGCGGTCCTGGACCGCACGCATACTGAAAACACATTTTAGAACATTGATCATGAAATATCGAGAATTTAATAAAAGAACCAAACTAATATAAGTATTTCTATCCTGAGCTTCATTTCAGTTATAAACTCCATATTCTTGTTGTATCTTCATCTTCCATAATTCAAATTATTCATTGATACCTTTCATGTTTCTTGTTAATCATTCTATATTGTTCAATTGAATTCCTATATCTACATTATCACTAGGCTGTTGAGCTCCTTTTATTAATATTTCATGTACTGATAAAGGAAATTTTCATGTACTGATAAAGGAAAGGGCTCAGCCTAGCTACATTAAAGGTGTTGCTTGGCTGTTCAAGGTGAATACAAACTCATTTCTTTTTACAAGGAAACCGTCTACGTATATGTGGATAAAAGATGTGTGTGCAAATAGTTGTATAAAAAAGAGAGTAGATGGACTTATGTCATTGACTTAAAGCTATGTTGGTATATTGTGGTTGTTGGTGCCCAGAATGGAGACTTTAGTTCTCATGTATATTTTAAGTAGGCTGGATATGGCCAAAATTACCATTATTGGATGAGTAAAAACAAAGAAGATGTTGTCGAAATTTTTAAGAATTATGATAATTACGAATTTATTAACTGGCACCTTGTGTATGTTAGTTGGAGTCCGTCTACAACAGTTGGAGTCCGTCTACAACATGTCATGGTTTTAGAGTCTAGTTAGTACTCATTTTTCTTTTAACTTTCAATTCACATGACACCATGTGCTCAGAAGAGATTAGATTCATTTATGGTGATTCTTACATGAAAATTGAGTTTTTTTCTTTTTCTTTCGATTGTGTGCAGTTTATTGATTTTCCCTGGTTTTTCAATCCTCTTTCTTTTTCGTCATCTCTCCAATCTCCATAATCTCTTTCCTTGTCCTACATAATATGTATAGCTAAAAACTATCCTTCCATGTTAGATATCCTACAGTCACATAGGTAAGAATTTTCCTTTACCCACAAGACGCACACTTCTCTACTTTAACTTGACTATTGACAATACCCACATAAAAAATATTCCACTATAACAATTCAATTAGAAAAAACTCCCACATATTTCTTGGTCACCAATGAAAAGTATTCCCTTCTTTAAGTTTTCAAAACAGTCAGTTACTTCTCTAGAGAAATTCCATAGGTAAGAACGCGCCCCATCCCACAAACTCATTTTAGGTTTTCGAAAAAGGTAGTTGGCTGGAGAGACTCCTTGTATTAGAATTAGAAATGGACTCAACGGGTTAAGATCATATTGATACCTAGTCAAAGTAACGAAGTTCTCAAAAAAGATAGTCACTTGTCTAGAGAGGCTCATTTAGGTAAGAAATTGAAATCAACTGAAAGGGTTAAAGCTAAAGCTGTAGTCAAAGATACAAAATAATAAGAGATATTACCACAGGCTATTTTCGATATAAAGCTATGACATAGGTAAACAACAACTTAGAGATGATGATGGCGGTAATGATAATAACAACCAACACATAATATTGGCACGTATTATTATAAGAAGCACTAGATGGCAGCATAGACATCTGTTGTAATCACTATTTTTACTTTTGGCAGCTAGAACAATGGCTGACGAAAGCAAGAGAAATGAAGCGAGAAGAGATGGCAGAAAAAAGAAGACAAAGCTTCAGTTATTAGAACAAAAAAATTGGAAAAATACAAATAAAGTATTTGGGAGCCCTCATAAAAGATGTCAGCCTCACTAGGGATACCCACTTCACCAAAAAGGCAGCTCACTGAAAATTTATTTTAACAAAATATAGCTTGCAGGAGATGATTTGCAGAATGTTGACTGAGGAATAAAGGTGACATTAAAAAGCTGTGAGGGACTAGGGTTATAAAGAGAGGAATAGATCCTCTCCCCTTATAAAAAAAGGCATCAGGTTTTGACCCAATTATTCTGGTCCAAACTTGCATAATCACCCAATATACTAAAGAAGACTCCAAACCTTATAGGCAAAGTTGTGTTAAGAAAGCAGCATGACCATCCAACAGGCCTTTCAGACCCAGAGATATAGGGAATGAGTTTGTTTCACCTAGCTAACGACACATATTATATGCATTCCTCTACATAAAGCAGCAATATAGAAAATTGTACAATGATGGCAGGGATTAGCACGTTGGTTTAGGGATATATAAAGCTAAGGTCTCTTGACATAGGAAACCTACACTCAAGGCTTAATAGAGGAAGCAGGGGAAGGAGAAAGGAGGTCATAAAACGGAAAAGAAACGAGAAGTATGGTAAAACTAAAGGACAACGCATATGAATTTAGGAATGTATTAGAAGATCATGTGACAAAAGATGGTACTTGAAAAATCACGAATATTGAAATTATGTATATACAAGCATAAGACTATGGAATTAAAGTGCATAAGCATATAGTGGTGTACTGCTATCAGTAGAACTAAATAAAGGAGTAAAAATGAACACACAACAGGCAATGCAAAATTCTTCAGAGGTGTCATCTAATCTTTGGGCTCATATAGTTGGTTCTATATTGCATAAACTAAAATCAGCCAAGTCAGAGATTGTGAATAATATCAAGTTAAAACCACATGGTAATGAAATTGTGGTACAATAGAAAACTAAAAGAAGCTTTGGTAATCTGTGATGTTAAACTTTGGTAAATTTCGATATTTGTAAGGAATTTTTATTGCAATTTGTGAGAGTTTGGTATTTCAAATTTTTAAGGCATTGAAATCCAGAATTTCCTAGAGAGGCTAGTATATTAAATTTTTAATAAACTGAAACTGAGAGATTGGCGCACTGAGTGAGCAAGAGAGTCTAACCAGGTAACCATCACAAAATTTTGGGGAAGATAAATAATATACAACAGCAAAAGCATTTATACAGGTTGGTATCACGGGCACATACCTCTTGCTCGAATTATATCGTCCGTGGTTGTCAAATAAAGCTCCATTTCTCTCACCTAAAAGACAGAGTACCACATAATGGAGGCCAACCCAAGAAATGAAGCAAAATTTTGCGAATTTTAAAGAGAAGAGGTCATCTAAAAACCCACCAATGTCTCCAGAGTTAAGAGGTCGTTCTTCACGAGCGCTGCAATTGCATCCACACTTGCATTCTGATCACATGAACGAAAAAGATACAAATTTGCTAAGCAAAACCCCAGTTTCTCGCAAATTCAGGACAGTAAAAACAACCAAAGATCAAAAAAACCATACCAAGAAAAAAAACCTGAATTGAAGGTTGATTCTTACGATTAGGGCAGAAAAAAACGAAGAATTTTTAGCAGAGAAATTATCGGGAGGAGAAGAGGAAGTCTGACCTGCTCGTTTGAAGAGCGATCGGTGGCAACGAAGGCTTCAATATGAGAAATCCAAGGTTTTTTCGCCATTAGAGAGGAGGATTGCGAGGTAAAGGGGGGTAAAATTAAGGGTTTTTGTTCTCTTTTTGGCTTTGTTTTTTTTTCCCCTCAGTGGAAGGGCGCGGGTTTTAGGACCCAAGGCCAGGCTCCGTGCGAGCTCGAGGGTCAAAGTTTTTATAAACGTGGCAACGAGTGGAATTTCTTGATGGGCACACCTTTTTCCTTGTGCGCCCACTTTTCCCAGTGCACAAGTCCTCCATATATAATTTTTTTTTTTTTTTTTTTTTTTTTGAAAGAGAGGGTTTTTCCTAGTTAGCACATTATTATTTCCAAAATGCCCTTCCATCTCGTCTTCTCTCTCACGTACTTGATCCGACTAATAGTCCCGAATCAATTTGAAGTGATTCGGAACTGTTAGCCTATATCACACTGGTTGATTCCGACTGTCTAGCCCGAATAAAAAATGACTGATTATTTCATTTTCTCCTCTTCTCTTCCTCCTTCCTCTTCCTCTTTTCTTCTCTTCCAAAAAATCTTTTCTACCTCAAATACTCAATTCCTCCTTCATCTTTCTATTCTCTTCTCTAAACTCAACACTATCCAACATCTATTCTCTCCCTTTTGTCTCCCGTCGTCGGTCCAGGGAATGCCACCACTGATCTTCTTCCGCCATTTCTTATGGTTTTTAGGTTTTTTTTTTTTTTTATTAACTGAACTCTAATTTGAGAAGAGAATGAAAAGGGAGGAGAAAGACATGGGTATTTTGGTCTAAAAAATTCGATAGTAAAATTGTAATTTAATAACAGTTTTAAGTAGGCTCACTAGGAAAAATGCTGTGCCCATCTAGAAACTCCCGGCCACAAGTCCACATTCATTTGACCCCGGACATGGTCTATTTTCTTTTCCCTTTTTCTCCCTCCTTTTTCATTTTTTTTCTTTTCGATCGTACTTTTTTATTTTCAATAACAAGATAATCTTTTTCTTACAAACAAAAACAAGCTAAAAAAAAATATATTAAAAAAATAGAGACAGTATATTTATTATACTCAAACCGAAACTATAGTTTATTAATAATATTTTATGCACAATTTAAGATGGAATGGATACGAAATAAAGTGATCTAATTATTATGAAATAAAACTCATGTAATATTATGAAGTTTTCAGAAATTCTTGGAAAAGCAGGTATAACTCTCATCTAAAAAAAGATGTAAGAAAATTGTCAATAATAGTTTGGTCCTGTACAATGAAAAAACCAGTTCAATAAGAAAAACTTATCAATATAAGACAAGTAAAAAAAAGATAAGGGAAGACCGAAGAAAATATGTATGGATGTAATAGGGATTTAAATGAAAACATATTGCTTGATAGAAATGGTGAGTTTTCGAAGGAGCACACTACTTTTCCTAGTGAGTCCACTCAATAGTATAATTTTGGTTCAGGTTTCAGTCTGAACCGTTCGGAAATGGGCTCACTAAGAAAAATAGTGTGCTCCTTTGAACTTGCACAGGAATGACTGAAGAAGTATCATTTATGTGCTTAATCCAATATGTATTCCAAGTGCTTGGAATAAAAGGCCCAACTTTTTTTTTACTTCTAAAAGAAAAACTTTGAATGTGATGTACTCCAACCTGTAAATACAGTTTATAGAAGATTTGGTGCATAACAGTACATTCTGTTTAAAGCATGAATGGACCTTGAACCAACATTTACTATAATAACAGAAATATTGTCAGTTTTCTATATTAACATCAACTAGGAGAAAATAGCACTCATTGTTCTTGAAACTTAAGACGAAGCCTTTACGTCTGATTTTTGCATATGCCCATCATCTACATTACTAGCTCTACATTCAATTTATCAACCAAGGGAAACTTCTGCTGGCTATCATGGCAGCCGGTATAAACTTTTTTTCCTCGAAAAATCGTGGCAGCAGAATGGCTGTATTACAAACTTCATCAAGCGACCAAGCTATGTAAAAATTTTACCAGGCCACCAGTCAAAGACTTTTTTTGAAGGATCCCATCTCTTACTCATGGTTCATGCCTAAGCTACCAATAACAAGCTGCGCTTGGAAAGTTTAAAACAAGAGACATCTTTGTAAAATTCGATCATGTTTCTGCTACCAATGCGATTACACTTCTATGATCTGCTATCTAAGTTGTGGAAAAAGTCACCCTGACAGAGAAGCATTCAGGAAACCAAGACAGGGTCGAGTATAAACTGCTCAAACATTTAAAATTGCAGTTGCCACTTCAAGTATTCGGTTCGAAAGGTACAACATAGAAATATATAGAAGAACGAAATTACAATCTAGACAGATTGTATAGGTTACCATTCACTGCTATTCCCGACCTCTACGATCTGAAGTTTCACAAGCCTCTTCAAGCATGTCCAGAAATCCCTTTCGTTCCGTCTCTTGAAAGACGGATGCATTGAAATGTAATCCATCTTTAGACACTTCTTCAAATCGAGTCCAAAGCTCCTTCTTTAGTGTGTTTTCTCCTGGCCGCTTGTCTTTAAGGACTGTGCTTTCCACATCCTTCCATAAAGGAGTGGCAAGCATGAGAATGCCGTTGTTTGCAGGCGTTGGCACTGGCTTCTCTTCAGTTGGCTCCATAAGGACACATGTCTTTGGCGGTGAAAGAAACCAATCCAAAGTTTGATTGACTTCTATCCGTCTCTTTGTAAAATTGTTACTAGGCTGCAAACCAAGGAGTTCTTGGTACCTGGAGGTCAATCCCTCTAAGAGGACATCAGGCGTAAGGCCATCAGAGCTCCTAGAGTCATTGTCCTTCGTTGGTGGTTCAGGAAAATTTTCAGGGTTGAGATCATGCAAGACAGAACTCTTTGGTGGAGAGATCTTCATGCAAGGTGTTAAGAGGAACACAGAGTCTTTACCACTCTTGCATTTCAAAGGTGAGACAAACGTACTTTCTGATAAACTATCCTTTCTGCCGGCAGAACTTTCTGAAATGCTATTCTTTGTGCCAACAGTGCAAGGTTTCACCTCGTTACCTGGTCGCACCTCCACCTCCAATTTTTCCGGCAAATCATCATGAGCACTTTCTGCAACAGTTGATTCAGGTTGCAGTCCATGCTGATTTTTATCATGAAGAATGCTCACCATGGATTTGGAAGTGACTGGTCGTTTAGATGATAAAACTTTTGCTTTGGGCAAGGGTGTCAGCAAAAAAAGGTGTTTTCCAGTTTCCAATGTACAGGAACCAGCACGCCAAGAGACGAGGGGAGAAGGAGAAACTATCAAGTCCAGTTCAGGTTCATTTTTGTTAGGGAAAGCATTCTCTTCGTTTTTAATGCAAGAAACAGAATTAGTTCCTGTAGTCTGACTAGGCTGGTTTCGTCTAGTGGCCAAAGCACTGCCAAAAGATTGCCGGAGTTTTAAAATCCATGGCTGAAAAATGAAAAAGCATGGAACAGCACAATTAGCAAGTCTTTCCTAATTTCTACATGTGACAATCATAAGCGAGAACTTCCTTGAAAGGGGTCATTTTTCCCACTAAGATATAGGCCAAAACTGTATTAAAAACAGAGCCTGGAATTAAATAAGAACACAAGCAAGTATATATACCTTCAAAGACGAATGCATATCACATAGAACATTCCTGAAGGACTCAATATCTTGATTCGCATTTTTATCTATCTTTTTGTTTTCAAGGGCTTGAGCAACCAGTTCATCAATCTACAGAGAAGGCATAAACTTAAGTATGATGCACATAATGGGAAAAATGAAAACATAAATAATGCTTCAGAGATAAAACTAAATTTGTCAAAAGCAAACAATGCATTTGGTAAAGATGCTAATTCATTTGCAAGGAGCAAAGCCATTAGCATTGAATGGTAGCAGATACACTCAAGAGAGAAACCAAATCTAACCATGAGAACAATTGTGAAGCTTGAAATGTCCTAACATATTGTAAACATTTTAACAGCATGGACTATAATCAAGATATAATAGGGTTCCAACACTACGAAGTCCTCAATATACATTGGAGGCATATAAAACTCCAAAGCCTATAGCAACATGCAGTTGATATAAGGGAGGTTAATTACTCACTATGAAGTATATGTTCTCATTCATTTCCAACTCTAGTCAATTGGGTAGCAAAGCCAGAAAATATACAAGCTAAAGATATCAACTATGTGGATTATGCAACAGAAAAAGGTTATTCCTTCCAAGTGTGAATTAAAGAAGATTGAAATCTCATAAACTAGTATAAACAATGTATTTAAGAAGCATTTGAGAATCAGGGTGTAGACAACTTTCTGGGATAGATGATCAACCTTTTTTCCCTTTTAAATTTTAAACAGAATTTAGCAAAAACTCATGGCAACCGAAGATAAGGCATACCCTTTCTTCTGTTACATCACACGACTGAAGACTAACATTCAGGAAGCTGAGTACCCATTCAGTTTATGAGTCGTCCAAAACCAAATAAAACAAAAGTACTTAAATTTCAAACCTCTCACATTTTATATTAGTCAAGGTTCAGATGCAACATCATTAGAGAATCATATGTAGACGTCTTTCTGGGATAAAGACAATCAACCAATATTCCTTTTCTAATTTGAAGTAAATTTTAGCAATATTCATTGCAACTTTAACTTATTTTTAGAAAAAGTGCATATTCTTTCTTCTATTATACCCTTCATATTAACATGACTAACATTCTGGAAGCCAAGTACCCTTCCCTTTCAGTTTTATAATACTTTGGAACCAGACAAAATGGAAGAATTCAACATCCTAACTTCTCAAATTTTGTATGGTAGTGGTTCGGATGCAGTAACTGTGAAGGTGCATATATCCATGTTCCCTAGCCAACTCTCCATCAAGAAACCTAAGAAGCTATCAACACAAAAGACTGAAAGATTGAAATATTCATAGCTCGCTATTGATGTGAAAAGGCATATGCGAAAAAAAAGAAAGTCAATCACTGAACTATATTAATACAATAAGATCGAGTACCCATTTCACTTCTTTGTGCTGCTATATTCTCTGATAAAGAAACCACTATGAGAGAGAGAGAGAGAGAGAGAGAGAGTTAGGAGAAAGAAAAGAATTAGAGAGATGGAGGAATTAGCTTAGAAAGAAATACTGAAGTTGAAATCCCATTTATTTTTATTTGAAGTGTTGTTGTGTTGTATGCAAGTTATGGTTGTTTCAGTTAATAGAGCTCAATCAATGTATAACAAAAGATATCTTATTGAGATCAGCATTCACACATGGTGGCTTAGCAAAAGTTAGTATACGTATTTAATATAAATAGACAAGCACCACCTTATGCAAGTTTATGCATATCTTGAAAAGGGAATCTTCAATATTTAATCTTTTGGTTCTACTTTGGACTATGGATGAGAGGATGAAAAGAATGTATTTAGAATTAAAATATTCTTAAAGAATGGAGGATACTTGTAGAGATGATTATTCTGGGCCAACTGTTATTGCTTATACAAATAGGACTGACTGCAGTTGGAGTCAAGGCCTATGTTTTAACATTAGGGATATGATGGGTTACTAGAGCTAAGTTATATTTCGCTGAAATAGACAAGATTTTATTTGAAAGTGCACTTATCTATAGAAACATTTATACTCCAGATTAAAATAGGCAATATGTCATAACAAAGAGGGAATAACATTATCAACATATGAGCAAATACAACCTGTCATGCCCTATATATTAAATTCTTTCATTGACTTGAATTCCAGGCTTCCAGCGTAGTAGTACACTTGTTTAGTTGGTTGTTAATGCACTTTTATCTTGTAGATAATGCAGTTGTAAGTGTTTCACAGTAAATAGTGTCACAGGTAGAATATTTGGTTAGGCTGTTAATAAAAATTGTAATCAGGTCGTAGATAGTGCTGTAGCTAATACACCCAGAGGCTGTGTGTAATGTAGGTATGCCTAAGTCAAGAGGCTATCATTCACTTAAACTAGGAAGAGGGAACTCGCACACATTCTGATAGCATTGTTGTTTGTAATTAGGCTATAAATTGAATCCAAGAAATGCTGACAGGTGATGCCCCATTAATAATGCCGCATGTGTAACGATCCATATAATATGTTCTTCATTAAATTAGAGTTTCTCATTAAGCAGTTACCATTATTAAAATTAATATTATTTTTACCAAGCAGCACTAATGTGCCTATAGTTTTAGTAGTGTCTATGCCTATATCAGATATGTACCACATATCTGGATGATTAATTGTTTATATTTTATAACTTATGGTATTTGATAATTTTAGGAATTGTATAGTGTATCAACTCATGAATTAATGGAACTTTGAATTGATTTAACTTTTCTATTATTATTGTAATTATTAAGGCCATCAGAGGTGATACAAAGGGATTATATAGTCGGTGAAAAACCTTCAGGTTTGGGGTTGACTCGACTGTTTCTAAGTGGAAAACTATCGAAACTTGCAAGAAACTAGGGCAAGTTTGTAATTTTATTGAGATAAAACAATTATGAGATGAAATTGATGACTATACAGTTCTTCTATGATTAAATAATAAAAATTATGACTTTCCTATAATATCTGAGAACCATTGATAATGAGAACCTGATCATAGCAATCCTTTGGCCCCGTTGACAAACTAGCTATAATCTTAACATGAAAATCATGAGGAAAAACAAAGAGAAAGAAGTTCACTTGCTAAAGATATGTAACGAGAGACCTTCTTGATGGTGTTGGAACCTTCTCCTCGATTGGTTTAATGTGAAAGTTTTCCCTTTGGACGCAACAATGAAGATCTTGATGAAGATGAGGAAAAAAGTGGAGATCTTGTTGACATGAAAGCTCTTCTTTTTCTTAACAGCTCTCTCATTCAATTTGATCAGGGATCCTTGTTTTTTAAAAAAAAAAAAAATCAAAAATGTTGCACACACACACTTACACTCACACAACACACACGTGTGTGTTGTGTGTATGTGCGTGTGTGTGTCTACATATGTATACACACACACATATGTATGTATACATATGTATATACATATACATATGTACGTATACATATGTATATATATACATATGTATGTATACGTACATATGTATGTATACGTGTGTGTGTGAGTGTGTATACATACATATCACATATGTATATGTATACACACAAAACACACACACATATATATGTATATGTATGTTTGTATGTATGTATGTATGTATGTATGAATGTATATATGTATATGTAAGTGTGTTGTTGGGGATCGAATCCCCCATCGAGATCAGAGAGAGGAAGAAAAAAAGAACACAAGAATTAATGTGGTTCGGCCGACCAAATTCGACCCACGTCCACGAGAGCAAAAAAAGAAATATCCACTACGAGAAAAATAGGTTACAAAAAGAGATCTAAGTATATGTAAGAACCCTTCATCTTTTATAACTATAAATAAATAAAAAAATAAAAAAATAATAAATATAACATTTTATTTTTTCTTTAACTCTTACACCTTTCAATTTCTTTAACCTCCTAAACCTTTCATCTTCTTCAACCTTCAAACTTTTCATCTTCTCCATTATTTCAATAATAAAACTCTCATATTTAATTCTCAAAATTAAACTCTCTAATTAAACTAAAACCTTTCTATTCTAAACCCTCCAAATTAATGTAATTAAACTAAAACCTTTCATATTCTAAACCCTCCAAATTAATGTAAAACCTTTCAAATTCCATAACCCCTCAAACTCTTGAAATTCCATAACACTTTAAACCTTTTAAATTCTATAACTCTCAAAACCATTCACATCCTGTAACTCCTAAATCCAATTCTATATAAACCCCTAAATCAAAATACATTTCACTCATTCTAAAAATCATTCTCTAACATTCTAATATCTCTCTCTCATCTCGCCCGAGCCACCTTCAAAACCACCGCAGGAGTCCCCGCCAGAGCCGCCCCCACTTCACCGGAGAAGGATATCTCCTTCCATCTATTTCCATATTTTAAATTTTCACCTTTTGACAAGAGCTTACATATTATCTTTCATTTTCTTCTTAGATTAAATTATTTTAATGAATCATAGGTTAGCTCTTTTACTACTCAATAATCCTAATAATCTAAAAAAAACATCCATCATCTTATAAGCCCAATAAAATGGAGCCAAATCTATTTTCTAATTTTAGACCCGCTTAATACTAAAATCATCTAAATTCATATTAATATGTTTTTAATATTCTTAGAATATTTTTAATGTGTAGATTACTCCATTGAGCGATATCGGGAAACAAAATCCAGGTGAGTTCATTTTCGAACACACTAATAATGCTATTTTATATACATGTTGTTTCAATCATATTATTTATTTTGTGTAAATTGATTTCTTATTTTGTAGGAATTCATAAATTACTTATTATGTTTCTTGTCATAAAAAATCTATTGTCAATTGTCGTTAAATTTAAATTACATAGTATAGTTAGATTTTATAATTTCATATATACAATATTTGATAAATCACATAAAAGTTATAATCACGGAAAAATATTGTTTGTGACATCATTTTGTATCGGTGTCTAGAAAAGTTGTCTTATATGCTAGTTCTCTAATTAAGCAACGTGCGTCGCACGGAAAACCTCCCAGCATCCATACACTTGCCTGGCCGATATCTTTATGATGTCTCAAATCAGTAACTCTTAAATATAACTAATTGTGATTTATTGAATAAAGTATAAACTGAACAGACTCTATAAATTATGTTGTTAACAAATTAAGAAAAATCCAATTGAAATATTGTATATGATATAATCAATATACTGTACTATACCTAAATGACGCTGGGTTGGGAGAGAAACTGAATGATAGAAATATACTCTGTTTCGGCTGTAAACTTGTTAAGTTGTACAACTAAATATTTCGCACACCATGGGTGCGTGATGATTTACTGGATCATACCTGACGATAATTCATGTTTGCCTGACGGCAGGTCCGATTCAGCACCGGACAATCCTGTGACCATTTCCTGGGTCTGTACAGGAAACAATCGAAATAGTTGTATCCCATCAGTTAGCTTTTCCAATTATATGACATTTTAGACAAAAATACTCCTGTTATAGAATTGACTTTACTAAAATGACATTAAGATAACCTAAGTCAATTGACATCATTATTACAGATATTTTATTACATATTTTCTAAAACTTGTATTATTATTATGTTTGGACATAATCGTTATATTTCACATTTTTTCTGCGTATTTTATTTTGGTCGCAATCTGACGACCTGGGTGTGCATGCCCAGATTTATTGATAGACATGCCAAAACTGACGCAGGATCTGGCGTATTTTAAAGATCAGATTGAAACTCAATAACGGATTAGAGATTCACTGCTTCCCTTTGTTTAATTTTATTATATTTTGTTTTAATTGTATCTAAACTTCATTCCAACAAATGAAAAGTCAAACCTTTATTGAATTTTTCTATCGTAATTACTGATTATTATTGTGGCAAATTTATTGAGGTTTTAGCATATTCAAACTGAATATGTTGTCGGTACCTGCTACACGTGCTCGTATACCTTATATCGGGAGCGGGGCGTGACAGGTATTTTAGTGGTATCAGAGCTCGGGTTTCTCAAATTAGTTTATGTGACTTGAATTAATTTGTATCCTGATATAAAATTTTACCATATTTATATAATAATTTCTTTGAAATTTCTAATGTCCCAATCTATTGACTATTTCGGCATCTTTTATTTATCCTAATTGATGACCCACCTATTTTAAATCCATGTCAAAATTCTTCAGTGTCTAAAATGAATTACATCCTAAATATGGATTAAATATTTACCCTTTATTTTATAATTATATTTTTCATAACTCTTTATTTATTTTTATTTATTTCTAAAAAAAATGATTCGCCTATTATGTAGATCAACCTCAAACTTAATTAACAATATTGTTGAGTTGTCGTCCTTAGAAAAAAAAAAGACAAAGTCGCCTGTTGATCATGAGTAAAAAAGAAAAAATTTTAAAAATAGATAGACAATATTTTTCTACTTTACCTTATCTAATTTCGAGGACGAAATTATTTTTCTAAGGAGGTAGAATATAATAACCATTCATCTTTTATAGCTATAAATAAATAAAAAAATAAACAAATAATAAATATAATATTTTATTTTTTTCTTTAACTCTTACATCTTTCAATTTCTTTAACCTCCTAAACCTTTCATTTTCTTCAACCTTCAAACTTTTCATCTTCTCCATTATTTCAATAATAAAACTCTCATCTTTAATTCTCAAAATTAAATTCTCTAATTAAACTAAAACCTTTCATATTCTAAACCCTCCAAATTAATGTATTTAAACTAAAACCTTTCATATTCTAAACTCTCCAAATTAATGTAAAACATTTCAAATTCCATAACCCCTCAAACTCTTGAAATTCTATAACACTTTAAACCTTTTAAATTCACATTCTGTAACTCCTAAATCCAATTCTATATAAACCCCTAAATCAAAATACATTTCACTCATTCTAAAAATCATTCTCTAACATTCTAATCTCTCTCTCATCTCGCCCGAGCCACCTTCAAAACCACCACAGGAGCCGCCGCCAGAGCCGCCGCCACCACTTCACCGGAGAAGGGTATCTCTTTCCATCTATTTCCATATTTTAAATTCTCACTTTTTGATAAGAGATTAGATATTATCTTTCTTTTTCTTCTTAAGTTAAATTATTTTAATGAATTATATGTTAGCTCCTTTACTACTCAATAATCCTAATAACCTAAAAAAATATCCATCATTTTATAAGCCCAATAAAATGAAGCCAAATCTATTTCCTAATTTCAGACCCGCTTAATACTAAAATCAATTTTTGAGTATGTTATAAATATTAGAAAAATCCCTAAAAATCATCTAAATTCATATTAATATGTTTTTAATATTCTTAGAATATTTTTAATGTGTAGATTACTCCATTGAGTGACATCGGAAAATAAAATCCAAGTGAGTTCATTTTCGGACTCACTAATCATGCTATTTTATATACCTGTTATTTCAATCATGTTATTTATTTTGTGTAAATTGATTTCTTATTTTGTAGGAATTCATCAATTACTTATTATATTTCATGTCATCAAAAATCTATTGGCAATTGTCGTTAAATTTAAATTACATAGTATAGTTAGATTTTATAATATCATATATACAATATTTGATAAATCACATAAAAGTTATAATCACGGAAAAATACTGTTTGTGATATCATTTTGTATCGGTGTCTAGAAAAGTTGTCTTATATACTGGTTCTCTAATTAGGGAACGTGCGTCGCACGGAAAACCTCCCAGCATCCATACACTTGCCTGGCCAATATCTTTATGATGTCTCAAATCAGTGACTCTTAAATATAGCTAATTGTGATTTATTGAATAAAGTACAAACTGAACAGACTCTGTAAATCATGTTGTTAATAAATTAAAAAAATCCAATTGAAATATTGTATTTGATATAATCAATATACTGTATTATACCTAAATGACACTGGGTTGGGGGAGAAACTGAATGATAGAAATATACTATGTTTCGGCTGTAAACTTATTAAGTTGTACAACTAAATATTTCGCACACCATTGGTGCATGATGATTTACTGGATCATACCTGACTATAATTCCTGTTTGCCTGACGGCAGGTCCGATTCAGCACCGGATAATCCTGTGACCATTTCCTGGGTCTGTACAGCAAACAATCGAAACAGTTGTATCCTATCAGTTAGCTTTTCCACTTACATGATATCTTAGACAAAAATACCCATGTTATAGAATTGACTTTACTAAAATGACATTAAAATAACCTAAGTCAATTGACATCATTATTATAGACATTTTATTACATATTTTCTAAAACTTGTATTATTATTATATTTGGATATAACCGTTATATTTCATATTTTTTCTGCGTATTTTATTTTGGTCGCAATCTGACGATCTGGGTGTGCATGCCCAGATTTATCGATGGACACGCCAAAACTGACGCAGGATTTGGCGTATTTTAAAGATCAGATTGAAACTCAATAACGGATTAGAGATTCACTACTTCCTTTTGTTTAATTTTATTATATATTATTTTAATTGTATCTAAACTTCATTCCAATAAATGAAAAGTCAAACCTTTATTGAATTTTTTTATCGTAATTACTGATTATTATTGTGGCAAATTTATTGAGGGTTTAGCATATTCAAACTGAATATATTGCCGGTACTTACTACACGTGCTCCTGTACCTTATATCGGGAGCGGAGCGTGACAGTATCTCTCTACCTCTCGCATCTCTCATAATAGTAGAAGCATATCTCTCAACCAATTGCTCTCCTCTCTCGTATCACATACAAGATATATATATAGTGATTATATCCTAATCCTATTAGAATAACACTATCACTATCTAATTGGTGTTCTAATCCAATTAGAACTCTGGTTTTCTAACTCAAGTCCAACTGGGACTCCTTGTGATCCTTTATCATATATGAATACTCAACGGATGCGAGACACAAAGCCAACAATCTCCACCTTGACTTGTATCCGATGACCTATGCATATTAGAGAAACTGCGTTGTTATCACCATCCACTTCGCAGACATCCACCGCACGATCATCATGCTCCACCGACCGGAAATAACTTACATAATTATTACTGTCTCTATACTTGAACACTTATGATCACTAAACCATGCTCAGCTCTGAGCACTCATGATCACTAAACCGTACTCCCTTGAACACTCACGATTACTACACTACACTCTTCACCAAGCGTTCATAATTGCTACACCGTACTCCAGCTCGGTCAAAACACCCGGACCTCCTGAATACTCACAATCACTTATTATGTTGTGCTTCATAGAAAAGTGATCGATACACCGTACTCCATCTTGATAAAAAATCTATGACCAACTCTACAGACAGATAATTATATATTACCATGTATTTTATTATGTCACGAAATAACAATATCTGTCAACATGAAGTATCACGCCATACTTCATCATCGTACGATTAACCAACCATCAACCATCGATCATCTCGGTCAATATCGATCCCTCGATCATCGTCGATCACTGCTGATCTGCATAAAATCTGTTCTAAACAGTGGATTTTGCCCAATCTGCATCCACCACTGCATCTAAAATACTGAAAAACATAGGATTCGACTCCTGGATCATCTTAATCGGACACCGATTCTTCAATCCACGATCTGATCAACCATAGTCGTCGATCTGTGCCTCAGAATCCATCTCAGTTATCAGCCACTCCTTTTGATGCACATTGCTAGAGTCTCCGGTTGTGCACATCACCGGTTATATCCAACTGTTTTTTTCTTCTTCTTATTGTATTTTACCTTGATGGTTCGCCAACCTCCTTGTCGACTTGACATCAGATCCAACGCCTAGCGATCTCAATTTCGGATCCATAACCATAGCTCTGATACTGCTTGTTGGGGATCGAATCTCCCATCAAGATCGTAGAGACGAAGGAAATAATACAACACAAGAACACAAAAATTAACGTAGTTCGGCCGACCAAATTCGACCTAAATCCACGGGAGCAACGAGAAATATCCACTACGAGAAAAATAGGTTACAAAAAAAGATTCAAGTATCTCTATAGCTCTCGCATCTCTCATAATAATAAAATCATATATCTCAGCCGATTGCTCTCCTCTCTCGTATCACATACAAGATATATATATATAGTGTTTCTATCCTAATCATATTAGAATAGCACTATCACCATCTAATTGGTGTTCCAATCCAATTAGAACCCTGGTCTTCCAACCCAAATCCAAATGGAACTCCTTATATCTTTGATCACATCTGCACACTCAACGGATGTGAGATACAAACCCAACATGTGTGTGTCATATATATGCATGTATGTATACACACACACATATATGCCTCCATGTGATGATATTATTGAAAACCTTCGAATAAATACTGTCCAAAAAGTCCAAAGGAACCATTAATGAGTAACTGAGATTAAATAAAAAATCTTGCTGAAAGAATTCTGGGCTCAGGGGCACCAGTGGCTCAAAATAGTGTTATAAATAACAAATATTGGTGATATATCAGTCATCAAAATTATATATTGAATATCGTATGTGGTATGGCGTGATATATCAGACACCTTTTTAGGATGATGATATTTACATGTCACGACTATTTTCTAAAAAACTATCTACCTTAACAATTCGCATAGCCTATATAACTTGACATTTGTAAATCTCTCTCTCTCTCTCTCTCTCTCTATATATATATATATATAGCCACTGATCGCTGCTACTAGTATCGCTCATCAATGTCACATCTCGTTGTCGCTACTTAAGTACTTATGGTGGAGGAATGATCAATGGAAGGGATATGAGACTACTAACCAAGCCCCAATAATATTGCTTCCTTATGTATACAAGTCATTTGATTTACGAACTAACCGATATGGCCAAGGTTTCTCTGCATAATTGCAAGAAGAAGAAAAAAAATCTGATATTACTTCTTGCACAAGCGATCTTTCGAGGCTGAAAGCTTGCTCTATATCTCGCATTTAATTTGATATCGATTTCAGCCCAGAACAAGAAACGATATAAGAACACACATACGTATCGGTTAGGATTAAAAACTAGGATACCTGTATTTTGGCAGTATTTAAAATACAGGCTTCCAGCAAGCCACCATGCCTTATGCAGAAACTGAGTTTTATTTTCTGAAAAACTAGGTAAGCACCGCCGCACCAGTGTCACCACTGATGCCCAGAGCGAGGCATCAGTGGCTCTTGCAGAAATTTGAAGAAACCTAAGAAGTAACCTCTGGAAAAATTTTAACATGTTGACTTTAGTTTGATCGCTAGGTGACGGTGTTGACCATTACACGCCTACCAAAGTAAAATATTTCGGGGTGATTTTCTGGTGTAAGGTCTTCATTCCACAATAATCTTTTCGACATACTTTGAATTTTTATTTGGCTTCAATATCGCTACCTGGATTTCAGTGTTCATCGTTCTCAACCTTCGGTACCCCATTAGATCGCCATTTAGATTCATTCTTCGGCAATATGGCTTCTCCATGATCTCCAACATCTTTTAGTGCCTATAGCGATCCAGCTAACCCGTTTATTAAACAGGGTACATGGATCAGGTCAAACCCAAAAAATAAAAAAATCAGTCAGGTATGGGTCGTCTATTACAGGACAACACGATCCGACCCATGCCCCGCAATTGCCAACCCACTCCTTGCGACCAATCAGTACCAGAATTGTACAGCTAATATTTTGTACAAACAACACTTTAATTACATAACATAATTTCAAAAGTACAGGCAGCCAATGTTATCTCTGTGTTGGTTAGCATCTCTTATCTCTTATTTCAGTTGTTTAGTGATTTGCTTGCTTTTATCTGATGATTTGATTTTTACAGTTTTATTCTTCATACAACAACAACGACAACTTCCCCCAATACGGTTCCTCCTACCTTCATGGAGGAGACTACTAGTGTTCCACTGTCAACTACCCTTTACGCAAACAAGGGAAGGAAAAAAAAAAAAAAAACCGCAACAATATCTATTTACCCCCTTGAAACCAAAAATCAATTTCAGTCAAAGCTCACCACAAGCACAGCAATTACATACAGTAAAGCCATTGAAAACAAAGAAATGGAGAACGCTACAGTTCTCCAAACAAATTCTGGGAGCATTGACAGTATGCCCTAGACTCATAAATAGAGGTATAGCTAAATATCTAAAACTAATAAGGCTTAAGCAATCCAAGAACAAAAAAAAAAAAAGGAATTTTTAGTTCAAATAAAATCTTACACTTTTCAATTACCAGACACACCATCAGCCAAACTCCGAATCAACCCAAATTGCAACAGAAATAAAAAAAAAAAAAAAATACCGATTTCGTTCAGATCCATGACAATCTAGGGTTTATGAATGTTTCCCATCTAAAGAAAATTCCTCTACTGAAAGAATGAACAAAACTGGAGTTTCTTTTAACCGTACCTCGCCTAATAGATTGGAGATATCGGATCGAACGAGGAGGAGGAGATCAAGAGCGCCGCTGCCGCTGCCGCTGCCGTTGCCTCCGTCACCGGGAGCCTTCTTCTTGGAAAATCTCGAGGACTTTTCGCCGTTAGATATGTCTACGAGAGGCTTTCTCGCCGTCGACATGCCTTTGTTTCTCTTCAACATTTTTTTTGGGATGGATTTTGTGATATTTTGAGATTTATTTATTTTTTATTATTTTTGTTTTTGGACGAGAGGGAGGAGAGACTCAGGGAGGCAAGAACCTAATTTCAAAACTTGGGCAGAGCAACGGGCGAGAAGACTGATAAGACAGCGGAAATATTAATTTTTTTATTTTAATTTCTGGGGGCGGTCTACGTTCTAGAACTCAGGCCGGGTCTTGGGGTGCTCTTTATTGGGCTGGGCCTTGGGGGAGCGATGCCAGGTAAATTGCATGGGCAAAATAACTACACTGATTCATCAAATTTCACCCAACAGGCAAATTTCTCTCAAAAAAGATTCATCTATTTTATTTTTCTTACCTATATGTTTTATTTTACCCAAATTTCAGAATCTCTTGCAAATTGAAAAAGAGTGGTGCCACTTGAACCAAGGCTCATTGGCATGTGTGTATGAATTTGACTAGCAAAAAAAAAAGAACAGAGATCCATGGTTATCATAGTTAAGTATGGTCCTTTTAAAATATCACATTAAGGCATGATAATTTTTTTCTAGAGATTCCTTTTGGACTGCTTTATGTTATGTAAAGTATCATAAAGTTTCAAAATTTTCTAGAAGTTTCCAAATGACATCAGCTGAAATATTAATATTAAAATGCAATAAATATTTACTCTCCGATCTTTTTAAATACTTACTTTTTTTATTGATTTAATATATTTTATTCAAAAAATGTATATTTAAAATTATCGGACAGCGGTATTTGTTAAATAACAAATTCATTAAATTAATCAATTATATTTCCGTTAACACCATAAAACTTGAAACTTCGTGTGAGTTTCTAGAATATCCAACAGTTGCTTCCTATTATGAATGGTGTCCAAACTTGGCTATAATCAGTATAAGAAACCTAAGAAACAATGCAGCCACACCAAAAGTTAGGTTCATCTTTAAAATAAACACCTTAACTTATTTATTTATTTATTTTTGAGCAAATATGAAATTTTTGGCAAAAACCAATTAAATCACTTTATTTTTCTCCCCTTGTTACAGGCATGAATTTTTAGTGAACCTTTAATTTACTTTCTCTCTCTCTCTCTCTCCTCTAATTTTAGTGGAAAGGATATCCTTCCATATTCTTTTCTAGCGAGTCAAGTCTACACTATTTGAGCCCCTAACCATTGTGAGGCAAGATACGCTTACAGGTGTCTCGAGCAATCCTCACACAGAATACATACATTTCAACGTACAACAGCAACAACAATTACACTTTTTATCCCAAGTATTTAGGGTAGACTATATGAACAGAAAAAAATCACACCGGATTGATCACTTTGATATTCCTTCTCCATTCATTTCTATCAAGTAATATCTCTTTATTTAAACCTCTAAACTCCATATTTTTACGTATCATCTCCATTCATATTTTTTTCGGTCTTCCCTTCGTTCTTTTAACTTGTCTGATTCGAACTGATGCACTTGTAAACCTATATTGCACATGACCAAACTATCGTAAGCGATTTTCTCGCATCTTCTCATCGATGTGAGCTACACCCATTTTAACACGAATATCTTTATTTCTCACTTTATCTCTTCTAGTATTGCTGCACATCCAACGGAGCATGCACATATCTGCTACACTTATCTCTCCTAGTACATGCATTTGAACATAAACTCGAATATTGACTACGTTGGCAATAACACATGATAGGATATCTACAATGTCTTTGAAATACTATGACGATAATAACCTGAAATTGTTCTTTCTCGACACCGATAACGATAAGCTACACATCGAAATTCATGAGATGCAAGCGAGTCTGGTTCACTGTGACGCACACAACTCTAAGTCCTCTTCCTCTCGGCGTTCTGGACTATCGCCGACGATAGAGTAGACGAAGGTCTGAAGGCTTTCCTGATCTTGAACACATTCCAAGCTGTTCCGATAGCGTGGCCTGCTGTGGCAAACACATCTTCAGTTGCCTCTCCTGCACTCTCTCCAAACCTGCACGTACACCTCAATGAACATCAGATAAGATTCAGAATCGAGAGCTTATCCGCGCTAACAGTTGCATAATTGCCTTACGTCTTGTGCACTGCCCCTGCAACAGCGCCTGAAGTGGCAGCCAGCGTTTTTCTTTCTGCAACTTCAACTGCATCCAGAACAGTGCCTGCAGGTAGTATGTTAATATCCATGTTTAAAATAGCGGTAACAGTAACGTAACATTTTGACTATGTTAGGTTATGTCACATATAGTATAACGCATAACGGAGGATATACAATTTTCTATTTATTTAATAAAAATAAATATAAAACTATATAAAATAATATTTATAAATTAAAAAATAAATTTAAAAATTCTAAAAAAATATACAACCATTTTGTAGTATATAATTTATTCTAATTTTATATTAAATTTTACAATAATTTTTACATATTTTATAAAATATATTAAGTTTGCAGTCGTAATTCTAGTCATCATCTAAACAAAAAGATGAGATTCCAATTTTTTATTTCAATTCAGTTATTATTATTATTATTATTATTGTAATTTATATTTTATAATATTCAATTTATTTTATTTATAATTATTGATAACAGTTCTAATAAAAATTCAATAGAATCAACAAGTAAAATATTTCAGTAACCGAAGAGGTATTATAACAAGCGAATAAGGAAACAATCGCAAATTAGTAACTTAGCAATTACACAAGCAATCAAACAAATCAACAACTAATCAAGTATGAAAATTTAAGCAATTTTCTAATAATTAAAATAATAATCAATAACAATTTAAACTTACTAAGAAAATAATTGTGAATACCGTAACATAACGTAATTTAATATAACGTTACGTTAAATAATATAAAAAACGTATTGTTAAGATGCACTGAGTTGTTTTCAGTTGTTACGTAACACTGAAGTTTTGTTAGGTTTCCTAACGCAATATAACAAGTTACATAACGCGTTAATTTCAACATTGGTTAATATCGTAACTGTCGTAAATTTTCTACTTCAAAATATCTGTCAGTATTGCTTACCGACAGCGGCCAGAGAGGCCAAGAGAACCTCTCCAGGGAGCATATTGAAGAAGGCCTTGCCAGCACTTGACCGGAGTAAGGGTGCGCTCACTGACCCCGTGACTGCAAGAACCCCGTTGAGCAAAGATTGGCTCATTCTCTCTGTCATTTCAGATAGCTTCCTCACACTGCAAATAGATTTAGCCCCCCAAAAAACAAAAAAAAAGAAAAAAAAAAAAAGAAAAGAAACAATGAAGTTGAGAAAGATTCACCAATGAATTAATTGTGTTTTCACGACTTGATTGTTCATTTGACATCAATTCTCCATTAATTCATGCCAAATCGAGTTGAAAGTTGATGTCGGATTATTTACTTACCGTCGAAGGCTCTGATTGAGTCCTCCATGCTTGTTGTTTGCTTCGTTCGTTTTGTCAGGTCTGTCCTTGCCATCAGAGATATTAGCATTACTGCCTACTGCAGTCGGCTGAATCAGATTCGCTCCTTTTTGAACCTGCAGCTAATCATACGGTTCAGCTCTGCATGCTTTTGGAAGGGAAAATGTACGCATAGTACATCTAACAAAAACATGATTGACTCGAAAAACTTGAGTTTGGTGATGGATCATGATTATAACTTGCAGTTATATATATCTAATTGTTTGCTCGATGATTTGAAGTCAGTTACCCGGGTTTTCTCGCTTATTTGTTGATAGTTCTTTTTGTTTCTTGATCATAATGTAACTTCAAGTCATGCATCTTTGGCTGTATATTTTCACTATGTAGAAGTTCCATGAGCGAGTAACTACATGCATATAGAGTCATTAAAATTTATATTTTAGACCTTCAGGTCATGATCGAAGACCCATCAAAAATACTCTATTTATATGAAAAATAGCAGTTATTCTTTCATAAATTTCCTCACTTAAGTCTAAATAATTTATCTAATCATTTGCTGAAACTTACAGAATATTTCTATTTTATTTTTATTAAAATATCTCACTAATTTATGATATCTTTTTAAGATATGCTAATAAATTAGAGAATCTGTCAAATATAATAATTTAGGAAAATATCCTAAATTAGTGAGATATTCTAATATTTTGAAATAAATTAATGAGATATGCTAATATTTCTATTTTATTTTTATTAGAATATCTCACTAATTTAGGATATCTTCCTGAGATATGCTAATAAATTAGAGAATTTATCAAATATACTAATTTAGGAAGATATCCTAAATTAGTGAGATATATATTCTAATAATTTAAAAAAAAAATTCAAGAACGATTTCGCCATCATATTAGTTCAACCCAAGGCAATAATTTTTCCATATTTTCCATGTATTTCATGTCCTAGCTAGCTTTAGTTACGGTTTATCATCGAATAAATAAATAAATAAATGGCTTTGATTTCCCTTAAAACTCAGTCTAAATCATTATTATGTTCAAGTAAAATTTTAATTTTATTTATAGATATGTTGTGCAAGATGCAAGAAAATCGCTTACAACGTAGGACTACAAATGCACCAGTTCGACGAAAAGAGTTTATCAATGTAAGACAAGTTAAAAGAACGAAGGGAAAACCGAAGAAAATATGAATGGAGGTGATAAAAAAAAATATGGATTCTAGAGGTTTAAATGAGGAGATATTACTTGATAGAAATGAATGGAGAAGGACTATCAAAGTGATCGATCCAGCGTGATTATTTTTTTGGTTCATGTAGCCTATTCCAAATACTTGGGATAAAAGGTTTTGTTGTTGTTGTTGTGGTGGTGGTGGTGGTGCAAGATGTGGATTTTACAGAAAACCATAACTAATATTATGTGAATCACGAACCTGGCTGGTGTAGGCATTGCTCAAAGTAAATATCCCCTTGACAATCTGACCAGTTCCTTGAGCAATGGCTTTCGCCAAAACTCCATTATATTCGTCGATCTTTGGCGCATAGTCCCTCCAATAGACCTCATATGAAGACGGAGAGGATCTCTTTGGCTTCAACACATCCGGAGAAGACAAACACGCGTGCTCCTTGAGGAACTGATCAAGAGTGTCCAAGAGACTGTCAGGTGCAGCAAAGGTGACTCCATAGTTCAGGAAGCTGCCATCTTCATCTGGCAGTGTGAAGAGATAGTGTAGCTTGTCGAGCTTGATGACTGGCTCGTCCTTGGTCAGTGGCCACTGGAGATGAGGGCCAACCTTCACCACGGTAGCTAGCGAGACATCTTCATCGGTGACTTTAAGTATGGTTAGATCTCCCTTGGCGAGCTCGACTGCTTCGCCATCTCCGGTGAGATGAACCGTAGCGCCCGGGATTCTCAGGAGGAGGTGTTCTTTGCGTCTGCTTGGACTTGTCGCGGTTGAGCTCTTCGAATTCGAGCAGCCCATGGTTCTGTTTAGTCTCATGGTGACAACAGGTGAGCCAGGTTTATATCCGACGATTGATTTCCATATGTGCAGACTACTTAGCACGAAAGCAGCATCTGCGAAGTGTGAAGAACAAGTGTAGCACTAGGAATAATTCCTTCTTGATAGCCATGCTTTCTTACTTTACTTGGTTGGCTTCTTTATTCTATGCTTTATGGGCAATATTTGCAAAGAATAAGCGGGTGACATTACATTTGATTCTGTTCCCATTGAATTCCTTGTTGAAGTCTTTTTAGTAGAATGCGGGGGTTGTTAGTATACAGAGTTTTCGTGACAAAGAAACGGATAAATGAAAATTATCTAGCGCTGCTTACAATGGCTCGCATCTCCGGTACATATTATGTTCTGTTCTGGTGCCATATCAATATTTCTGGGAGAAATTACTATAGAGAGCTCAAAGGCCTCCCTACCTATTATTTATTAATGTAATAGAAACGTATACATATTTAGAACTATCCAAGTACTCAGATTCAATATCTAACAAATACCAAGCACCACTGCTCAATAATGTGTATCATTAGGCTTGAATCTTGTTGTTCAAGCTATTTGAGAAGTTGATTATGTAGATGCCTGTAGAAGAATACAACTTGTTTGAAGCATAAAAAAAATAAAATTGAATCAATCATACACTTTGTTGCTAATAGAGCCCATTGTCGTAATGGGTTTCGGTAAACCAAAACGGGTCCAAAACCGATCCAAACCCGTTATGATATAATATATACATGGGGTGTGGTGTTAGGGTTTTGATTAAGCCGAAAAAAAGGAGCCGAAACAAAAAAAAAAAGAAAAAAAATAGCCAAGGGTTTTTTCTCTTGTGTGGCGGCTAGTGTTGGAATTATTTTTTGGTGAAATAATTTTGTGGGTTACTGTGCTGCTGCTGTGGTTTTTGGTTTCGGCCAGAGAAAGAAGAGAAGAGATGGCTTCGAATTTCTTTGTGCTACAGGGTTAGGCCGAAAGCAGAAAAACAAGAGAAGCGGCTGCTCTTGTGGGTTCGGCCAAAGGAAAAGAAAGTGTGCGGTTTTCTTTTGGATACCTTTGGATTTTTTTCAGCGGCCGAAACAAAAAGGAAAATCACTGCAACAATAGATTAGAGTTTGATCTCAAAATCTTGTGTAATTTCTTTGTTAATTTTCTTGTGGTTGAGAACTTGAAAGTTGTAATTCTCTTTTGATATAGTGGAGATTTTTCGATCGTGTCCCTGTGGACGTAGGCATATTGCCGAACTACGTTAAATCTGCGTGTTCTCTGTCTCTGCTATTTTTCTCTTCGGTTAACTATTTGATTCTGCTGGTTGTTGCATTAGTATTATTCCGCTATCTTTTGTTAACAATTAGTATCAGAGCCCCGATTCAGGTCAGATTTCACTCAGATCGGTGTTGATTTTGAGTGGGAGTTATGGCGGAAGATAGAAAAGGAAAGATTGAAAATTTTGATGGGACAGATTTCCAATGGTGGAAGTTGCAGATGGGAAATTATTATATCAAAAGAATTTACATCAACCACTGTTTGGAGAAAAGCCAGAAAAGATGACAGATGAGCAGTGAGAATTGTTAGACAGGAGGGCTTTGGCGCAGATTCGATTGTGCCTAACAAAGCATGTTGTGTTCAACATTTCCAAGGAGAAAACCACTTCAGATTTGATGTCAGCGTTGGCTAAATTTTATGAGAAGCCGTCTGCTTCAAATAGACTGTTTCTAATGAACAAGTTGTTCAACTTGAGGATGTTTTCTGATAGTTCAGTTGTTAATTATTTGAACGAATTTAACACATTATGTGCACAACTTGAATCTTTAGATTTTGTTTTTGTTGATGACATTAAAACTTTGATGTTTATGTGTTCGTTACCGGATAGTTGGAGTAATGTTGTTATGGCCATCAGCAATACTTCCAATACTGCTCTTAAATTTGATGATGTTGTGAGTACAATCATGAATGATGAATTGATGAAAAAGAGTATGAGTGAGAGCACAGTTTCTACAAGTACTGCTCTGTCGGTTGATAATGACAGAAAAAATGAAAGGGGTGGAAGTTTAAGCAGGGAGTCGAAATAAAGAGAGATCAAAATATAAGGGGAAGTTCAAGAAAAAGTTAGTGTATTAAAAATGTAAGACAGAGGGTCATATGAAGAAGGATTGTCCAAATAAAGACAAAGATGAAGCGAATGTGGTGAATCAAGTGAAGAGTATGATGACTTGTGCTTGTCTGTTCATACAGAATCGAGATCAGATCTGTGGTTTGTGGGGGCATCGTTCCATTGCACTGCTCGCAGAGAATGGTTTGAGAATTATGTCCAAGGTGATTTTGGCCATGTGATTGTTGGCAATGGGCAGGAATGCAAGATTGTCGGTAAGAAGACAATTCAGTTGAAGTTGCACAATAGTGGAAAGTTGTTTTTACAAGAGGTTAGGCGTATACCAGATTTGAAGAAGAATTTGATATCTGTTAGTAAGCTGGATGGCAAATGTTACCAAATCTCATTTGAGAGGAAACAATGGAAGATCAGCAAAGGAGCAATGGTAGTGGTCAAGGGTGAGAGAGTGGGAACTCTATATTTACTCTCAAACTCGGTGGATCACGTTGTTTTTTTAGACACCGTGAAGAATGAGAAGGCTACCTTATGGCATCAGAGGCTCGGTCATTTGAGCGAAAGCGGTATGAGGGTATTGCAATTAAGAGGTATGTTGACAGATATGAAATATGCTAATTTTGATTTCTGTGAGAACTGCGTGTTTGGAAAGCAGAAAATAGTTAGATTTATGAAGAATGGTAAGGAGAAGAAAATCGAGAGATTGGAGTTGGTACATACAGATGTATGGGGGTCTTCTTCGGCAAACTCTCTTGGAGATAATTCTTTTTTGTCACTTTCATAGATGATGCAAGCAGGAAAATATGGGTGTTCGCACATAAGCAGAAATCCGATGTCTTCAAGATTTTTAAGGTATGGAAAGCTGTTGTTAAGAATAAAATAGGTTTGAAGGTAAAATTCTGTTGTCAGACAATGGTGGGAAATTTTACAATAGAGAGTTCGATGACTATTGCTCTACCCACGGGATCAGAAAAGTAAAAACTGTACCGAGAACACCGCAGCAAAATGGCGTGGCTGAGAGGATGAATATAACCATTTTGGAGCGAGCTCGGAGTATGAGACTATATGCAGGTTTGCCTTTGTAACTTTGGAGAGCCGCTGTAGATACGACGGTCTATCTGATCAACAGGAGTCCAGCTAGTATTTTAGATAGAGAAATTCCAGAGGAGGTATGGTCTGGTAAGACTGTGAATTATTCATTCTTAAAGGTATTCGGTTGTATGGCATATGCACATGTGGATCATGAGATGAGAAAGAAGGTTGATTCTAAATTTCAGAAGTGTGCATTCATTAGATACGGCGACGACGAATATGGTTATCGCTTATGGGATTATGAGCATAACAAGGTAATTCGTAGCAGAGATGTAGTATTCAATGAGAGTTGTATGTATAAAGATCAAATGAAAATTAAGAGCGACAATGCAGTGGAGAAAGAGCACTTAGAGCTGAATGAGCCACAGGATGGGATTGATCCCATGGATAAAAGAAAGGAAGAAATACTTACATCTGAAGGGGAAAAAATGGCTACACCTGAGAATACACAAGTTTCAGATGAGACCGAACAGAAAAGAGAGCCATTGACTAAAATAGATGGTTCCAGTACTTCATCAGAGAGTGTTCCCATTTTGAGGAGGAGCACGAGGATAAGGAAGCCAACCCAAAAACTTTATCTTCCTTTATATCATATTTTGTATACTGATGCAGGTGAACCAGAGAGTTACCAAGAGGATATGCAGGATAAATTTCGTCTTAAATGTAAGCAAATCATTCATGATGAGATATCTTCTTTGGAGGAGAATCACACATGGGAATTGGTGAAGTGACCGGAAAAGATGAAAGTATTGCATAATAAGTGGGTATTCAGGGTAAAACATGAGGCCGGAGGGACACAAAGGTTCAAGGCTAGACTTGTGGTGAAATGATACAGTCAGAGAAAAGGTATTGACTTTAATGAAATATTTGCACATGTTGTCAAGATGACTTCTATCAGAGCAATACTAAGTATTATAGTTGTGAAAGGCTTATATTTAGAGCAGCTCGATGTGAAGACTGCTTTCCTTCATGGTGATTTGGAGGAGGAAATATACATGGAACAGCCGGAGGGATATGAAGTTAAAGGAAAAGAGAATTGGGTATGTCGACTGAAAAGAACCTTGTATGGGTTGAAACAAGCACCGAGACAATGGTATTTGAAGTTCGACAAGTTTATGTTGGATTCGGGTTTTGCCAAAAACAATTCAGATTATTGTGTATATCTACAAAAGTTTAAGGATGGTAAATTTATTATACTTACTTTGTATGTAGATGATATGCTTGTGGCAAATACATGCATGAAGAAAATCAATGATCTGAAAAGCAAGTTGGCAGGGAGATTCTCTATGAAGGACATGAGTGAGGCTAAACAACTTCTTAGAATGCAAATTACCGAGATAAGAAAAACAAGAAATTATGATTATCTCAGGAGGGGCACATCAAGAAGGTGTTGGAGAGATTCAACATGGATAATGCAAAACTGGTAACTACAGCTCTTGGTGGTCAGTTCAAACTGTCAAAAGAGTAACGTGCTAAGACAGATGAGGAGACGAGACACTTCGAGAATGTGCCTTATTCAGCGGCCGTTGGGAGTCTCATGTATACAATGGTGAGTATAAGACCAGATATTGCACATGCAGTGGGAGTAGTTAGTAGATTCATGAAGAACCCTAGAAAGGAATATTGACAAGCGGTGAAGTGGATTTTCAGGTATTTGAAAGATACTTCAAAGTATTATTTGTGTTTTATGAGTGATAACATTGATGTGCAAGGTTTTGTAGATTCGGACCATGCGGATGATAGAGAAAATGGCAGGAGCACCACAGGTTATGTCTTTACTGTAGGAGGGACAGCGGTAAGCTGGGGTTCAAGATTACAATCAATTGTTGTTTTATTTTCGACAAAAGCTGAGTATGTTGCAGCTGCAAAAGCAAATAAGGAGTTTATTTGGTTGCAACGATTGATGAGTGAGTTGGGTTTTGATGGAGTGGATTGCAGGTTATTCAGTGACAGTCAGAGTGCAATTCATCTTGCTAAGAACTCAGCGTATCATTCACGGACTAAATATATTCACTTGAAATATCACTTCATTAGATCCTTATTAGAGGATGGCCAATTGAAGTTGGAGAGGATTGAGGGCAGTAAGAATCCTGCAGATATGTTGACAAAACCGGTTGATGGGAAAAAGTTCAGCTATTGCTCAACTTTGGTGCATTTGTATTGAATGCTGAAATCGGAACTTTAAACGATCGAGGTAAAAGTTTTGGACACTAGGATTATCATGTACAGAGATTACAATTTTTTCAATAGGTCTCCAAATGGAATATTGTTGCTAATGGAGCCCATTGCCATAACGGGTTTCGGTACACCGAAACGGGCCCAAAACCGGCCCAAATCCGTTATGATATAATATATATATATATGGAGTGTGGTGTTAGGGTTTTGACGAGGGCTTTTTCTCGTGTGGCGGCTAGTGTTGGAATTATTTTTTGGTGAAATAATTTTGTGGGCTACTGTGGTTTTGGTTTCGACCAGAGAAAGAAGAAGAGGTGGCTGCGAATTTCTTTGTGCTACAGGGTTAGGCCGAAGGCCAAAAGCAGAAAAACAAGAGAAGATGTTGCTCTTGTGGGTTCAGCCATAGGAAAAGGAAGCGTGCAGTTTTTTTTTGGATACCTTTGGGTTTTTTTTCGACGGCCGAAACAAGTAGAAAAATCATTGTAACAAGAGGTTAAGATTTGATTTCAAAATCTTGTGTGATTTCTTTATCAATTCTCTTGTGGTTGAAAACTTGAAAGTTGTAATTCTCTTTTGATATAGTGGAAGTTTTTCGATCGTGTTCCTGTGGACTTAGGCATATTGTCGAACCACGTTAAATCTGCGTGTTCTTTGCCTTTATTATTTTTCTCTTCGATTAACTATTTGATTCCGCTGGTTGTTACATTAGTATTATTCCACCATTTTTTGCTAACACACTTCATACACATTTCAAAGCTTGCCAATGGCTTGGGGAGCCGGATAACATAACAAAAGGAGAAAATAGAAGATAACCTGCTGCAGTGGATTAACTAAAACGGAAACTCTATAATTTTAAGGGGGAAGAATCATAATCTTCCTGCATAACTGATGCATATCATGTTGTTAAAACAGCACCTCATATAGGTTACAAGATTTAAAGAATAAAGATCGTAAACGAATTTCCCTTGTACGTGGCCACCCATATAATTGATAGGGTAGCAAATACACTCAGGAAGATAAAGAATACACAGCATATGACAAACAGGAAGCAACCGTATTTCCCTTATATGTGGCCACCCATATAATTGATCGGGCAGCAAATACACTCAGGAAGATAAAGAATACACAGCATATGACATACAGGAAGCAACCCAAGAGGAGTTGGATATGTATCTTAATGATCATCTTCCTTGAACGAGGCCACTAAAAACTTGGCTGTTTCCTGCTAGTGCTGCCTCCCACTCGACAGATGACAACAAAATGTGTGAAAGTGAAATAACGACTTGCTTCATGTCAGGTCGTAAAATAGGATCTTCATCCACGCATTGCCTCGCCAGCATAGCCATCTTTAATTCACAGAAGAAAGAAACATAAATTCATTTAGCCACAATAGAAATGATAATGCAGTCAGGACTACATGTCGCATTCATTGACAACTATGCATAAAAAGAGTTGCTTGATATGTATCAAACAATTTTCAGCAAAGGCTACACATGCACGCAATGTGGACAACTAACTAATTGTTGCATTCAACAATAACAATGTCTGTAAGGACTTGCTTGTTATGTTCTAAACAATTGTTCAGCAAAGGATAAAAATAACGCAATAGGGTTAGGTTCATGTGTGTCTCAGAACAATAATACAGCCAATGGGAGAATGTTAAGTCCACAAGAATGAGTTGTCAGCAAGGATATGTTTTGTGTTTGACAACTTATTCTCATTGAGTTGTCATCTCCTATCTGTTATAGTATTCATGTGTGAGCCACACATAAGAACCAAACCCAATGCAATATGGCCAACCAACTTCAAACTAATGGGAGACTTGTACCACTTGCGTTAAAATGAAATAAAGAAAGAAAACCAGCGAGGAACATTGAGTTTGTAAATACTTGCCAAGTACTAATAATATATTAGTACCCAAGAAACCAGTACCCCCAATATAAAGTATCATGACATGGAGCTTTAAGACTTCAACCAACTTTCTGGAAACTATAGCCTGCTGCCCATATAGATCCATATCAGATGCAAGGGCATAAGACCATTCCATTCAAGTATCATCATTATTGTGTCGGCTCAATCTCTGTCGTAAAAAGTGAACTGGTGCGAAAAGACAAGTCTTACAACTTGTAAGGTTTGAGGGGAGAGGTTGGCCAAATCTATAGCCAATATCAATCCACTGAGTTGGAGTAAAGAACATATCACAAGGAGAGAATTTTGCAAAGTTGCAGAAAGGAAAGGGTCCACTTGCAGCGTAGAGAAACCTACTAATAGGTCATACAACCAAGGAGAAACCCCCAAACTTTGCCTAGATAATAGAAGAATCTAAATGAAAATGGAAATTGTTACATTTGTTATGGGGAAATGCACACATTTCTAAAGCATAATAAATGCTAAAATAACAAAATGATACACATTATAACACTCGATTTAAATTGATCTTTCTTCTCTGAGGCATCTAACTAAGCAATTGGTAACAATAACTGCACTCCTGTCCTACAAGCTCCCATATAACTTTTAGAACTATTGCGTTGCATCAGAAACAATGTTCCAAATATCAGTCATTTTGGAGGGGGTCCAATGTGAGCACCCAACATTGAGCTTATATCCCCTGCTAGTTTCTTGCACGTGGAAATTGCACGTGAACAAAAATGTTATTCTTACATAAGAAGATGAATTTATATAACTTATGCCAGACCATAAATACAAAAATATACCCAAGGTAGCAGGCGGGTAGACTTGAGACCTTGCACTCCCAAGCATGAGGTCTTGAGTTCGATTCCAACTATCCACATAATGCCTCACGGGAACAAATTTTCCTAATAATTAAACAATGTGTGGTGGAGGGGAACGTTGCACGCCCGAGAGACTATGAGGGTGAGAGTCCCGGACACCCTCGTTAGCAAGAATAAATAAATAAATACAAAAGTATGTATAGAAGAAAAACTTAAATGACCAAAAGAAATTGTCAATAATGTTTTTACCTAAAATGAACAAAATAAATTGTCAATAGTGTGAATAAACCTTAGATAATTAAAATAATATTTTTATAACGATAAATATTAATTTTTATTTACATTTATTTAGTTTATTTTTAAGAAAAATAAAATTCTACTACTTTTGGGACATAATTTTGTTTTAAAAGTTTTAACTAAGTGATATTTTAATTGACGTAGGATAAAAAAATAAAAAAGAGTTTCGTTTTATTTTTAGTAAATATTTTCACTTTTTTTTGTCATAAGCTTAAAAGTCAAATACAAAGTCGTTATAAACTTAGAACTGATGCAACTGGTGAAACATTAAATTCAGAAGAATTTAAAAAAAAAAAATCTATATTTTCAATATTACTTTATATCTAAAGTGCACTGAGTATGTCAGTCTTTTTATTTAATAGAAGCATGCAAGTTTTTCTGAAGTTATAACCTTCATAAGAATATCATAATGTTGAGCACTCAGATAAAACCTTTTTCTTCTTGACCTTTTATTTAGAACACACTCCTATTTATAACTTTTATGGTTAAAGCACACTCCTTTTTCTAAATTTTTGGGTTTGCGTTCTAAAAGGACTGGGAACTTCATTACATGAGCACATATAACAATGCTGCTACATATCAACATACATACGAACACAGATTTGTGAAAAGTACATGCACGAAATACTTCTAAAAATATAGAATTAAAACACTCCTTGTTCTAAACTTTTTGCATGCGAAAAGGGCTGGGGACTTCATTACATCAGCACATATAAATATGCCGCTATATATCAACATCCATACGAACATAGAACTTGTGAAAAGTGAATGCATAAAAAACTTCTAAAAATATAGAATTATGACATCTTACATAGACTCGTCAAAATTGCATATTAAAAAATGAGAAAAATTATGGGATTGTTCTGATTTTTAAACTGTCAGAACCTAAATATGCAATTAATTGCTTCGCAATAAGGCTCAAATTTTCTCAAATCTGCAAGTAAGTTTCTTAAGATAAGTTGTTAGTTTTTGGAGGGTTTTTTTGTGCAAAACAAAGATATGGGCATTGCTTTTTAAAAAAATGAGGATGAGAAAACATCATGGCTTTAATTCATGGGCCCCATAAAATTAGGGTCACAGTGTGTTGACTGTGTCCCAGATCGATTTCCCTGCTGACTAGCAAGACTTCATTTTCGTTTGTTTGCGAAGCGCTAAATTCAGGGCAATGCTACTCCAGTTACTCATGCAGTCATGTAACACTAAGAGCATAACAGTAACTTTTGTGTACATGGACAACACACCCACTTTCTTTCTCATGTTAATATAATAAAGACAGTCCAATATCTGCTATCTGATATGGAAAACCACCTATTTGCACAAACCCAATTTTAAAATTTTGATTAAAAAAAAAATTGCTATAATGTACGGAATCTCACAAATTGGTGATGCTTCTGATTCCATGTCTGCTAAAGTAAGAACCTGTTGTTGTAACAATGACAGTGGCATCAAAACACTAAAGAAAAATGCAAAGTAAATCGTGTCATTTTTTTTAGAACTTCTAGATGACTTCTGTATATACTTGGGACGCCTAGATATGGATGGTACTATGTTCTATTATATCGTATTACTAGAATGCGGAGGGTGATCATCATCCGCCGTTTTGAGTCCAAAAAAAAAAAAAAAATTGTTTCAGTTTGGCTCCTAGGCATAGACCATAACTGACGCAGGCAAATCTACTTGGCTATCTTAATACCACTAATTCACATAAGGCTTTTCTTAGGTTTCAATACGTGGCTGCTTGATCTTAAATTATGTGACTAATAACGTAAGTTTCCTACTGACCAGCAGGTCTTCCAGGTCCAGTGACTGCTCCTACTTTGCCTATAGTCTCTTCAACAAAAAACCGGCTTGAGAGTAGCCAAAAAGTTATCTCAAGTTAGAGTTGTGTTCCAGCAGACCCATTTTTAATGAAAGGTGTAGACAATATCGAAGATGGGGTTGGGAAAACAGCTCTCTACAGAGAGATTTTTGTTTCTGGTACCAACAACTCAACATTTATAGCCAACAAGCATAACACGACCTTCACTAACATAATCATGAAATGAACAGAAAGAATACCTTGTATATGCAGTCATGTGGATATAGATCCATCAAACTAGGATCAATGTGTTGTTTCAGACTTGCCATGTTCATTGAATTTGGGGAGTTCTTTAGAGCTCCAAGCATCTGGAAAATTTCAATACGAGTGTTTAGAGATATTTCAAATTAGATAAGCAACCAAACTTAGCATGAAAAATCAAAGTAAAGCACAACTCAAAGAAAAATGTGCAGAAGCAATTATTTTCCAAAATCATTATTATGAATATTGTCATTACTCCTGAAAATTTGATTATTTTATTAAAATTAGGCAAAGTGTCAAAAGGTAGTACTTCTTTGTTGAACAATTCAGGCTAATTCACAACCTGTTAAGGAATAGATTTACAGAGAGCAGCTACAATATGGAATATAGGATTACAAGTGGACAGAAGCCAAAACCACAATCTAAACAACCTACAAACTATCTAACAAACTAATAGATCTAATGTACTAACAAACTAACACCCCTCAAACTGGAATATATATCAAACACTCGTAGCTTATTACAATAATATCACCCTCAAAGTAAATTGCTCCATAACAATCTACGAAAGCAACAATAGTAGTAGTTCTAACACTTTTGACAAGTACCAGTAGTAAGTTTTTAACAAGTAGTAGTCGACGGATTTTTAATAAGCATAGTAACGATTCCAGATAAAGGACAATTTGGGATAGATATAACATATGACATGAAAGAACATGGCTCAAATATGCTCTATCAAGAACGGAGTAGCAGGCAAAATGGCAAAACAACAACAATGATGTGACGAAGATCCTGACCATCCTGGAATCCACGAATTGTCATAAACTGCTGGGCAAGCAAGGCAGCCTAGCGTCGACAAGATGGTTTTATTGATAATCCTAAAACCTGGATTACTCAGATGTCATATTAAGGAATAACAAAATAATTATATTGATAGAGGAGCTACAAATATATAGGACTACATGTGGATAGTAACTAAACTTACAATCTAAACAATTTAACAAACTAGCAGATCAAACAAACTAACAAAACTAACACTCCGCCTCAACCTGGAGCATAGATATCAGTTATGCACAGCTTGTCACACGACTATAGACGGTAAACAAATACAATGCAAGAACTCCCAAAAAATTAGAAAGCTATCTATGTCAGCCTAATGCAGATAAATCTCCTTGCCCGCACAGCAAACAAGGAAGCCCCGGCATAGCAAATAACTGGCCTGGTGCAGCAAAAAAATAGCTTTGCCGGCACAACAAAGAAATTATCTATGCTGGCACCATAGAATGAACTGCACCAGCATAATAGAGAAATTATCTACACCGGTACAACAGAATTAACTGCACCGACACAAGAGAGAAATTATTTGCACAGGTACAATAGGAAATTACTTACACCGACATAACAAGTTATCTATACCAGCACAACAAAAATAAGTGCATCGATGCAACAAGTTATCAATGTCGGATAAGCAGTTGTTCAAGTCCCTCAAATCAAAAGCACAATCCTAATAATCTCCTAAAATCAAGGAGAGAGCTATAACTCCCTGAGGTTATAAATACACTTCAAATATGAAGATTAAGGGAGATTCCTGGTTAGAAAAGTAGCCATAAAAAAAAGATAAGAAGATAAGCCAACATCAATCTAATATTTCGTCTCCTTTAAATCTCTACGACTATTGTCGGATTGTCGACAGGCCAAAGAGCCAGTCTAACTAGCAACCATCAGCAACTTTCCAAAAACTCAACTTGTAATCTCGTTGATTGTAAAGAGAAGAGCCTTCTCACTTTTTTTCTCAAAGTAAATCATTAAAGATTCAAACTCAAATATAGTTTTCTTCGTTGTTTTATTCCCTATGCAAAACACTTGAAAATAAGGTGTTGAAAAAAAACTTAGATGATGTAGTTTTCATCAAGATATCGATCAACTACTCTGATGATGGAGTAAAAGGAGTACAAAAAATAATCTCCAACAAGATGCTAATCGACCTCGATATGCTTGGTGTGATCACAATGCATAGGCACTGGACTCTTTTGTTCAAAGCCAAACACAGACAGTAGTTATTTAACCACATTAACTCGCATGTAATGGTGGTCATAGCTCGATAGAATGCCTCAGGGCTTGGCCGAGATACAACGCCTTGTTTTTTGCTTCGCCATGTCATCAAATTTCCACCAATAGATATTAGGTAATTAGTAGTAAACTTCTTATCACCTCTATCTCCCACATATCCAACATCTACGTGTATATGGCTATGCTTCTTGTATAGCAACCCCTTTCCTACAAAACTTTTGATATATGTAAGAATCCACATAACATCTTTTCAGTGAATCTCTCTTGATTTATGCATGAACTGACTAAACAATTCAATAGCTAAATAAATCTCTGGTCTAGTAACTGTGAAATAGATATAAATTTTCCAATCATTCTCTTGTATTGCTTGGCATCACCATAAACTTCACTGTCTCCCCTCCAGAAGCCCACATCTGCCTCCACAAGTGTATTAATAGCTTTGCATCCAAGTAGACTAGTCTCTTACAAAAGATCCAATGTATACTTTCTCTGAGAAATAAGCAATCCCTTCTTCTGATATGCCACTTCAATCCCAAGAAAAAACCTTGCATCACCATAAACTTCACTGTCTCCCCTCCAGAAGCCCACATCTGCCTCCACAGGTGTATTAATAGCTTTGCATCCAAGTAGACTAGTCTCTTACAAAAGATCCAATGTATACTTTCTTTGAGAAATAAGCAATCCCTTCTTCTGATATGCCACTTCAATCCCAAGAAAAAACCTTGGTTTTTCCATATCTTTAGTTTAACCATAAAATGCTGCTTAAGATAGTTTTTAGTCTCAATCAATACTTTTGTATCAATTCCAGTTAACAGAATATCATCCACATAGACGGTGAGAAGGGCAATTCTAGAAATTGTACATTAAACAAATACGGAGTGACTATAATGACAACTCTGAAAACCAATGCCAACCATTATTGTAGAGAACTTCTCAAAATAGACTCAAGGACTTTGCTTGGCTTTCTTAAGTTGGCATACCATATTTCCCCCCTGAGCAACAATCCGGATATTGCTCCATGTATAATTCCTTGTGCAAATCACATTGAGGAAAGCATTTTTGACATCCAACTGGAACATGAGCCATTCCAAATTGACAGCAAGAGGGATTAAAATGCAGTTAGACAAACGAAGGGATTCCAATTCTTGTAATTTCATTGATATTGCAAAGAAAAAAAACTGATTTCATGTTCTATTTTGTGAGAACAGCAAATCTAAACTGTCCATCAGCAGATGAATGAAGTACAATGCAATTCTTGTGGCTTTTGCACCCCAGCGTAGCATCTTCATGATACCTGCTGACCTACAGAATTTGTGAGGGAAAAACTAGTCCAAATTTGGGTTTTCTTGATAATTGCTGTTGACTTGTTTAATAATAATGTGTTAGGATTGGTCCATGGATAACCCCTAAAACAAGGTGGTGAGACACAAATTGCTAACACGAAAAGAACAGTCACAACACCATAGCCTTTCTTTACTTTCAAGAAAAAAAAAAAACAAAAAAGTAAAAAATAAACCTGTGTTCTATCTTAAACATTTTGCCATTTGCTCATATAAAAATAACCATCTTTCTGTGAAAACAATAGTAAAAAATGAAACCATTTATCCCAAACATTTGGATTGGTTAGATAAATTAACTTTTTACATTAATCTTTTAAGGGATACTCCATTAAATAACAACTAGCCTTTTACTGACCAAATCCACATTTGTATAGGTCCTTAGTCCTTGTCAATCCATTAACTATGATCTTCATTACCTGCTAATTGAGCTGCTTATTCATCTCTATTGCACAAGACCAAGCCATCCCAAAATTTCCCACTGTTTATCCTCAACCAAATCTCTATATCTAAGTTGATGGCTAATCTTCTATCAACTTGTCACTCAACTAACACAACAGTGATGTTATCTAAGCTCAGCTGTCGGCACATATTGTTTCTTAATGCCCCCACAATCTATAAAATAAAGCACGGTAGCCAGTGGTTACAGCCGTCTAATATTTACATTCAATTATATAGGGATATTTTTTTGGCAAAGAAATTTACAACAATATGTTAAACTGAAAGGATGACCAAAATAGGGAAGAATACGGTTTGACAACAATATATTAAACTGAAATGACGACCAAAATAGGGAAGAATACAGTTCAACATGACCGATGAGCTGGTTTATCATATCCGGTTATTTATGATCACAGGTATTAAGTTTTCAACAAGTAGAATGTAGAACCAACAGTAATAAATCCTTTTTCTGCATCACCAGGGAACAATGGTTTCCAACTCACTCACCACGGCTATCCTGTGCAACATAACAGTCATTTAGTTGTTCAACAAATATCATAGTAGAGCAACCATCCTCTGTTAGCAGCAGGGGTGTTGCATGATATTTCAGTTACCAACAACCAAAAATTCAGCTAAACCAGGTGTGACATGCCACCCCTAAAGACAACAACCCAAAATACAACATGCAGATTATATAGTTATTCTTGTTTACACTAAAGTTCTCTTTTCACATAGGGATGCATGTTCTCTGAAACTTAGACGAACAATAGAAAAGAATTTCATGATATTTAAGTTATTCCTGTTCTGGAGTTAAATATTTTAGCATGTTATGGAGAGATGCTTTTGTTAGATACCATACGAAAATTACATAATATATCTTTATGTCAAATCACCAAGAAATTATATATAAAATATGCGGAAGCGTACCTGAATCCATAACAAATAATCACGTTGTAGAGCCGTGCGATTGGCCTTCCAGATCTACACGTTTTCCTAAGATAACACTTTTAACTTTTCTCTCTAGTTTCTCTCTGTCGATGGAAAACAGAAAAGAATCAAAGTCACGTGTGATCTGGGGACCATAACCGCATTTTTATAGACAAATCTGTCTATTAGTATTTCTAATTTAGCCAATTATAAAATCAGAAATTACCCATTAGGTTTCTACACATAAAAGGCCCATACAATATTAGATACATTAAAACCCAATTTAATTAGTCGCTTTTAATTGGGTCCAACCATATCAGACAGATTACAATACATAATTATTTCATATATATGGGCCAATGTTGGATAATGATCCAACAATCTCCCACTTGAACCATATATGTAACATTATAATCATATTTTGCATAATTACCGAATGAGCTCAACTTTACTGTCATTTCCGAAATGTATATGTAACCAATCCGGTCCATCAATCATACTAACATAGGATCAAAGCGGCTTTGGTTACAGTAATCGTAACTCAACTCATCAATAGTCACGTATATCAATACAACTGAATGACATGGATCATAATGTAAATGTGTAGCATGGAAATTTCATGTAATGTGATTTTAACATGCCTATTTCCAATTGGTCCACCCTTAAACCTTATTGAGATCAAATATCATAATAATTCAGAGTGTTAATAAAACAAAACCTTATTTCTGCAGAAAATAATCTTAATACCATAAACTGAAATAACTGAAATATGTCTATATCATAAGAGCATCTTATAATACAAACTCCCACTAAAACTGAATATCATCAATAAACACGACACCTATACAAGCAGTATGCTCATGAAACACTTTGGGTGGCAGTCACTTAGTAAGCGGATCCGCAATCATAAAGTTTGTTCTTATGTGCTCTATAGAATTCTTTCTTTCACAATCAGAAACTTGATGTCTATATGCTTCGACTTCGTCGAGCTCCTATTGTTGTTGGAATATAAAACTACTGACTTATTGTCACAAAATAACTTGAGTAGCATAACGATAGAGTCCATTATGCGCAGCCCCGTGACAAAATTTCGCAACTATATCTCGTGATTTGATGCTTCATAACACGCTATAAACTCAGCTGCCATAGTAGAAGAGCCTATAAGAGACTGTTTAGCACTCTTTCAAGAGACAGCTCCTCCAGCTAGAAAATAGATGTAACCCGATGTGGATTTTATACTATCTTGGCATCCAGCAAAATCAGAGTCAGTATACCCAATGATCTCAATCTGATCTGACCTCCGATACGTGAGCATGTAATCATTTATTCTCTGTAAGTATCGCAAAACTCTTTTGGTTGATTTCCAATAGTCTGCTCCTAGATTACTTAAATACCTGCCCAACATCCCTGTAACGTACGGAATATCTGGACGCGTATAAACCTGAGCATATATCAGACTCCCCACTACTGAGGCATAGGGAATCTTCTGCATTTTCTTTTCCTCAAAATCGTTCTTAGGGCACTGATTGAGACTAAACCTGTCTCCCTTAGCCACGGGAGTATCACCTGGTTTATAATCTTGCATGCTATATCTTTTGAGAACCTTTTCGATATAGCTCTTTTGTGATAATCCAAGAATGCATCGAGAGTGATCTCGATATATTTGAATCCCTAGTACAAAAGAGGCATCACTAAGATCCTTCATCTCAAAATACTTGCTAGAAATCTCTTGGTTCCGTGCAATATGTCTATATCGTTGCTGGCAAGAAAGATGTCATCAACATATAATACTAAGAAAATATGTTTTCTCCTACAGAATTTATGGTATACAAAATTATCGACCAAGTTCACCTCAAAACCGAATGAGATGATCACTTGATGAAACTTGAAATACCATTGTCGAGATGCTTGCTTGAGCCCATAGCTAGATTTCTTAAGTTTGCAAACCATACGCTTTGAGTCTCCTGATACAAAATTTTCTGGCTGGACCATACATACCGTCTCGTCAATGTCACCATTGAGAAACGTTGTTTTGACATCAATCTGATGTAACTCAAGATTGAAATGCGTCACCAATGCCATTATAATCTTGAAAGAATCTTTTGAAGAAACCGAAAAAAATGTCTCTTTATAGTCGATGCCTTTTTTCTGCGGAAAGTCTTTTGCGACAAGACGAGCTTTATACCTTTCCACATCGCCTTTCAAATCCCTTTTGGTCTTAAATATCCATTTGCAACCAATAAGTTTCGCTCCTTCTGGCAATGGGATAAGATCTCACACGTCATTGTCCTTCATGGACTTTATCTTCTCATTCATAGCATCTATCCACTTTTGAGAGTTAGAACTTTCGATGGCTTGACGGAAGTTGATCGGGACATCTTCCATCACTCCAACGTCTACCTCATGTTCTTGGAAAAATACAATGTAATCATCTGGTAATGCACTTCTCTCTTAAGTGGATCTCCTTAATGGCATAGGTTCTTGAGGTGCCAGAGTTTGTTCTTCTGGAACAATCTTTTGAACGAGAGATTGTTCGACATTGTTTTGATCTATTGTCTTGAACAAGGTCAGGAATGGAATCCTGATCAATGCCAATAACACCTGTGGGAATATCAACACATTCCTCTTCAAAGACAAAGTCTCTGCCTGTATCTCCTCCCTCAAACTCGACATCCTCAAAAAACCGGGCATTTCCCGTCTCGAAAATCGATAGTCATTGGATCTAAAAACTTGTACCCCCTGAATCTTTCAGAGTATCCAATGAAGTAGCAACTAACCGTTCTTGAGTCCAGCTTCTTTTCATTTGGCCTATAAGGCCTTGCATCAGCTGGACACCCCCAAACTTGTAAATACTTAAAACTAGGCTTCTTACCGGTCCATAGCTCATAAGGGGTTTTGGCAGTCACTTTAGTTGGAACTCTATTAAGGATATATACTGCAGTCTTAAGTGCTTCTCTCCAGAGTGATTTGGGCAAGGTAAAATGACTAATCATACTCCTTACCATGTTTTTCAGCGTTCTGTTTCGTCTTTCAGCAACACCATTCATAGTAGGCAAACCCAACATAGTGTACTGTGGGACGATACCGCATTCCTCTAGGAATTTAGCAAAAGGTCATGGACGTTGTTCTTCTGAACCGTCATATCTGCCATAGTATTCACCACCACGGTCAGACCTGACGCTTTTGATCCTTTTGCTGAGTTGATTCTCAACTTCAACCTTATAATTTTTGAACACTTTCAGCGATTGTACCTTTTCATGAATAAGATATAGATAGCCATATGTTGGGCAGCAGGCCCCACAAGAACTAATAGCCACAAATACAATATAACAAAGACAATCAAGAAAATAACTGAATAAAACAAGAGGCACAAAAACTTACGTGGTTCGGTCAATGTGACCTACGTCCACGGCCGGAGAAGGATAAAAAATTTCACTATTTGTGGAGAATACAAATACAAATACAAAAGTAGTATTTTGGGTATTTGTATGTTTTGGGTGTGTTTTTGGATGAGAAGAGAGGGCTCAATTTATAGCCCTCTCCCCCCTTCATTTCCTCTTCCTAAGCAATGTGGGACTAAAGGCCACACTTAACAAATCTCCACCTTGGCCTTGGCCCGAACAATTTATGGCTTACACCATCTTCTCCGGCAATGCCCCAACGGGCTGAATCACCACCTATGAATGCCAATCAAGTCCAAGCACTGCTTGAACTTATAAACAGGAAGAGCCTTCGTAAACATATCGGCAGGATTGTCCTTAGTACTGATTTTCTGAACAAGGGCCTTCTTCTTAGCAATGATATCACGAATGAAGTGATACTTCACATCAATATGCTTCGTCTCATGATACATCTGATTTTTAGTCAAGTGAATTGCACTTTGACTATCACAGTAAATGGTAATAACCCCTTGCTGTAGAGATAACTCGCCGAACAAACCTCTCAACCACAAAGCTTCTTTAATAGCCTCTGTAACTGCCATATATTCTGCCTCAGTAGTGGACAAAGCCACTACATGTTGTAGAGTAGCTTTCCAGCTGATAGCACAATCTCCAATGCAAAATACATAACATGTAAGAGACCTTCGTTTGTCGAGATAACCCGCATAGTCTGAATCTACAAAACCAACCAAGGTGTTATTGCAATGTCCAAACTCCAAACAAGTGATTGACGTACCTTTTAAGTATCTGAGAATCCACTTCACAGCCTGCCAGTGTTCTTTGCCAGGATTGGCCATATATCTGCTAACAACACTAACTACTTGTGATATATCGGGACGAGTACATACCATTGCATACATCATACTGCCAACGGCACTAGAATAAGGAACTCGTGCCATATAATCTTCCTCTTCTTTTGACTTTAGTGATTGAGCAGCACATAGTCTAAAATGGCTAGCAAGAGGAGTACTAACTGGTTTGGCATCTTTCATGCCAAATCTCTCCAAAACCTTCTTGAGGTAATTTTCTTGGGTCAGGTATAACTTGCCAACTCCTCTATCCCGTCTGATCTCCATGCCAAGAATCTTCTTCGTTGCTCCTAAATCTTTCATTTCAAATTCACTATTCAATAAGGCCTTCAAATTGTGAATTTCTACAATATTCTTGGCCGCAATGAGCATATCATCAACATATAACAACAAGTAAATGAATGAATCATCATCTAACGCCCGGAAGTAAACACAACTATCATACCTGCTCCTGGAGAAACCATGACCCAACATAAATGAATCAAACCTCTTATACCACTGTCTTGGAGATTGCTTCAGTCCATACAAGGATTTCTTCAATAGACAAACATGGTCTTCTTTTCCTTCAACTTCAAAACCTTCAGGTTGTTTCCTATAGATCTGTTCATCTAATTCACCATGTAGGAAAGCTGTCTTTAAGTCAAGCTGTTCTAACTCCAAATCAAACATGGCAACCAATGCAAGCAATACACGAATAGAGTTATGCTTCACAACGGGTGAGAAAATATCATTAAAGTCAACACCTCGTACCTGACTGTAGCCCTTTGAAACCAATCGTGCCTTATATCTTGCATCAACACCTGAAGTACCTTCTTTCTTCTTGAAGACCCATTTACAACCAACTGTTTTCTTTCCCTTCGGCGGCTTCAGAAGATCCCAAGTACAATTCTTATGGAGAGATTCCATTTCTTCATTCATAGCCACCAGCCACTTTTCTGAATCAGCACTCTGAATTGCCTCCAAATAGGTGGAAGGTTCACCGTCTCCACCTGTTTCCTGTGCCACTGATAAAGTATATGCAACAACATGTTCATACCTTTGTGGTGGTCGAATCTCTCTTCTTGGTCTGTCTCTGGCTATGGAATATTCCTCTACTGGTTCATCAAGATCTGGTTCATCAACTTGATCTCTTTGACTCGTAGAGACTCTTTGTGAAGGACTTGCATTTTCAATTTTCAACTCCACCTGCTTCTGAGTATTATAATCCTTTTCTGAATTACAAGGATGACAAGACTCTTTTCTAGGATACAATATAGATAATTCATCAAACATCTCTGCTAATTACAAATTTAGGTGATTTGGAATCAGGACACCATAATCTGTATCCTTTCACTCCAGAAGCATAACCGAGGAAAATACATTTCTTAGCCCTAGGCTCTAACTTTCCCTCATTAACATGCATATAAGCAGAATACCCAAATATTCTTAAATTAGAGTAATCAACAGTACCTGACCAAACTTCCTCTGGCGTCTTGAAATCAATAGAAGCACTTGGAGCATGGTTGACAATGTAGCACGCCGTAGCAATGGCTTCTGCCCAGAAATCATTTGTCAACCCAGCATTTGAGATCATACACCGAGCTCGTTCCAAAAGAGTTCGGTTCATGCGCTCGGCCACACCATTCTGTTGAGGCGTCATCCTGACACTGTGATGCCGAGCAATTCCTTCATTCTTGCAAAACTCATTGAAATCTATACTACATTGCTTAGGAAGAGGAAATGGAGGGGGGAGAGGGCTATAAATTGAGCCCTCTCCACTCATCCAAAAACACACCAAAAATATACAAATACCCAAAATACTATTTTTGCATTTGTATTTGTATTCTCCTCAAATAGTGAAATTTTTGATCCTTCTCCGGCCGCGGACGTAGGTCATATTGACCGAACCACGTAAGTTTTTGTGCCTCTTGTCTTATTCAGTTATTTTCTTGATTGTCTTTGTTATATTGTATTTGTGGCTATTAGTTCTTGTAGGGCTGCTGCCCAACAAACTGGTATCAGAGCGAGATTTTTTTTTTTTTTTTTGAGGTGCTTATTGTATGCTCTGTGGCTGCCACTAAACGTGGATCCTCCACATCAGAAAATAAGTACTTTCTGTTAGCGGGCCCAGCATCACTATTATCTTGTGGGGCCCATTGTCACTATTCACCTCTTGTGGGGCCCACGTCACTATTCATCAAGTGTCATATTTCATAGCCATCATGACAGTAACAAAGATCTCAATTGAAAAGTTTGATCAGAGTGTCAATTTCGGTATGTGGCAAATCAAAATGGAAGCCATCCTTAAACAGGATGGATGTGAGTTAGCACTTGAAGGAGAGGAGAATAAGGCACCGGAGATGACGGCGAAAGAATTTGCAGATCTAAATAAAAGGGCTAGATCTGCTATTATTTTGAATCTCTCTAACGAGGTTTTGCAGGAAGTCGCAAATGAGAGGACAGCCAAAGGTATGTGGGATCGGTTGAAAACCATGTACATGAAGAAGACGGTGGAGAATCGACTTTATTTGAAACAAAAGTTGTATATATTGAGGATGATAGAAGGTACATCTATACTCTCTCATCTTGATAAATTTGATTCCATTATTATGGATTTGGAGAATGTAGATGCTAAGATTGAGAATAAAGATCAAGTCATTTTATTGTTATGTTCCCTTCCCCAGTCCTTTAAACATTTTCGGGATACTATGATTTATGGGAAAGATTCAGTCTCATATGATAGTATTAAATCTGCATTAAAATCTAAAGAGCAGATTGATAGGGACATCACAGGGAAGACTAGTGGTAGCCAAGCAGAGGGATTATTTGTTCGGGGTAGATCTGAAAATAAAGACCCTAGTAGTAGCAAATCCAAAGGAAGGTCAAAATCCAGACATAACAATTTGATTTGTAATTATTGTAAGAAAAATGGGCACATTAAGACTAACTGCTATAAATTGAAAAATAAGGAGAAAAATGTACAAAATAGCAGTGTCACCACTGAAGCTAGTATAGCAGCAGATGAGAATGAAGAAACTATATTTGTAGCAACAGATAATAAAGTCAAGTATAATAATGAGTGGATCTTAGATTCGGGTTGTTCTTACCACATGAGTTCTAGTAGGGAATGCTTCTCCACATATGAACCTGTTGATGGTGGAGTTGTTTTGATGGGTAACCATGCTGCCTGTAAAGTTGTTGGTAGAGGTACAGTTCGAATCAAGATGTATGATGGCATTGTCCGAACACTCACTGATGTTAGACATGTTCCAGATTTGAAGAAAAATCTCATCTCTTTAGGCACTCTCGATGTTCTTGGGTGTAGATATTCTGCTGAAGGTGGAGTTTTGAAAATTTGTAAAGATGCTCTTGTACTGATGAAAGCTAAAAGGTCTGGAAGTTATATTTTGCAGGGATCTACTGTCACAGGTACTGCAAATGTCTCTACATTCTCAAATGTTGACATTACCAGAATGTGGCACATGCGGTTGGGACACATGGGTGAGAAAGGTTTAACGCTGTTAAGCAAGAAAGGCCTACTTTGTGGTCAAAGTACTTGTAAGATTGACTTTTGTGAGCATTGTATTTTTGGAAAGTAGAAAATGGTTAGCTTCAATTCTCCCGCTGTCCATAAAACAAAAGGTACTTTGGACTATATTCATTCTGATCTTTGGTACATCTGAGAATGTACATCTGAGAATGTAGAGACCTTTGCAGTACCTGTGACAGTAGATCCCTGCAAAATATACAAACTTCCAGACCTTTTAGCTTTCATCAGTACAAGAGCATCTTTACAAATTTTCAAAACTCCACCTTCAGCAGAATATCTACACCCAAGAACATCGAGAGTGCCTAAAGAGATGAGATTTTTCTTCAAATCTGGAACATGTCTAACATCAGTGAGTGTTCGGACAATGCCATCATACATCTTGATTCGAACTGTACCTCTACCAACAACTTTACAGGCAGCATGGTTGCCCATCAAAACAACTCCACCATCAACAGGTTCATATGTGGAGAAGCATTCCCTACTAGAACTCATGTGGTAAGAACAACCCGAATCTAAGATCCACTCATTATTATACTTGACTTTATTATCTGTTGCTACAAATATAGTTTCTTCATTCTCATCTGCTGCTATACTAGCTTCAGCGGTGACATTGCTATTTTGTACATTTTTCTCCTTATTTTTCAATTTATAGCAGTTAGCCTTAATGTGCCCCCTTTTCTTACAATAATTACAAATCAAATTGTTATGTCTGGATTTTGACCTTCCTTTGGATTTGCTACTACTAGGGTCTTTATTTTCAGATCTACCCCGAACAAATAATCCCTCTGCTTGGCTACCACTAGTCTCCCCTGTGATGTCCCTATCAATCTGCTCTTTAGATTTTAATGCAGATTTAATACTATCATATGAGACTGAATCTTTCCCATAAATCATAGTATCCCGAAAATGTTTAAAGGACTGGGGAAGGGAACATAACAATAAAATGACTTGATCTTCATTCTCAATCTTAACATCTACATTCTCCAAATCCATAATAATGGAATCAAATTTATCAAAATGAGAGAGTATAGATGTACCTTCTATCATCCTCAACATATACAACTTTTCTTTCAAATAAAGTCGATTCTCCACCGTCTTCTTCATGTACATGGTTTTCAACCGATCCCACATACTTTTGGCTGTCCTCTCATTTGCGACTTCCTGCAAAACCTCGTTAGAGAGATTCAAAATAATAGCAGATCTAGCCCGTTTATTTAGATCTGCAAATTCTTTCGTCGTCATCTCCGGTGCCTTATTCTCCTCTCCTTCAAGTGCTAACTCACATCCATCATGTATAAGGATGGCTTCCATTTTGAGTTGCCACATACCGAAGTTGACACTCCGATCAAACTTTTCAATTGAGATCTTTGTTACTGTCATGATGGCTATGAAATATGACACTTGATGAATAGTGACGTGGGCCCCACAAGAGGTGAATAGTGACAATGGGCCCCACAAGAGAATAGTGATGCTGGGCCCGCTAACAGAAAGTACTTATTTTCTGATGTGGAGGATCCACGTTTAGTGGCAGCCACAGAGCATACAATAAGCACCTCAAAAAAAAAATCTCGCTCTGATACCAGTTTGTTGGGCAGCAGCCCTACAAGAACTAATAGCCACAAATACAATATAACAAAGACAATCAAGAAAATAACTGAATAAGACAAGAGGCACAAAAACTTACGTGGTTCGGTCAATATGACCTACGTCCGCGGCCGGAGAAGGATCAAAAATTTCACTATTTGTGGAGAATACAAATACAAATGTAAAAGTAGTATTTTGGGTATTTGTATATTTTTGGTGTGTTTTTGGATGAGAGGAGAGGGCTCAATTTATAGCCCTCTCCCCCCTTCATTTCCTCTTCCTAAGCAATGTGGGACTAAAGGCCACACTTAACACCATATCTAGAGAAATCGTCTATAAACGAGATAAAGTATTGTTGACCATTCCACGCAACAGTAGGAAATGGCTCACAAATATCCATATGAATAAGTTCTAAGACGTCCAGAGTCCTGTTGGCTTCAAATCTCCTTTTGTTGGTTTATTTTCCCTTTATGCAGTTAACACAAACATTAAAGTGTGAAATCTAAGGGATCAAGAATTTCGTCTGACACAAGTCTCTCAATTTTCCGTGTGGAGATGTGACATAATCTCGTGCCATAACGCAGCCGAATTTTCATTGGTTAATTTTCTCTTTACATCTCGAGTACTTAAATGCAGAGATTCATTAAATGAAGCTATTGTGTTAATTGAATATAGATTATCGTAACTTGATAAAGAACCGGATCCAACCAAATTTGAATCATGAAACAAACTAAATTTTCCATTTCCAAATGAACAAGAAAAAGCAAATTTGTCCAAAGCAGAAACAGAAATCAAATTCCGTCTAAAAGACAGTACAATAAATGTCTCATCAAGATCCAAATAAAACCAGTATTTAACAATAATCTAAACTTTCCAATTGCCTCAACTTGAACCTTCTTGCCATCACCCACATAGATATATCTTTCAACATCATTTGGTTTTAGCAACTCAGGCAACCCTGCATAGACACACTGATCTGAGTGGTTGCACCAGAATCTATCCACCATGTGTTCAGATACCGAAGTTAAATTAACCTCAGAACAAACCAGATTAAAAAGCATACATTTCTTAGCACGCCAAGCGTGATAGTTACTGCAATGCTTCTTTATATGCCCTTCAACTCCACAGAAGAAACAACCAGTACCTTCCAATTGAATCGTTTCTTTTGTTGTTTCTTCTGAGGTGTTGTATCTGCAGCTTCCTTATCATTTTTCCTATTTTGTTTTCCCTTATCCTTAGAGGTTGAGACTAAATAAGCACTCTCTGTCTTTTCCAGTTTTAGCCTATCCTCCTCTTGAACACAGTGTGAGATGAGCTCATTCAGAGACCAAGTCTCATTCTGACAATTGTAGCTCACCTTAAACTGGTTGAACTGAGTGGGAAGAGATATCAGAACCAGATGCACTAGCAAGTCCTCAGAGAGTTCAAGCTTAAGTGCTTTCAGCTTTGAAGCCAGATGAGACACTCCATGATGTACTCCCTAATATTGCATTTGCCTTTATACCTCATTGAAATAAGATTTGTCAAGAGCGTACCAATTTCAGCCTTTACGTTCTTGACAAACCTCTTTTCAATATCCGCAAGGAACTCCTTAGCCGTAGTAATCTTTTCAGATATTGTGCCCCTGAATGCTTTTGGAATGGTTTTCTTCATGATCATTAGACATGTGATTTGACTTCTCCCACCTCTCAATGTCCCTCTTTTATTCAGAGGAACTTTCAGCAGTGAGAGGTGCAGGAGGAGAAGACCTTAACGCAAGATCGAGATCCACGACTCCGAGAACAATCAAAAGATTCTCTTGCCATGACTTGACCTTAGAGCCATTTATTATAGAAATTGAATTGATGTTGGCACTAATATTGGCAGAATTTGGTAAAGCTGAATTCAGAGAACAATAAACAAAAATAACAAGATCGCATTAGTTCATTAACCAAATAATAATAATAATTTCAAATAAATGTAAACCCCATCTCAAGATATCGGGATTCCATTAATATTTTATCTTTGGGCAACAATATTAATTTCTGAGTGATATCTTCGTGTAATAATCAAATACTGATGATAAATAACATATCAAATAATAAATCTTCCTTTGGGCTGATTCATTGTTCACATGTAAACCAAATAATCACCACGCATTTATTACCACAGGTACACATGCAATTCTATTAAATATTAACCTTCCTTTGGACTGATTAATATTCATATAAGTTATATGCACACAACCTTCTATATTTCAAGATAAAATCAATTTCAACAAGAGAGGTCACTTTGGCGACATGTTGTTCAATCAATCTATCTCAAAATATATATCCAAAAATACAAATATTTGAAATTAAAATTATACCGAATCGATCCTTAAAAATTGTCAAAAAAATTGACCTTAAGAGAAAATTCTTTAAAAATATATATGTGTATACATATTTTTAAAACAAGCCCAAATCCAAAATAAAACTTTAATAGCCTTAAAAAAAATCAAATACACATATTTAAACAAATAGGCCCAAACCCACTTAATTTTTTAGGGTTTCCTTAGGTTGAGAGACGGCTGATATAACCGCTTCTCCCTCTGAATCCAGGATGATGCATAACAAGAATTAAACTAAAAAATCCAGGAACAAAGCAATGACCAGATTAACAAAATACCATATCAAAAAAAAAAATTGAAAAATAACTGTTAGATACCATACGAAAATTACATAATAGATCTTTATGTCAAATCACCAAGAAATTATATAAAAAATATACGGAAGCATACCTGAATCCATAACAAATAATCACGTTATAGAGCCATGAGATTGGCCTTCCAGATCTACACGTTTTCCTAAGAGAACCCTTTTAACTTTTCTCTCTAGTTTCTCTCTATCGATAGGAAACAGAAAAAAATCAAAGTCACGTATGATTTGGGGACCATGACCGCCTTTTTATATACAAATCCGTCTATTAGTATTTCTAATTTAGCCCATCATAAAATCAGAAATTATCCATTAGATTTCTACACATAAAAGGCCAACACCCTATTAGATACATTAAAACCCAACTTAATTAGATCACTTTTAATTGGGTCCAACCATATTAGACAGTTTACAATACATGATTATTTCACATATATGGGCAAATATTGGATAATGATCCAACAACTTTGCCAATGCCTTTCTTTATTGTTCTACTAATGGAGATAGTGTCCATAGTTTAATTCAACTAGTACTTCCTATTCTCTTCTAAACACAGCTGATGCACAAAGGCACCACATTTGAAACTGAGATCAATGTACTTGGAAAATCAATCATCTAACATGAACAAACAAAAAAGGATTTATAACTCAAAGAACAGATACTTGGGGGGCAGTTTTATAGTTAATAGTTTTATCTTTGAGAAGACTGTCAGATGCGATAGATCCTACATATATAAAACACATATCAACACTTATCACAACTTCGTAGTTCTGGTTAGTGGAAGAGAATTAGTATCGTAACAGAGTAACACAAGTTCTAACCTCATTTAACGAGTATTTATTTGCTCAATTTGGTGTCATTTGTTTCTAACAACCATTCAAGCTGCATTAAAGCCCAGGTTTCTAACCCGAAAGAATGCTCAACCAGCAGGGGCATGTTTTAAGTAATTAGGATATCCCAATTTCACGCTGAGGAATGTTGAAAATCACTGCCTTGCAAGTCAAGGGAAACTTACAATTGATGCTAAAGAGCGTCTCTCTGAATTGGTGAAAACCATCCCTTCAGTCCTAGTTATTGCTTCTTTACCCGTTATCAGTTCAAAGAGGACAATCCCAAATGCATAAACATCGCTTTTTGCTGTAGCCAGACCATCACGCAGATATCTAAAAAGAATAAAAAAGACATACAGGTAACAGGAAGTCTATTCCAAATCAAAATATGAGAAAACCTAATATTTCAGGATCAACATACTCTGGAGCCAAATAACCATAAGTCCCAACAACTTTTGTGGCAGAAACTTCTCCATCGGTGGTTGTTATAATGAGCTTAGCAAGCCCAAAATCGGAAATCTAAACAGAAAAATTCTAATATAGTAAATATAGAACCGTATTAAAGCATAGGTAACAAGTAAGTCCAAATTGGAAATACCTTTGCTCTGAAAGTATTATCAAGCAATATGTTGCTCGTTTTAATGTCTCTATGGACATAGTGGTCCTTGGTGTGCTCATGAATATACTCCAAACCTCTAGCAGCATCAAGAGCAATTTGGACCCTAGAGATCCAAGATAGTGATGTATGACCTTGAAAAACAAAACACATTGTTATACTTATAACTAGTATGTGTGTGATCATTTAGTACATTTCTTTCTTTTCTGTAAGCGCTTTGACATGCTACATTAGCAGTGCAGATAGTAGCAGCTTAAGGTCTTGGTTTGCTAGTGCTTTCTTTACTATTCCTTGATCCATTATTGTAAAGCTGAAGAGTAGAATTATAACAGAATGCAAGCAACTCTAACTTTGAATGCCTGGTAGTATGCTCAGCAACAGTGCAACTTACATATAAAACATAACCAGCACATACTGGATAAATGTATCAGCAATAAAATTTCAGTTAAAATGACACATGGCGATTCACAAGAAACTGTTATCTTGTAGATTAAAACAGAAAATTATAGAAAAATATTAGGTTGTCCAAGAGAAGAAGTTTCTCTCAACACTCACATTGATATACAGAAGCTAAATATTTTCGGTCTCCTTTTCTTTTCTCCTTTTCCTTTTGGATTTCCTTTTAGTTTTTTTTTAGATCTATACACTCTATATTCAAGCGGCTGCACAGTATGAAAAAAGGATCAAATGGGAACTAGTACTTCAATCGATATCTGAAGAAATCTTCTAATTCAGGAAAAGAAAACTCTGAATGGGAATGGGAGACTGGAGCAAGTATGTTTTCTTAAGAGTAAGATTTTAAGGGACTATCTAATCATAATAGAAGTAACAAGGAAAAGTTTTGGGGTCTGAATATTCAATTGAAGAATACATGACATGCAAAATCTTTCACTAGGTGACTGATAAAATCTTAGCCTATGGAAATGAGATAGTACCCTTGTTCTGTGGATCATGTAGATGACTCTTAAGCGAGCCCTTTTGAGCATATTCATAAATGAGAAAGAGCTCATCCTCGCTTGCTGCATAACCAATCAACTCTACCTTGACAAATTTTGGAAAATGAACGGGAAGGTTAGACTAAAAATTTTGAAATTTAGAAGCAGTCATAATATGAGGGTACAAGGTATCATACCAGACTAGCATGATGAACCTTGCATAAAATTTTCATCTCTGCCATAAATTCTCTTGTTTTGGTAGCAGTCATTCTTTTTATGGCAACCTCCTAAAGGTTCATGGTTATCATAGATGATAAGGTAATCTTCCAGCCATGTGCAAAGATTCAGACCTGAACAAAACAGCAAAGATACCAACCTGGTCTCGAAGAACTCCATAATACACAGAACCATAAGTTCCATGACCCAGTAGATTTGAATCAGAGAAGTAATCAGTAGAAGAAAGTATCTCTGAATGAGTGAAAACAATAGGCTTTTCCATGTCGAATGCATCCCCCATAACAACTGCAAGAAAGAAGATAGTTCATGGTGAAGTGTAAACCTTAAAAAGCCAAAGGACAACCATGATATGCTAAGACACTTCCTCCAAAGAAATATTGCCATGTCTAACACACATACACTACACCTCTATACATACATGCCCGACAATTACAATAATGTACAGCATTATCTACCCTAAGCCCTAAAACATGTATAAGATGAAGTATCATGTGGCCCTTTTGAAAAAAGTCAACTGAGGGGGGTCATTTTACTAAAACTAGGTTCTTCATATACGAATGACAACCTTACGTGTATATTTATTATTTACAAGGTAAATATACATATTTTCAGAAGCAATATGCATGTATAATTATGTCCGTTTATCTGAATTCTGGAAAATTATCGTGTCTGACACACAATACCTTCATTGGACTAAAAAACTTGTGTTCCTATCCATAAATCACTGAAGGAAGGGCAATCAGAAAAAGACTTAACTGGCCCGCCACTAAAGGAAGCTTCATGTCTGCGTGCAAATTTGTACATTAATATAATGAAAAAGTCCAACCAACAGCATTTTAATTTCAATAAGATATAGGCTTCCTCCACCAACTGCACAGCAGTTATTGCTCGTAAACAGAGATCACACCAGTTACTAGACATATTATTGGAAGTCTAAAATTTAATCTTATGACCAATCAACAAAAATCATCCACTGGTTGAAATTTGAAATTTTCAAAAATCAGGAACTGTGATGGATTTAAAAATAATTCATATATAAAGGTTTTCCTTGAGAGAAGTTCTAATGCTAAAGCTGAACTGTGGACATCTACATATTTTTTTGAGAGAACATCTCAGGGCACTACTCAGTTCTTCTTTGTCAAGGAACCTACTTGAAAGTGTTTGACAGATTTCTTATGCTAAGCTGGTTCAAATTGTTGCCATTATTTTACTTTTGAGACATAGCTTTGAGTTTCAGCTGACAACTAGCTACATTGGTTTGCTGATGTAATGAATTAAAAAAAAAACAATTATAAAACAGAACATGTTGCCAGAGGACCAGATTTCATCTTTTAAAACAAAACTTGTAATAAAAATGAATCAATTGCCAGTAGGAAAAAAAAATAATGAGCATGCCCACTCTGATAGAGATTTGGGGGTGAAACGAAATCCAAGTCGATAAGCAATTCATACTCAAAAGTAGTGATAGCATACAACTTAAGAGAAAGGCACAGATAAACGATGTGGAGAAGATTAATAGGCATTTCAGAAATGATTGTGAATTTTGATTTTTGCACACTGTTGAGATTCAAAATAGTAATCTGCCAAGGTTTACTTCCATGAATATGCTATCACATACAGAAGAAATGCTCCAAGGACTCCAAACTGCATAAATAGTATGAAAACAACATCTTGAAGAAGTTTTTCAAGGATACAAAATTGCATAAATAGTACAAGCATGTCCCTGTTAACGTGTTATAAAAGCATTGGCATTTTCATAGAAAATGCGTTGCTAGAACAAAGACATCAAAGAGGTCACATTATTATGTTAGTTACTACATGCCAACTAGAAAATGTGATATGCCAACTACAGTTCAGGTTCCTCTATAAGACATGGCACATGTTATGCAGAGAAGAAATATCCTTGAAGTGCATGAGTGTAACTTGTAAAAAAATTGGAGAAGCTTGTGATTTCCTAATTAACTGTAAATCAGGGATGCTCCGGAGAAGTTTGAATTTACTAGCAGCATATGGTTCTAAGTTTCCTTTCTGTAATGAGCATGATGAAACAACAAAAAAGGGTATATCTATCCTAAAACATATCCAGCATGGTCATTCTAGCAGTCTCTTCCACCTCCTTCCTATTCATAAGGATCAAAATATCTGTTAATTATTGAAGGACTTAAAAGGACAGCGCAATGAATTTAACCCCAGGTACTGAAATTAAAATATAAACTAAGAGCAAAGTTTCAAAGAACAGTTACTCATGAATGATGAATGATAACAAGCACTCCTCGGTCACGAGTCATGATTAAACATTATATAAGACTTACAGAAGGAAGGCGTAATTCAGGGTTGATTAGAGTGGTTTGAATTTATTAACTACCATCAGGCTTCAAATCTCTTATATAAATACAACAATTAGGAGGAGAGACTCAAGTCAGGCAGCCCAGGCACCAGACTCAATCATCCCGATAGTGGGAACCCTGTCTGTGAGCCACATGTGTCGGGAAAGGAGGGAAGTGAAATCAAGCTGAAGATGATCAGAAAATTGTACTCCAACGTGGCTGACGCTTGGTCAGGTTGAACCCACCAGTCCAACCTGACTGAAATTCAGTTAGGATTGAGCCAGTCTCATAACTTTACTTCTATGAAGCTTGGAGTTTGTTTTGCTTATACAAGTCATAAATAGGAAATGAAGGCTGATTGATTTGTCTCCCTTATCTCTCCAAAAAGCCATAAATATAGGTACTCCCTCTTCAATCCTTTACTCTTTGCAGTGCTCCTCTGCTTCCTCTCTTATGCCTTCTTTTTTCTCATCTTCGCCTTCTAAATTTAAAAAATCCTCAGTCCAAACCAACCAAACTGTCTAGGTTGCATTCTCCAAACACCGAGGCAAAAGAAAATCTGCATCCCATACACATCCATACATAGGGCTGAAAAGGAGATGAGCTTTAGTATGTTCATGTTCATTTATTTAAAATTTTAAACAGGCATAAAATATTGTTCAAGCTGTGTTAATTTAGTTAATGAAGAAGCTTGAACAAGCTTCTGACATGCCGACACCAAGCTGATCTTTTTAATGAGCTTGACTTGAGCCTTGAACTCATGCAAGCCCATATGCAATCAAGATTAGATGAATGATTCCAATCATCTTCTTGAGCAGCAAATTTTTTCAAGCCTCGAGTTTTAACCATGCCAATCCAGAGTCTAGACATGAGCCTTTCGAACTTGTTTTACAGCCAATATTAACATTAATCAACTAAAAACTTCTAAATGTTTGATCTGGAACATGAGTTAGACCAAGCCTAAGTGTTCCTGGATGAGTCCGTTGAGCAAATTTAAACAGGCTCTATATAAGATGAATCTGAACAGGTTACGTTCATTTATTTCTTCGAACAAAAATTTGTGTTCAGACTTGACCCGTTTAGTTGCTGAATGAACATGAGCTTTTACCAAGCAGATTCTGAGCCGAGCTTCAAAGTTTCCTATTATAGCTCAAGATGTATAAAACCAACAACAATACATAAAATTAATACATACTTAATCACTACTATCACAAATATTCAAATCCTTGATCAATCACATAAAGAAAGAACAGAGTCAGAGATTATCAAGTGCGTTTGGTCCAGATATTAGAATAAATAGATATGTAAACAAGAAAAGGAAGAAAAAAGATTCTATAGTGATCTGTACGAATGAAAACAAGTATTTGTAAATGTAGACAAATGATGATGTAAGAATCCAACAGGAATAACACTAAAGTGCAATCATTTCCAGGTTCACTTTTCAATCTTATTACTGTCATATACCTAATTGTCCATTAATCTTTTATGCATGTATTAAATTATATCAGCACTCAGATTAGTTACTATTGTCAGGCTAATTCCAAATAGTCATGATGCATAACAGCATACATGGGATAGAGGTACGAAAAATTTGCCATTTGCTAAGTTATTTATTTAGTCTTAGCTTCTTAAAGAGAGAAGCATAACAAACAATGTGTAAATATTTCATATATGCCAATCTAGGATTCAATCAGCTGTCTCAATTTGAAAAAACCTACCTTAACAGTAAGATTTGGCCTTTAAAGTATATCCATAAAAATAATGATGAAGTGCAAAATTACAGAAAATTAATAAGGACAAAGATTAAACCTATGCCAACTGGTGTAATGAAAATATGATACCAAAAGATGACTGACCTTTAGGAATATTGATATGGTGATTGGCAACATCTGTAGCTGAAAGCTTCGAGTTTCCAGATTTACAGCAGAAGAGCCTCCCTGATGTGTAGCAGAAACTACTACTCTTAAGAATGTGAAACTTATGTGAAGGCGGTCGATCACTATCTTTTGATTGATTCCTTGAGGTATGGGAAAAACAATTCATGGTTCCACATGTAATGCATGAAAGAAACATGACAGCAATCAGAAAAATAGTAATTCCCACGCTTCCGACAACCCATCCATAAGGGAAATTCCTAGGATGAACATCTGGATTCTCTGTAATATTCAATGTTTAGACATCCAGTTAACTATGATATTCAAACAAGAAGAATTTCAAGACTAACAAAAAAGAGAATAATATGAATGGCATTCCAGATTTTTACAGTTAACTGTTGATAAAAACATCCATGAAGATCTATTGGATACCCGAGTCGATCCAAGGCATTGATAGAAATCAAATGTCCTCAAATCTTTTCCAGAGGAAATGGGAGATTTCAGCTGCAATTCCAATCTTCGCATGGTTTGTTCGAATTTTCTTTTTCTTTTTTTCATTCCCAAAAAGCTATCTTACAAAATCTATTTCTAGTATGGTAAATTTATTTCTAGTGGGGGCTTTCTAATAGTTGATACTGTGGCATAGTGGATTGAAGCTTCTTTTTTTTTTATAACTTTTTCCCTAGTCTTTTTGTCAAGGTACCTTGAGTTACTGTGTAAGGTGGTTGATTGATGTACAAGAGAGGATTCATTGGTGGAGGATGATGATGTTTATAATAATGTATGTAATCCAAGTGAAAACAATTCATACCTGAAATCGCAAAGGATATTGGTGCAGGAGCGGGAACTGGTGCAGGAGAAATTTCCGTTTCCACATAAGGTTGTCCAGGCACTACATAACAAGAAGAACAATTTAGGCTGAATATGCAATCCATGATGACTGATAATTATCCTAGCTTATAAATCATCAAGTCTGGAAGTTAGAAACATCAGTGGATGTCTTCTAAAATTCAATAGTGTCACCCGGACATGAACTGTGTTGGCATGAGCTATAAAACTGCAAAATCATCGAAACAGTTTTGGAATGAAAGATCTTTCCTTAATCAATGGGTCAAACATAATCTACGGAACGGTTTTAGAATGAAGAATCTTTTATTGTTCAATGGGTCAAACATAATCTACGGAATGGTTTTGGAATGAAGAATCTTTCCTAGTTCCATGGATCAAATATAATTTATACCTAAAATCTTGTATAACCAAATATGGAGGGATGGACACTTGTTATATATATATACTCTATTTCTCTTTGTAATAGAAATACAAAAAAAAATGAAATGAAACCATTCTCTCCCCATATTTTCTCTCCCCATAATTTTTGTCATGGTATCAGAGCAGAGAGTTACGATCTGTGTTATGTGATTTGCCATCTTTGGCTTCATATCTTCTCCATCAATGGCAGATTCCGACGAGGGGATTAACTCTGGTGACAACTCGTCAAACTATATCCTAACGAAATTGACCTCCCATTGACAGAAGTTTTAGCCAAAGCTTCACACCCGACCCCGACCCCTAAGGTAGGGGCGGCAAAGATAAGTTGGGATATATCAACGGTGACTTGCCCCAGCCTTCCCAGACAGATCCAATGCTCAAGTTGGATGGAACCAACTGTGCCCTCTGGTCCCAGATTGTCGATATGTCCATCTCTGGCAAAGATAAGCTGGGATATATCAACGGTGACTTGCCCCAGCCTTCCCAGACAGATCCAACATTCCGGAAATGCCGCATGGACAATGTTATCATGAAAGGTTGGTTGATCAACACCATGGACTCCTCATGATCGGCAACTTCATTCAGTTTCCAACGGCAAAGCAAATGTGGGGCTCCATTGCGACAACGTTCTTTAATGGCAGTGGCACTTCACAGGTGTATGACCTCCAACGACAGGTGACACGTCTTAAGCAAGTCGATGGTTCTTTGAAAAAATATTACAACGACCTACAGGTTTATGGTGGGAGATCGATTCCCAGCGATCGAACCCAATGATGTGTTGTTGATATCTAATAGTACAATAACATGATTCAAGAGGATTGGGTTTACATATTTCTAGATGGCCTTGAAGATAAACTCGATAAGATTCGCGGCGATATTCTGCAGATGCAGCCATTCCCGACAGTTGAGCAGGCGTATGCTCACGTTCACCGAGAAGCCATGCGACAGGCAGTCATGATAGCCGGCGGTATGGAGGCTCCTCTAGGTGCAGTTCTGGCCTCGAAAGGGCTCGTGCATGGGCAGTCCGCTTCCTCCTCCACCGGTTCTCTCTCTGGGTAATGGTAGCAAACCAAGCTCGATGTCTGATGGGACGAAATGTTCCCACTGTGGGAATTCAAAACTTACTTAGGACACATGCTTCAAATTACATGAGTATCCAGACTGGTGGAATGAACTCCAGACCAGAAAGCGTCGTGAGGTTCCAGCCACCAATAGCGGGACTGGCAAGGCTGCAGTGGTTGTAACTGAACTACATCTCTCTCACTCCTCCAGTTGAGACCTCCCCAAAAGGTGTGTCAGACTCCAATCTAGGTAATACACTTCTTTGTCCTGATAAACATGTCAATAGCCAGGATTGGATACTTGACTCAGAAGCCACTGACCACATGATATACGATGCCGAGGTTTTTTCACAGACTTCTATACCTTAACGAACTTGCATTGCAAATGCCAATGGGGTGATTCTCCCGTCACTAGGGCCGGCACTGTAATATTATCATCTACTTTGTCGTTATTTCACACTCTCCTTATCCCGTCTCTCTCTCACATAAATTGTTATCTGTCAGACAAGTTACCAAAGCCTTGAATTGTATTGTTCACTTTTATCCTCATTTTTGTCTTCTTCAGGATATTCTCACCGGGGAGATCATTAGGTATGGTACTAAGAGGGGGCTTATACTATATAGATGGCTTCAGTATGGCCTGAGCACACCACATGCGTCATCCAAGTAATACCACCGAACACCAGATATGACTTTGGCATCGGCGGTTAGGGCATCCTTCGTTTGGTTATATGAAGCACGTGTTTCCCTCTTTATTTTCCAAAGTGTCAAACAATGACATTAAATGTGATAGTTGCATCTTAACTAAAAGTCATCGAGTACCTTATCCATTGAGTTTGAATAAAAGCAGTACTCCCTTTACTTTAATTCACTGGGATGTGTGGGGTCCTTCCCCAGTATTTACTATATCTGGAAGTCATTGGTTTGTGATATTTGTAGATGATTGCACTCACATGACTTGGCTATACTTGCTAAAACATAAAGATGAGGTTATGACGGTCTTTCAGTCCTTCAACTCCATGATACAAACTCAGTTCTCAGCTAAGATTCGGGTATTTAGATCTGATGATGGAGGGGAGTTTGAGAATTAACGATTTTGTCACTACTTCTGCCTTCATGGGCTTATTCGCGAAACCTCGTGTCCCCTGACCCCTCAACAGAATGTAGTTGCTAAAAGAAAAAACCATATATTGGAAATTGCTTGGGCACTACTAATTGGAACCCATGTACCTAGCCGATACTAGGCTGATGTTGTCGCCACTGTTGTGCATCTACTCAACAGGATGCCCTCCAAGGTCCTGAACTTTTAGACTCCACTCCAAACCCTCTCAACGTATGCCACACTACTATCAGTCTTAATAATTCCTCTACGAATCTTCGAATGTGTCGCCTTTGTTGACCTCCACAAGAATCAGCAGTCGAGACTTGATCCGTGTGCCATCCGCTGTCTCTTCTTGGGGTATGTCTTACACCAAAAAAGGTACCGGTGCTATGACTCAACCACCAAACGCACCTATGTAAATAGACGTCACATTCTTAGAATTTGCCATGTTCTATCATCCGCCAAATTCCAATTCTTCTTTTTAAAGGGGATGCGAGAGGAAGAGCCAAAGCCGAATTGGCTAAGGTTCTACTGGAAAGAATCTGCAGTGCTGGAACCGGCATCAGCATAATCAAAACCAAGTACGGACCCAGAAGTATCTTTAAAAGATGTTGTAATATCCAACATGGCACCAATCACTCTTGAGACTAAGTCCCCTCACTCTCCAGTACCCGATAACCCATCTTCTAAGAATATCCCTGAGTTAAGCTCTCCAACTACACCTTAGAATCTTAACAATATGGATACTTTTGTTATCTATAACTTACCTTTCAGGTATAATTGTGGTAAGCTACCAAATAAGTATTCTCCAAAGGTTGAGAAATAAAGATCAAAGTATCATATTGCCAACTATATGTCCACAAAAGCTCTTTGAGCCCCTCAAAGTCTTTGCTGATGAACTCTCCTCCATTCACATTCCTATCGATATCAAGGAAACAGTTACTGACCCTAAGTGGGTCCAGGCTATAAAGGAAGAAATGGATGCTTTGCTGAGAAATGAGACGAGGACTCTTGTTTCACTACCTGAAGGGAAGAAGACGATGGAGTGTAAATGGATTTTTTCCATCAAGTACAAGGCAGATGGATTGATTGATCGATATAAGGCAAGGCTAGTAGCAAAAGGCTACATGCAGACCTATGACGTGGACTATCAAGAAACCTTCTTACCAGTAGCCAAGTTAAACACGGTGAGAGTAGCATTATCCCTTGCAACAAATATTGATTGGCCACTACATCAATTTGACGTGAAGAATTCCTCCACAGTGATTTTGAGGAGGAAGTCTACATGGATGTCCCACCTAGCTACACAATAACTTTCGGAACTACAACTGTGTGCAAATTACAGCGAGCACTGTATGGATTGAAGCAATCACCTCGAGCATAGTTTGGGCGATTTCGCTTGGCAATGAAAAAATATGGATTCCAACAAAGTAATTCAGATCATACACTATTCTTGAAGCATCGACGGAGCGAGGTAACAGCCTTCATAGTTTATGTAGATGACATGATTATTACAGGAGGTGACTCAGAAGAAATATCAAGGCTTAGGAACAATTGGCAATGGAATTCGAGATGAAAAATTTAGGGGGACTCAAATATTTTCTGGGAATTAAAGTTACACGGTCAAAGGAAGGCATTTTCCTTTCCCAACGAAAATATACTCAAGACTTATTATCAAAGGTGGGCCTCCTGGAGTGCAAGCCCGCAGACACACCAATTATCCAAAACCATAGACTTGGAGTACATCCCAACCAGGTGCCAACAAATAAGGAGAGGTACCAAAGATTAGTGGGTAAGTTTATTTATCTTTCACATACTCGCCCAGATATTGCCTATACTATAAGTGTAGTGAGCTAATTCATGCATTGTCTAAGTGAAAACCGCATGGAGTAACTCAAATTCTTAGATACCTGAAGTCCTCTCCTGGAAAAGGACTCATGTTCACAAAAACCAATCACCCATGGGTGGAAGGTTACACAGATGCAAACTGGATAGTAAACATCTCAGACAGGAAGCCCACCTCAGGATATTTCATGTTCGTTGGTAGAAATTTTGTTATATGGAGGAGTAAAAAATAAAAGGTGGTAGCATTATCAAGTGCTGAAGCTCAATTCTGTGGAATGGCTAAGGGTTTGTGTGAGCTCCTCTAGCTTAGAAGACTGTTAACAGAAATTGGCTTTACCCCAAATAGCGACATGGACCTATTTTGTGACAACAAAGCTGCTATTGATATCTCTCATAATCCTGTCCAACATGATCGAACTAAGCACGTAGAGGTGGATCGACATTTCATCGAACAAAATCTTCAGGCCAAGATAATTCGTTTTTCATTCGTCAAATCTAAAGATCAACTAGCTGACATTCTTACAAAAGCAGTATGCAGTAAGAACTTCTACAGCTCACTTGACAAGTTGGGACAAAGAGATCTGTATACACCAACTTGAGAGGGAATGTTGGCATGAGCTATATAACTACAAAATCATGGAAACAGTTTTGGAATGAAAGATATTTCCTTGATTAATGGGTCAAACATAATTAACGGAACAGTTTTCGAATGAAGAATCTTTTCTTATTCAATGGATCAAACATAATCTACGGAATAGTTTTGGAATGAATTATCTTTCCTTATTCCACAGGTTAAATATAATTTATGCCTAAAATCTTGTATAGCCAAAAATAGAGGGATGGACACTTGTTATATATACTCCATTTCTCTTTGTAATAGAAATACAGAAAAAAAAAATGAAATGAAACCACTCTCTCCCCATAGTTTTTGTCAAACTGGAGGCACGTTCAGCGTGCTAGACTTTTAACGACAAGCTTGTTCAGGGCTTATTCAGATGCACCTACTAGTCAAATATTAGCTACAAATAGGATTATTGAACAAGCGAAATAACACATCCCATAATAGAATACAAGTGCATTCCCATTGGTTCTACCAGCACCATTGGAGACATTTTCTTTTCCCTATGTACGAGGGAAATATGTGCATAACGTAACTTAAGCCACCCTGAATCCACCTTATGATAGTTTACTTGAACCATAAATCACAATTAATATATAAGTTACATATCATCTGCCAATAACAAATATAATGAAGTGTCATTATAGAATCTCAACTTATTTATCAAGTGGCTGAGCCATCATGATATCATACAACAATTTCCTCAAAAGGACAAAGGGTAATCTACAATGACAGATTTCATTAATCATCACGAATGTAACAGATACAAACATACAAATAATCACTTACTAGACATTAAGCAATCTATTTTAATTTAAAGGTTATTTTTAATTTTCTTTTTCTTTTTCATTTTTTATAGCAAATCCATTCAGATGACATATCTAGGTATATTACTAAAATCATTTTCAATTAAACTAATGAACATAAGAGGGAAAACCCACTAACAATGAATAGATCAGTTATCAATATAACACCACATAAGTCAACGAAACCAAAGGAAGCTGACATAACTACTTTTCTCCAAACTAAAGGAAACTGAAACAAAATATTTCTTAGACGTTAGAACAATATCGCCAGGAAATTCACCACAGTACCAGATAGAAGACAAATAACAACCTCTACCAACAATTCAATGTTTTGAATGTGGTCGTAGTATCTGCTGCAGATAAACTGTGTTACATCCAATAGCTGCCCTAGCATACCTATCAATATCAATTCTTTAAAAAAAAAAAAAAAAAAATCACTTCCTTACTCCAGATATTTCCAAAATAAAATAAAGGTGACAAACTCTAATCGAATAAAAACACTCCACAACCATCAACAAAGACTATAAAGATCGAAACTTTCCTCACTTAAAAGAATCAAAAACCTATAACCCAACTCACCCAATTCCAAAATCTTAAAAATTGCCTCATCATACTAAATCTAAGATTTTCCTCAAATTTCCTAAAGATACCAAAAACGTCACCTGAATTCAGCGGAATATAGTAGACATCCCCAACCACAACCTCATCAGGCCCATCCATCCCATTCGCGGTCTCAATGCTATCCATACTCACCCCAAACCTACTGGACAGCCCCTCCACCGAGTCGCCCTCCTCCATCACATAACTCATCAGATAATTCCACAGCCCGCTCGAGCACCCGCAGTACAATCTCAATCCCACCACCGCCCCCTCCCTCGCCGACCTGCTCGAGTTCGCGATGCTCGCCAGACCGCCATAAGCCCCGGTCACCATCTCGAACACGTTGCCGCCGCGGGGTCGGCGGACGGTGAACGTGGTGTTAGTGAAGTACTTCCTATTGGTTAAGCAAGAGCAGTTTTTTCTAATGAAGAGGTAGTCAGGGCTCGCCTCGGGGTCGGCGGTGACGTCAGCGGGCGTGGCGTCGAACATGCTGAGGATCTGCGGGAAGGGGAGGCGGGCGGAGTTGTGGAAGGCGACGAAGGAGGTGCAGAGGCGGGTCGGATCGGTGCAGTTGAGTGGTGTGGGGTGAGAATAGCAGAAGAGGGGGGAGAGGAGGAGGAGGAGGAGACGATACATTGTGAATTGGGATCAAGAATTGAGGTTTGGACAGAGGGTTGGGGATTTTTTGCGCATTATGTACTTTTAGAGAGAGAGAGAGAGAGAGAGAGAGAGAGAGGACAGGGTGATGGGTTGAAACCGGAAAGGGATGGTACTAACCGTGGGGCTTGAGGAGGAGCACAGGAAAAGTGAAAAATGGTGGGAGTTAGAATATCAGTGACCTTGGGGAAGGAAATTTTGGTGTTAGGTATTGAGGATGTTGACGGGAGTTTCTAAACGAGCACGCCACTTTTCCTAGTGAGCCCACTGGACTGTGTTTTTTGACTCGGACTTTCCCTCCGAACCGTCCTTGAATTGGCTCACCAGGAAAAATGGGGTGATCATTTGGAAACGTCCTTGTTGACCATACAAAAGACTTGCAATAAAGTCACTCTTCTTCAAGGTTTTCGTAAAAGCAACTTGCATTTTAGGTCAATATATGTGGTCAAATCGTAATCAGCTGCATTACAGGTGCAAATGATATTTGAAACTGAAGCGTGATCTTCGGTAAAGAAATAAAAGATTACATAATTATGAATTTTCTCGACAGGAGACTTTCTTATTAGGTTATTTCAGATCATATATAAGACTAAATTTTTTAATTGAAACTGTTGAAATATTTGCATTCTTTAGTAAAAACAGTCTCAAGAGAGAAAGCTAGATTAGTCAAATCCCACTTCCAATTAATATGTCACTCTTTTGAAAGTACTATAATCATGCTCATGAAATATTTGATACTTCTTTGTAGAGGATAAGTGGATAGATTAAAAAATCAGTCCGTAACCCACTCTATTCAAATAATGAATTGGACATAATTTTTTTTAATTCAAAATTCTGAATTGGGTGGAGCAGTAGTTAACTTTGAACTTGTCCATTTTCATTCTTAATACACGATGACTTTACGATCAGTTTGAAATCAGCTCGTATTTTTTATTATTGTATTTTTTTAATTTCTTTTAGTTAAATCTAATTCATTCTACAATAATTAGACCCATAAGACGGTAAAAAGAAAAGAAGAGTGGATAGTCCTGTTTAATTTTATTCCATGACTATCATTTTTAGGAGCACTACATGATCGTGTTCATCGAGCATATGATATCTTACCAATCCAATTCTAGTTATAAAGAAACATTCTGAATGTGTATAATAAGTGATTGTCAATAAAATTTGCAATAAATTGAAAAGTTTTTAAATATGCAAAAACTAATATGAAGACAGAAAATCTTCATAGATACATTTATTTACTAGATTATTTTATGTTTAAAATTAATAGTTGTAATAAACAACATGTTTATAAGTTCCATATTCTGATTAATATCGTTTATAAAAAATTGCATGTTACTATGAAAGGTGTAGTCGTTTGAGAATTATCTCAGCAAAAAATTAAATAAATAAATAAAAACCAAATGAAACACCCTCATTTATTAACTAAAAAACAGAAAATAAAATCTACAAATATGAAATGCTTGAGGCCTTTTTTTGGAAAAGTGAAGTCAATTGTAAAATGGGGAATGTCCAGAGTAGCACACTATTTTTTTTACTAGACAGCACACTTAATAAGTTGGTTATTATTATAAGTTTGCCATTCTTATTTTTTGACAAAATTGTCTTTTTTTTCAACCTCTCTTCTCCCTCTTTTTTTGCCCCTATGAGAGCTGCAAGAAGAAAAAAAAAAAAAAACAAGGGACAACAGCAGTTGGTGGCGAAGCAGAGCGTCTGAGGGAGATAGAAAGGTGGAGAGGTGTGAGGAAGATGTGTGCTCACGAGTGAGAAAACATGAGTGGGGTTATAAGCGAGAAGGGTGTGTTTGTTTGCATGGAAGTAAATTAGAAGTAGGGGAAGTAATACTACTTCTACTACTTCAAGTGTTTGTTTGGTCAATAATGAAGTTGAAAATTACTCCTTAATTGATGAGGTGGCGCCTATATGGCACTTCACTACCAAAATGGAAGTGAAGTGACTAGGAAGTAAAAGAAGAAGACAAAAAATATTTTTTTATTTACATGTCATCATTGTCTTTCAAAAGTTATATCTTTATATCTAATAAATAAATAAAATAATATAAACTATATTTATTTAATTAATTAAATAATACTATTCGCTTCCAAACACACTTTATTCTTCCAATACATTAGTAAATAAATACAAAAAAAAAAATTATTCTTCTACTTCAATTTTAGAATTTATTTCTCAATTTCTTCCTTACTTTCAACTTGCCAAACACACCATCAGTAGGCGTTTTTTATTAGTACTGTGCTCACTAGGAAAAAGCTGTGGGCTCTATTAGAAGCTTCCAGTAAAATGGCAGGAGTGTGGACCCCACTTATCAAAGCAACAGAGACAATAGTCACAATACTCGAACAACCTAATCCTCTCTTGCTTTTGTCCGTAACCATGGGCAGAAAAGGGCCGTGGCTTGCTGTTTGTTACTGCAGCAAATCAAAGATTTTGGACGGATCGAACCGCAGATCCTATCAGTATGGACCGATGGATCGACGTCCCCCCGATAACGTCCACACAGACAACAATCTTGGCGATCTTAGGATCCACCGGTTGCTGCCAGTTGGATGTCGAGCCCGCACGTGGGGGCCGTGGCAAGCTGGCAGCTACCAATTCAATCTTTAATACAAGATAAAGAGGCAACGAGTAAAATATTGCAGGGATAATCTTGGTATTTTTACAAAGACGCCCCTCAACTAGATACTTTTTGATGCAAGCGATTCCAAATAATTCTTGCCAGTTGTCATCTTGCCTCAAAAGTAGTGAAGAGCTTTTATTCCCTGAATCCTTGCGTACCAAAAATCTTGACAATGAAAATGATGCGAAAGTTTTTTATTTTATTATTTGTATAGAAATTTGAAAGAGACTGCACATGGATCCTTCTTAGCCATATATAAATTATAAGTTATTCTTAATAATAAAGATTAAGATATAACTGTAATAGTAAAATTTCTAGATGTTCTAAACTAACAAGGTAATTTTAGAGACTAATAAAGGATTACCACGACAAAACTAGATATTATTCTTTCAAATGGGAAGAAGAGTTGAATTTGTTAGATTTTCGAGAGAATAAGCAGTTATCTTTAAAATTAGAAATATTTATTATTATAATTATCTACAAATTAATACAAAATTACCACACCTC